>CAUYUJ010019259.1:547407-624907 GCA_963575745.1 Prorocentrum cordatum
GCCACCGCACCATCCCGTGGGTTGCGGGCGGCCCGCTTCATCCAAGTATTTGCGCATACTACGGGTAACATGATGTGCCACAATGTGCGTTGGACGAGCGGCGCTCACCAGGAGTTTGTGATGTGTTCTGGCCCAGGGCCGAGCTCGAGGGACCCTCTGTTACTGTCGCAGTCGTTGTATTGCTTCATGAATATGAGCAGTCGTTGCTAGGCTATGGTGTTACAAGTGTTGCCGCCAAGTACCCGTTCATGGTGTTCTATTACGTTGAGCGTTGAACATCACACGGCGTACCCAACTAGTTCATGCTTCTTTTTCTCAACGCAGTCACACATTCCTACGGCATGATGAATTGCAGGTCGATCCCCTTGACGAGCGATTTCCGTTATGCAACACAGAAACATACGATCCCTTGTGCGCAAACAAAGCAATCATGCATGTAGTGGCTGATCATTGTGGTAAAACGTTGCAGATGCAGCTGCGCGAGATTGCGGGTCAGCAACTTTGGTAACAATCGTAGGCGCGCGTACACTTTGACATGATTTCCTCGTTCTCCGCTGTACTGCAGCCCAGCAAGCAGTCGAGAGTTATGAACCATACAGTGCATTCTCGAAGACGCCTGCGGCGAATCACCGCCACCCCCTGCCTTGTGTCAACGCCCACGCGGCCAAACCTCGGGCCGAAGTCTGGCCAAGCTAGTGAACTATGTAGTCCCCCAGCCGTTGTGGAGCCCCTCGGGGGAACTTTTGGGAGAGGAAAAGGGAGGAGAAGAAGTAGAAGGAGGACGAGTAGGAGTAGGAGCAGGAGGAACAAGGCGAGACCTTTTGAGTCCCTCGTGGGGCCTCCTGGGGGCTTCCTGGGAGCACCCCGGGGGCCCCTGGGGCGGTCCCTTGGGGGCTTCTGGGGGCCTCTAAGGAACCTCTTGGCCTTCAGATGCAGTTTGGGAGCCATCTCTGGACAGTCCTGGGTCCCTCTTCGGGCGCTCGAGGGCCGTCTTGGAAGTCTATGGGGCCGTCTTGGGGGCCTCTTGGGCCGACTTGTGACCCGCTTTGGGTGTCTTGCGGGCCTCTTGGAGCCTCTTGGGCCGTCTTGGTGCGACCTTGGGGGCCCATGGGCTATGGGGCCTTGGAGCGTCGGAAGCTCGAATAGGCGAGAACGTTAGAATCATTGAAGCACCATACCGACATTAATGAGGTTGTCCTCCTGGAGCTTCTCGTGAAACCTGGATGGGGGCGCTCCATGCAGGGATGTTGCAAAGAGAGGCTCGGCTAAGCCACTCTGCTCTCCCCAACGCGTGCCACAGGTCCTCCCGCATCTTGCACCCTTGGGTGCACGTTCCCGCGTTTTGTGTGTGTGTGTGTGTGTGTGTGTGTGTGTGTGTGTACAGCCAGTTCGTGTCCAGCCCTGGCCGCCTGTGCTTCAACGACTCCAGACCCCATTTCAAAGCATTGCCATCCGTCGGCTCCCAGCTCTGGTGAACGCAGGATCCCACATTCCAAAAGAGGTGCACAGAAATCCTGTTCCACCAGCTTTCTCGCTCACAATCCTCGCGGGCGGCCAAGAGGGGGTAATGACGAGGGGCTGGTGGATATCGTGGCCAGGGCCATGGTACCTCGCCAGATTTCATGGCGCCTCTTCTTAGTTTACTACGTCCCCTGGCCCCCCATGGGCCGTGCATATGCCTCGGGTCATGTTTTGCGACGCCCCTTCTTGGACGCCCCCGACATCCGCACACATTGATGAATGCGTCAGGCAGTTCTTGTGGCCTTCGGCCTCTTGGGGGCTGGGAGCCTCTTGGGGGCCGGCTGGCCGTCTTGGGGGCCACCTCGGGGGGAAACGCTACAAGTATGAGCTAGTGTTTCCCCTGGTGGGCCCCTTTTGAGGCTGTCTTGTTGGCCTCTTGGGCCCTGTTGGGAGCTTCGGGAGCCGCCCTGGAGCCACATAGGCAGTATCTTGGGCCGTACCAGGCGTTGTTCAGACGGAAGAGTCGAGTGTGCGAACGGAAAGCAACACAAACATGTGTTGCAATGATTAGTGCATCTTGGGCCTGTTCCGAGGGCCTCCAAGTCGCCCTTGGAGGCCCTTGAAGAGGGCAGCCCAATGGCGGGTCCGTAGCCATTTTGGCTGAAGCCATTTTGGCTGAACCATTTTCAGGGAAGGTCAGGGATCGCGACAGAGTTCCAGAAACAAGCATGGCGTTCAAGCGTTTCAAGGACTCGGAGTTCTCGGGCGACCTCTACGAGATGTCAACATTCATGCAACCTCCTGCAGGCGGTTGGCTGTCCACTGCCGATTGCTTCGGCCGCGCGCTTCGTGTAGTTCTGGCATTCTATGTGTTCAAGAGGCCAACGGCATTCCGCAGACCCCCAGAAGAGGCGGGGAGTCCACGGCTGAGGCGTATTGGGCACTATTTGGGGACTTTTCGTGGGCGTCTTGGGAGCTGTTTAGGGGTCTGGTGGAGCCTCTTGGAGGCAGTTTTGAAGCGTCTTGGGGGCAGTTTTGATGCTCCTTTGGGGCCCTTGTGGGGGCCTCTTGGGGCTTCTTGGGGGCGGCTGGGGGGCTTCTTGGGGCCTTGGGGGGGTCTCTTCGGGCGGAGGATCGGTTTCTCGGTTCGTCTTCTCCCTCTTGGCCTCTCTTGGGGCCTCTCTTGGAGCGATCTGTGGACGTGTTGGGCCCCTCTCTGGGCCATCTTGGATCCCTCTTGGGCCGTCCTGGGGCCCTCGTGAGAGCCTCCTGGGCAGGTTTGGGGCGGTCCACGACGCCTCTTGGGCTGTCTCGGGGCGTCAGAAGCTCGAGAAGACGATATGACCCCTCAAAACAATGAAGACCTTCAGGACATCAGTGAGTTGTGCCTCTTGGGGCCCTCTTGGGAAGGCTCTTGGGGCTCTCTTGGGGTGTCTCGAGGGCGTGCTGGGGCGTCTTGGAGCCATCTTGGGCCAATCGTTCGGCGATTCGGGATTGTCGTGGATCGGTTTTTGGGCCACGGACGGCAGAGCTGGAAGTTCCTGGACGTTCCAGAGTCTTCAGGGGTGCGCCAGGGAGCCCCGGATACCCCCTCCCTCCTTTCAACGAGATGTTGGACCCTTGGGGAGGGGGACATGGGGAAAGGGCACGGCCAATCATCTCACACGCCTTTGCTCCCCCAGCAAGCGGGGGTCGGCGGATTGCTAGCCTCGCAGCCGCTTGACTTGTACAGCTTTCTTGTGAAGTACCATCAGGTCTTTCACTGGGGAGGCTGGATTGGATGGAGTCACTTGATCATGCTCGTCTCCTTGATAATGTGGCCAGGACTGTTGATCCTGCTCGTGTGCCACGACAAGCTGAAGACAGCATTGAAGCCACCTTCGGAGGTCAACTGCTTTTTCGTGGAGCCTGAGAATTTCTTCGCGCGGTGCTTCTGGGCCTTTCAAATGGTGGGCTCAGTGCCTCTGGCCATTTTCATGACCCACGGCAACAGCACTGCCGCGATCGAAAATGCCTGGCACGACTACGTTCTGACCAAGCAGTTCTGGAGGAGGCATATGGAGAAGACCAACATGCCGTTCCCCCAGCAGCTTGGCCAATGGGATGGGAGCAGTTGCGATTGGTGGTCACACGCCAAAGGGAAGTCCGGTGACTTCATCGTTGGGGATGTCGTGTTGAAGCTTATGGACGGGTGCCTGGGCAGAGGGGACACTTTCCTGGAAGTTGGTAGGGATGGTTTTGATGGCACTGTGGCAGCAATCTCAAGGGTGCTCAACGAGAAATATGCATCAATCGTAGGAGTGCTTGTTCTGGAATGGGTCCGCCCAAAGTCTGGACACGAGGTGCACTCATTCGATATCGTCACCATGGTCATGCCGGACGACAGCATCCAGCTCGTGTCCTGCCTGTACTGGGGCAACTGCAGGGACGGAGGATCCAGCACGCACGATGCCATGGCCGGCTTCGTAGTCGACGTCGACAAGGAGAAGGTGCACTCAACGGCATCGTGGTACTCCGCCCTATTTGCCAAGAGCATGGGGGCGGGGCAGAACGGTCAGGCCGGCCAGGGAAAGGGGCACGGCGAGGTCGGCATCGGCAGCCATTTCCCGGGCATCAGGGAGCTGTGCGAGCAGGCCATCAAGGGTCACGAGTCTGCGTTGCAGGAGGCACCATGGTTGCACGCGGTGGGCTGGGATGCGATGTTCAGCAGCTCAGGGCCCGTCTTCTTCGAGGGCAATTATGCCTCGCATAGGATCCCCCGTCGCGTCTTCCTGACGTGGAGGAGTACCATGTGGTTCTTGAGCCACAGCAAGCGCTTCAGCTTGCTCCAATCACGTCGCAGGAAGCACATCACCGTGTAGATGGCTTGGGGAAAATGTCGTCGAGGCGAACAACTCCGGTAATAACGACTGAAGGTTGACGCCATCAATTGGAGCGTTGAATTTGCAGAGGTGCATAGCGTGTGAATGTACGTGATTGGGCTTTGTGTAGCCTGTCCAAGCACAGTTGCCTTCGCACCGCGCTGACGCCTTCACATTTTTCTAAGTCGCGACAAGTGCGACGTCGCCGCCCAGGACGATGGGGTCGAGCGAGCGCTGTGGATTCCGCTGCCCGTCAGTCGGGGAACATGTATTTATCAAGGGGCGTCGTTTCGCTGCAGATCGTGACGAAGCATGCTGCCAGCGAGGAAAAGGGGGCTCCATGGCGTGCCTTGAGACCATCGTAAGCAATGTTGGAAGTTTGGGTTCCAACCAGAGTCCCCCAGGCCTCGGGAAGAGTCTCCGCGGGCATACCCTGCTTCAGCGCTCGGCAGCGTTCGGGACTCGGGGGTCTGGGCCCCCCTGAAGAGCGTTTCCAGTCAAGGAGCCTAAGGGCACTCCGCTCAGTGCCTCGCGGCGTGGAAGCGGACGTGTGCCACATTTGCCGTTGGGATGTTGTTTCTTTTGCGTCGGTTTTCCTTCGTCGGCCACCGCACCATCCCGTGGGTTGCGGGCGGCCCGCTTCATCCAAGTAACTACGTATACTACGGGTAACATGATGTGCCACAATGTGCGTTGGACGAGCGTCGCTCACCAGGAGTTTGGGATGTGTTCTGGCCCCGGGCCGATCTCGAGGGACCCTCTGTTATTGTCGCAGTCGTTGTATTGGTTCATACATGTGAGCAGTCGTTGCTTGGCTATGGTGTTACAAGTGTTGCCGCCGAGTACCTGCTCATGGTGTTCTATTACGCTGAGCGTTGAACATCACACGGCGTACCAAACTATTTCATGCCTCTTTTTCTCAACGCAGTCACACATTCCTACGGTATGATGAATTGCAGGTCGATCCCCTGGACGAGCGATTTCCGTTATGCAATACAGAAACACACGATCGCCTCTGTGCAAACAAAGCAATCATGCATGGAGGGGCGGATCATTGTGGCAAAACGTTGCAGATGCTGCTGCGCGAGATTGCGTACACTTTGACATGATTTCTTCGTTCTCCGTTGTACTGCAGCCCAGCAAGCAGTCGAGAGTCATGAACCATAAAGTGCATTCTCGAAGACGCCTGCGGCGAATCACCGCCACCCCCTGCCTTGTGTCAACGCCCACGCGGCCAAACGTCGGGCCGAAGTCTGGCCAAGCTAGTGAACTATGTAGTCCCCCAGCCGTTGTGGAGCCCCTCGGGGGAACTTTTGGGAGAGGAAAAGGGAGGAGAAGAAGTAGAAGGAGGACGAGTAGGAGTAGGAGCAGGAGGAACAAGGCGAGACCTTTTGAGTCCCTCGTGGGGCCTCCTGGGGGCTTCCTGGGAGCACCCTGGGGGCCCCTGGGGCGGTCCCTTGGGGGCTTCCGGGGGCTTCTAAGGAACCTCTTGGCCTTCAGAGGCCGTTTTGGAGCCATCTCTGGACAGTCGTGGGTCCCTCTTCGGGCGCTCGAGGGCCGCCTTGGAAGTCTATGGGGCCGTCTTGGGGGCTTCTTGGGCCGCCTTCTAGCCCGCTTTGACTATCTTGCGGGCCTGTTGGAGCCTCTTGGGCCGTCTTGGTGCGACCGTGGGGGCCCATGGGCTATGGGGCCTTCGAGCGTCGGAAGTTCGAATAGGCGAGAACGCTAAAATCATTGCAGCACCATGCCGTCATTAATGAGGTTATCCTCCTGGAGCTCCTCTTGAAGCCTGGATGGTGGCGCTCCATGCAGGGATGTTGCAAAGAGAGGCTCGGCTAAGCTACTCTGCTCTCCCCAACGCGTGCCACAGGTCCTCCCGCATCTTGCACCTTTGGGTGCACGTTCCCGCGTTTTTTGTATGCACGGCCAGTTCTTGTCCAGCCCTGGCCGCTTGTGCTTCAACGACTCCAGACCCCATTCCAAAGCATTGCCATCAGTCGGCTCCTGGCTCTGGTGAGCGCAGAATCCCACATTCCAAAAGTGGTGCGCAGACATGCTGTTCTACCAGCGTTCTCGCTCACAATCCTCGTGGGCGGCCAGGAGGGGGTGATGACGAGGGGGTGGTGGATATCGTGGCCAGGGCCATGGTACCTCGACAGATTTCATGGCGCCTCTTCTTATTTTACTACGTGCCCTGGCCCCCTATGGGCCGCGCATATGCCTCGGGCCATGTTGTTGTGAAGCCCCCTCTTGGACGCCCCCGACATCCACACACATTGATGAATGCGTCATGCAGTTCTTGTGGCCTTCGGCCTCTTGGGGGCTGGGAGCCTCTTGGGGGCCAGCTGGCCGTCTTGGGAGCCACCTCGGGGGAGAAAGATACAAATATAAGCTAGTGTTCCCCCTGGTGGGCCCCATTTGAGGCTGTCTTGTTGGCCTCTTGGGCCCTGTTGGGAGCTTCGAGAGCCGCCCTGGAGCCACATTGGCGGTATCTTGGGCCGTACCAGGCGCTGTTCAGACGGAAGAGTCGAGTGTGCGGAACGAAAAGCAACACAAACGTGTGTTGCAATGATTAGTGCCTCCTGGGCCGGTTCCGAGGGCCTCCAAGTCGCCCTTGGAGGCCCTTGAAGAGGGCGGCCACATGACGGGTCCGTAGCCATTTTGGCTGAAGCCATTTTGGCTGAACCATTTTCAGGGAAGGTCAGGGATCGCGACAGAGTTCCAGAAACAAGCATGGCGTTTAAGCGTTTCAAGGACTCTGAGTTCTCGGGCGACCTCTACGAGATGTCAACGTTCATGCAACCTCCATCAGGCGGTTGGCTGTCCACTGCCGATTGCTTCGGCCGCGCGCTTCGTGTAGTTCTGGCTTTCTATGTGTTCAAGAGGCCAGCGGCATTCCGCCGACCCCCAGATGAGGCGGGGAGTCCACGGTTGAGGCGTCCTGGGCGTCTTGGGCACTATTTGGGGACTCTTTGTGGGCGTCTTGGGAGCTGTTCAGGGGTCTGGTGGAGCCTCTTGGAGGCAGTTTTGAAGCGTCTTGGGGGCAGTTCTGATGCCCCTTGTGGGGGCCTCTTGGGGCTTCTTGGGGGCGGCTGGGGGGCTTCTTGGGGCCTTGGAGGGGGCCTCTTCGGGCGGAGGATTGGTTTCTCGGTTCGTCTTCTCCTTCTTGGCCTCTCTTGGGGCCTCTCTTGGAGCGATCTGTGGACGTGTTGGGCCCCTCTCTGGGCCATCTTGGATCCCTCTTGGGCCGTCCTGGGGCCCTCGTGAGAGCTTCCTGGGCAGGTTTGGGGCGGTCCACGGGGCCTCTTGGGCTGCCTTGGAGCGTCGGAAGCTCGAGAAGACGATATGACCCCTCAAAGCAATGAAGAACCTGCAGGACATCAGTGCTTTGTGCCCCTTGGGGCCCTCTTGGCAAGGCTCTTGGGGCTCTCTTGGGGTGTCTCGAAGGCGTGCTGGGGCGTCTCGGAGCCATCTTGGGCCAATCGTTCGGCGATTCGGGATCGTCGTGGATCGGTTCTGAGGCCACGGACGGCAGAGCTGGAAGTTCCTGGACGTTCCAGAGTCTCCGGGGGGGCGCCAGGGAGCCCCGGATACCCCCTCCCTCCCTTCAACGAGATGTTGGACCCTGGGGGAGGGGGACATGGGGAAGGGGCACGGCCAATCATCTCACACGCCTTTGCTCCCCCAGCAAGCGGGGGTCGGCGGATTGCTAGCCTCGCAGCCGCTTGAATTGTACAGCTTCCTTGTGAAGTACCATCAGGTCTTTCACTGGGGAGGTTGGATTGGATGGAGTCACTTGATCATGCTCGTCTCCTTGATAATGTGGCCAGGACTGTTGATCCTGCTTGTGTGCCACGACAAGCTGAAGACAGCATTGAAGCCGCCTTCGGAGGTCAACTGCTTTTTCGTGGAGCCTGAGAATTTCTTCGCGCGGTGCTTCTGGGCCTTTCAAATGGTGGGCTCAGTGCCTCTGGCCATTTTCATGACCCACGGCAACAGCACTGCCGCGATCGAAAATGCCTGGCACGACTACGTTCTGACCAAGCAGTTCTGGAGGAGGCATATGGAGAAGACCAACATGCCGTTCCCCCAGCAGCTTGGCCAATGGGATGGGAGCAGTTGCGATTGGTGGTCACACGCCAAAGGGAAGTCCGGTGACTTCATCGTTGGGGATGTCGTGTTGAAGCTTATGGACGGGTGCCTGGGCAGAGGGGACACTTTCCTGGAAGTTGGTAGGGATGGTTTTGATGGCACTGTGGCAGCAGTCTCAAGGGTGCTGAACGAGAAATATGCATCAATCGTAGGAGTGCTTGTTCTGGAATGGGTGCGCCCAAAGTCTGGACACGAGGTGCACTCATTCGACATCGTCACCATGGTCATGCCGGACGACAGCATCCAGCTCGTGTCCTGCCTGTACTGGGGCAACTGCAGGGACGGAGGATCCAGCACGCACGATGCCATGGCCGGCTTCGTAGTCGACGTCGACAAGGAGAAGGTGCACTCAACGGCATCGTGGTACTCCGCCCTATTTGCCAAGAGCATGGGGGCGGGGCAGAGCGGTCAGGCCTGCCAGGGAAAGGGGCACGGCGAGGTCGGCATCGGCAGCCATTTCCCGGGCATCAGGGAGCTGTGCGAGCAGGCCATCAAGGGTCACGAGTCTGCGTTGCAGGAGGCACCATGGTTGCACGCGGTGGGCTGGGATGCGATGTTCAGCAGCTCAGGGCCCGTCTTCTTCGAGGGCAACTATGCCTCGCATAGGATCCCCCGTCGCGTCTTCCTGACGTGGAGGAGTACCATGTGGTTCTTGAGCCACAGCAAGCGCTTCAGCTTGCTCCAATCACGTCGCAGGAAACACATCACCGCGTAGATATCTTGGGGTACATGTCGTCGAGGCGAACAACTCCGGTCATAACGACTGAAGGTTGACGCCATCAAGTGGAGCGTTGAATTTGCAGAGGTGCATCTGCGTGTGAATGTACGTGATTGGGCTTTGTGTAGCCTGTCCAAGCACAGTTGCCTTCGCACCGCGCTGACACCTTCACATTTTTTTATGTCGCGACAAGTGCGACGTCGCCGCCCAGGACGACGGGGTCGAGCGAGCGCTGTGGATGCCAGTGCCCGTCAGTCGGGGAACATAGACTTATCAAGAACATCGTCTTGCTGCAAATCGTGACATAGCATGCTGCCAGCGAGGAAAAGGGGGCTCCATGGCGGGCCTTGAGACCATCGTAAGCAATGTTGGAAGTTTGGGTTCCAACCAGAGTCCCCCGGGCCTCGGGGAGAGTCTCCGCGGGCATACGTACCCTGCTTCAGCGCTCGGCAGCGCTCGGGACTCGGGGGTCTGGGCCCCCCTGAAGAGCGTTTCCAGTCAAGGGGCCTGAGGGCACCCCGCTCAGTGCCTCGCGGCGTGGAAGCGGACGTGTGTGCCACAGTTGCCGCTGGGATGGTGCTACTCTTGCGTCGCTTCCTCCCTCGTCGGCCACCGCACCATCCCGTGGACTGCGGGCGGCCCGCCTCATCTTAGCAACTGCGTATACTGCGGGCAGCATGATGTGCCACAGTGTGCGCTGGACGCGCGGCGCTCACCAGGAGTTTGGGAGGTGTTCTTGGCCCCGGGCCGAGCTCGAGGGACCCGCTTTTGCTGCCGCAGTCGTGGTATTGGTTCATAAGAATGAGCAGCTGGTGCTGGGCTATGGTGTCACAAGTGTTGCCGCCAAGGTGCATCAACCTGGCATGGTGTTCCGTTACGCTGAGTGTTGAACACCACTTTTTCAACGTAGTCATGCATTATTGCAGTATGATGAATTGCAAATCGATCCCCTGGGCGAGCGATTCCCCTTTAAACAGCCCAGCAGTCGAGAGTCATGAACCATAAAGCGCATCATCGCAGACGCCTGCGGCGAATCACCGCCACCCCCTGCCTTTCGGAAACGCCCACGCAGCCAAACGTCGGGCCGAAGTCTGGCCAAGCTAGTGAACTATGTAGTCCCCCAGCCGTTGTGGAGCCCCTGGGGGGAGCACTTTGGAAAGGAAAAAGGAGAAGAAGAAGAAGAAACAGTAGAAGGAGGGCGAGTAGGAGTAGGAGGAGGAGGAACAAGTAGAGACCTATTGAGTCCCTCGCGGGGCCTCCTGGGGGCTTCCTGGGAGCATCTCGGGGGCCCCAGGGGCCGGTCTCCCGGGCGCTCCTGGGAGCCTCGAAAGGCCTTCAGAGGCCGCTTGGGAGCCATCTCTGGACAGTCGTGGGTCCCTCTTCGGGCGCTCGAGGGCCGTCTTGGAAGTCTACGGGGCCGTCTGGGGGGGCCTCCTGGGCCGCCTTGTGGCCCGCTTTGGCTGTCTTGCGGGTCTCTTGGGGGCCTCTCGGGCCGTCTCGGTGCGACCTTGGGGGCCCATGGGCTATGGGGCCTTGGAGCGTCGGAAGCTCGAATTTGGCGAGAATGCTAAAATCATTGAAACATCATATGGACACGAATGGTGTTGTTCTCCTGGAGCTCCTCTTGGAACCCTCCTGTGGCGTCTTGCGGTCCTCTCGGGCCGTCTAGAGGGCATCTTTGGCCATCTTGGATGTCGTCTTGGCCGTCCTGGAGGCGTCTTGGGAACGTCTTGGAGGCCACCTTGGGCATTGTCAGCCGTCTTGAAGGCCATCTTGGGTACCTCGGAGGCCAGCTTGGGTTCGTCTGGAGCGGCACCACCCTTGCCACCCACCTCTGGAAGAGTTTGATGGGTGGCCAGCGGGATCGGCCGAAGGCCGGTGGGAGCCTCTCGGACGGGCCTGCCGCCTTGTGAGCTGCAGCATGCCGTGCGCCCGTGCGGCAGAAGCACAGAGGCGGCGGACTCGGAGGAGGAGGAGGAGGAGGAGGTGGAAGAGGAGTAGGAGGAGGAGGAGGCGGAGGCGGAGGCGGAGGCGGAGGCGGAGGAGGAGGAGGAGGAGGCCTGGCTGTCCTCGGCCCGCCGCCGTGCCTGGGTGGGGGGCCCTCGGGCGGACTCGGGGCAGCCCTTGGGGTAGTGCTCGACAGGTCAGTCCGTGGTCCTGCCTCCCAGGCCCGCCTTCAGGGCCTCGTGGGCCCTCCACGGGTTGTTTCTCTGCGTTTTCTCAGGGGGCTTCTTGGGCCGCCTGGGGCGCTCTTCGAACAGGCGAGTTTGCGCAAGCCGTGCATGACGAAATCGCCGTAAGCGCCAGAGCTTGGTGGTCTTGGCTTCTTTTTCGGAGTCTACAATCCCTCTAACAACGCTCCATCTGTGTCACCCTCGTGGCACTCCACTACGTGCTGAAGGCAGACCGGGTGACTCATTGACTCATCTTCTGCTGCCGCTGTTCTTCCTTATGCTCGTCCTGTTTCTCGTCGTCGTCTTCCTCCTCCTCCTGGATGAGGGGCCGCGAAAAGCATGTGAGGGCGTGAGTGCAGGGGTTTCTCAAGTATTACGCGTCCCTTTCTCGATGCTGTGAAGGGTTTCCTGCCTCGTTTTTTGGGTCTGAGTATTTGCGGTCACTCACTCGCTTTCGGAAATGCACCGCCATTTGTAGTTGTTGTTGGCTCACGCACCCGCTTCCTTCCAAGCCGAACCAACATGACGCCAGGCTTGTGGGACAAGGGCAGCCCCGACAGTGGCTGGGTGAGGAGGCACTTCCCTTCCTTCGAAGACCGAGATGTTCTGCTGTCGGATATGGACAAGTACTTGTCGACGATTGCCAACCAGGTGCTCGTCGCTGGTCTGCTGGCGGGTCTTGCCTTCAGCGCCCTGTTCAGCGTTGAGCGAGGCAAGTTCACGGCGAAGGCTGGGATGTACGAGCCCTGCGTGGTCTCAGTGTCCATGGTTCTCGTGACTAACGTGTCCGCGCTGGTGTTCTACCTCGCCATCTATGCGGCCGCCTGCGGCAACTCCGCCGCCGCGCCAGCCTAGCAGCGCCTCTGACAGGAGGTGGCGCTCGAAGCCCGCCCCAGATGCAGGGCCCTGCCTGCAGCGGCCCGGCCCTTACACCACGCTCCCTGCCTGCCCGCAGCCTCGATCTCCCCCTCTGCACTCGGCAATCTTGCCAGTGGATGTTTCCCCCTGGGGCGGGCACCGCACCGCGAAAGGTAATCGGAACCGAGGTCCTATCGAGAAGGGTCTGTGGCCGCATCCCAGAGGGATGCCGCAGAGGGTGTGCGAAGCGTTGTATCACAGGGATGCGCGGCGCGCTATTGCAGTAGCCATTAGCAGAGTAGCAGAGCTCAGTTTGTTCGCACGCGGGTACGGCTCAGGTAATCCTGCCGGGTGATCCCCCTCTGCCTTCACTTTAGAGTATTATTGGGTGCTTCTTCGGGACATCCTGGGGGGCCTCTGGCCTGAGGGGCCTCCGGCTGGGCACGATGCTCCGGCAGAGCTTTTCCGTTGAGGCTCGATTGAACCATCTTGGGGAAGCATCGGATGAGGAAAAGGTGTCCATACTGCTTCCTCGTGTTCCCCCTCTTGGGCCTCCGGTGCCAGTCTTGGGAGGTCTTCGTCGCCACCGCTGGATTCGCGTCGAAATCCTGGTCAGGAAGGTGCCCCGGGAGAGGTCCAGGGAGTAGCCGTACCAGTACCGTTTGGCTTCTCCATATTTGTGTTATTTGGGGTCGATGTGGAGCTCTCTGGGGCTGTCTTTCGGGGATTCTCGGGCCGTGTTGGGATCGTATCGAGGCTATCCTTGGGCCGTCTTGGACCTTATTCGGCGCTCCTTGGGGCTCTGTGAAGGTTTCCCGGCCGACCTCAAGCTGCAAAGCCTTGGAAGCAAAATCTATGCAAGACTTTGCTGTTTTTCTCCCTGGACGCTCTTTGCGACGAGTTTGGGACTCTTGGTAACTTCTTGGAGCCTTGGGGAGTCGCTCGGCTGTCTGAGGCTGGTCTGGGGGCATCTTGCAGCAGGCTTGGGGCAGTCCGTGGTCGTCTTGGGGGCGTCTGGATGCCAACATGGAATCCGAGAAGGGTCCCCGGTAGCATCTGCTGTGTGTGGGGATCAGAAGTAGTTGCGTTGAGATGGGAGTTGATCGCCCGTGGAGACCTACAAAAACCGTACCAGACAATGAACAAGCAGTTTGAGGTCCACTAACGCGCGCAAGCGCGGTGGCAGATCACTTTGTCATCCGCGGTACCACGCTGGAGGCTCTGCAGGCCAGCGCTAACCTGGCTGGGCGTCTCGAGTGGCTCCGCAAGGTGTCTCTGGGCCTGTTGAAGGCTGGCTTCATCTGCATGCTCTTGAGCACAGCCCTTTGGGCGGTCGGCACCGTTGGGGGCGCCACAGGAGGCGTCGTATCTTGTCTTGTCATTTCATTTGGCATCTTCGTTTTGGTTGTATACACGTGGACCAGCCACACGTCCCAGGTTCACTACAGGAACTCGTTGCAATCCAAACTAACCAGGGAGGGGACGGCTCTTGGGAAGCCAAGCGGCGAAGCGTGAAGTAGTGTCGCATGTGCTTACTATTGTTGCAAGGGGGACGCCCTTGCTTTGGTGGGCTTGCAATGCCCACTCCCCAGCACTCACAGGCACGCCCATCGCCAGGGCAAGGAGTTGTCATCGCCAGAGCGCGAGGAGACTGCGAGGTTGCCTGCGACGGAACGCGGCCGAACGATGCCGACGCGGGTTGGCACCGAGGCGGAGGTGACAGATCCACCCGAGCCGCTGCCCGCGCGTCCGGCTGCGTGGGGCTCGAGGAGCGCTGCCGCGTCCGTCCTCCCCGTCGGCCGCGCGGGCAGTGACACGGCGAGGGCTCGCGGGCGGCCGCGGACGCGCGGAGGCCGCGCCCGAGAGCTCCACATGGCAAAGCCCGGGGAGGCTTCGCGGGCGCCGTGTGGCCACTGCGACACACGACGGGGTCTCGCGCCCAGAGCTGGGCCGAGGGTCCACGCAGCACGCAGTGCCGATATCTCAGCTGCGCGCAGCCTGTGGAGAAAGATCACGCAGGGCCTCGCGAGCGCAGGCTGTGGCCGAGGGGGCGAAAGGCGGTGCCTCTCGATGTGCGCGGGGCTATCTCTCTCGCGAGTGTCGCGCCGTTCCCTGGGGCGCTCGTCCTCCAGGGGGGGGGGGGGGGGGGCCCCGCCCTTCCCGCAGCGCTCCCGAGCCACTGGAAGGACTTCCTGGGAGGGGTCCTGGTGGACGGCAGGGTGGCCCGCAGTGTCGTTGGTGTATCCTGGGTGTTTTTTTTTGTTGGCTCTCCCCGGCAGGGCTCGGGCCCAGGGTTCTCTCTTCGTCGTCGTGTTCTCATTCCTTGGCTTGCCGATCGGCGCGGGCCCTGCCCCGCCCCTCCCCCCCCCATTCTTGTATATCTTGGCTGCGCTTGGCGCCTGTTTAGATAGGGGAACAGAAAGTGACATAAACATAAAAACTCTGATGTTCGCGCGGATTTCTCGGATCGGCGCTAGGGCCCCCTGGCGGCGCCTCCGGCGCCGCCCCTGGCGCGCTCCGCGCGCCAGGGAGGGGGGTCCAGCGCCGATCCGAGAAATCCGCGGGGACTTCCGAGTTTTTATGTCTATGTCACTTTTTGTTCCCCTATGTTTAGAGCAGGCGGAGTCCCTCCCCGACGGGGCGCACGAATGCAGACACTCGCACGACGCAGAGGTCTGGAGAGCCAGACCCCGCCCCAAACCCGCTCCCCCGCCCAAGGTCGAACCGCCGAAGAAGGAAACGTTGACTTGGGAGGGGTCCTCGTGAACGGCGGGGTGGCCCGCAGCATCGTTGATGCATCCTGGGTGTATGTTTACGTTTCTGTGCCCTGTCTCCCCAATTAGAGCTTTGCGTAGCCCGCTCAGCTTTTATCGGGAGAGGTTCGCGCTCGCCCTGCAGACCAGAAAAGTGTATGCTTACGTTTCCCGGCAGGGCTCGGGCCCCGAGTCTGTCTTTCAATATGTAGACTGTCCCCCGTGCCATGCTCGAAGAGGGCCGGGCAGCTTCTTCTGCGACAATTCAGTAGCGCAGTCGAAAAGGGCTTGCGAATTCGCGTCCTATGGTGTCTCGAACGGAAAGCTGTTGTTTGAAATCCCGCTGGACGAATTGCAGTGTGAGGTCGTTTTCGTCGTTGGTCGAGGATGTCTTGAGCGAATCGCCAGTTCCGCAGAATGTGTCGAGGATTGTTCCAGCAAAATTCTTCACGCTTCGCGCATCCCCATCGGCAACCTCGGTTGGCTAATTTGCATGCGCTCGCTCCTGGACCTGTTTCCTGGCAGCTGCAGCCGACACCACCTCCCGCTTCCGGTCCGATGAGGTGCCGCTTAGGCCTCTGTTTGCTGGCGCGTTAAGCAAATAGGTTCGCGCGTGGCCCGCCCGTCCCGTTTGACGCCGCCTGCGCTTTCGCATGCGGCTGCGACAAAAAGTATCCCCACCAGCCCATCTAGAAACGACGCCCAGGCGAGCAAAGAGTGGGACAGCCGAACCGTTCGAAGGAGGAGGGGGAGAAGGAGGAGGATGGATGGATGGACGGTTGGATGGATGGATGAGGGAGAAGGGAGAAAGCTGATGAACAGTATGAAGAGGAGGAGGATGAGGAGGAGGAGGAGGGAGGAGGACGGCGAGCAAAAGGGCCGGGGGCCTCTTGGACGCCTCTCGGAGTCTCTTGGGATATCTCTTGGGATATCTCTTGGGCGCCTCTTCGAGGCCTCTTAAGGCGTCTTGGGGGTCACTTAGCGGTCCAGGGGGCTCTTGGGCGTCTTGGGTGCCTCGAGGGGGCCTCCTGGGGCCGCTTGGATCCTTTGGGGGCCTCTTGGGGGCCTCTTGCAGGCCTTTTGGGAACCTTTGGGGGTCATCGTGGGGCCTCTTGGGAGCCCCAGGGATCGCCTCTTGGAGTGCTCTTGGGGCGCTCTTGGAGCACTTTTGGAGCGCTCTTGGGGCCGTCTTCGAGCTCTCTTGAGCCTCTCTTGAGGCCCTTTTGGACCATCTTGGAGCCATCTTGAGGCCTCGGATGGCCATCGGAAGCACAAGGCGAGCAAACAACACATTGATTTTCCGATGGTGTTTGAAAGATGTTGGTCACTTCGGGGCGTCTTTGGGGAGCTCTTTGGCCACTTGGATCCGTCTTGGGACGGTCTTTGGGGCCTCTTGGAGCATCTTGGGTGCCATCTTGAGGCATCTTGCGCTATCTTGAGCCATCTTGGAGGTCGTCTTGGGCTCTCCGAGGCGCTTTCGGAGCCATCTTGGGCCATCTTGGACGCTCCAACGCGTCGCGCCCCCCCCCGTCCAGGTCCAAGGGAGGGGGTCGGGGGAGGGGTCAAGCTACCAACCGCCCGCAAGGCGTCTAACTCACTCCCACCCGTCCTTCCTACACATAAGTAACACCCGAGCCTGAGCATGTGCAGCGGTCGTCTTCGGATGGGCAGTTACTGGGAACCACAGCCGACCCCAGGTACGCGACGCTTGGGCGAGGTGCGCCACACGTGCTAGGGGCACCACGCGCGCCAGGCATCCCTGGGGCCCGAGCGTGCCAGGCACGCCTGGTGCGCCAGATGCGCCACGTGATCCGAGTGCGCCAGGTGTGCCGCACACTCCAGCCGCGCCAGGTGCGCCACGTGCGGGCACGTGCAGAGTGCGTCAGGTGCGCCTGCGCACGCAATAGCAAACATCGGGAAACATGTCGACCCCCGCCATCCTGGTCGAAAGCCGGTGCCCATCATTGTGCCTGGTGGGCCTGCGCACAGCAGGCCACGCACCACGATCCCCGCCGCCCATGCCAAAAACTGTTTGACAGTGATCGCGGCATGACCGCGCACTATCCAGACTTAGCCGCGAGGTGCATGTTTTTTGGTCAGGGATGGTAGCCCTGCGCACAGCAGGGAAGATGCTGACACCACGCCGTCCTTGTCAAAACAATGCGAAATCCTCGCGGGCCTCACGAACATGACTCAAGACTTGTTTGCCCCAAAGTATACTTTGCATTGCTTTTTGACAGGGGTGGTGGCGGGGGCGCATCGGGTTGCCCGCGCATGCTCCGAATGTAGAGGCATAGTACGGTTTATATGGTTGTTTGACAGGGGCGGCGGGGGACGGGTGCGCATGGTGTCGGCATGGTGTTTGGTTGGCCCCCCGTCGCTTGGGGGAGGGGGTGTGTATTAATATGGAACAGTTATAAGTCCCTCCCCGAAGGAGAAGAAGGGGGTTGGAAGAGGAAACACCCTAGATCACCTACGCCCAGAGGGCTGGTGGGATTCTTCTTTTCACGTGCGCAGGCCACCCAGAGGAGATTTTTGTCATGAGGTCGGATTCGTCGCCCGTGAGTTGAAGCCATGTGTTTTTACATAGGTTCCTTTCGCCCCTGGGCCGAAGCCTGGTGTTTTTTACATGTGTGGCTTTGGCCTGTGAGCTCAACGCATGTGTTTGCACATGGGCTCCTTTCGCCTTTGGGCCCACACCATCAGATGATGTGTGGAGCGCGTCTTCATCCGTGCGCGAATTGCTGGGGAGTCTCGAGCGGGGGGCCCGCCATGTGGAGCTCCAGGGGGAGGAGGCGAAGGAGCTGCTGAAATCGTGTCTGTTTACGGGTTCCTTTCGCCCTTGAGCCCAAACCGCATGTGATTACATGAGCTCGCGCCGCCTTTGAACCGATCCACATATGGTTTCACTCGGGCCCCGTTGGCCCATGATCGCAAGCCATGCGTGTTTTTCTCATGGGTTCCGTTCGCCCGTGATCCAAGAGCATTTGTTTTTACACTGTTTTTTTTCGCTCGTGAGTCAACACCGCACGTTCTCACATCGGGTCCTTTCGCCCTTGAGCCCAGGCCATCTGTTTTACGTGGGCTCCTTTTTGCCCATGAGCGCAGACTTGTTATTCTATGGGTTCCTCTCGCCCGCTGGCCAAACCCATTTGTTTTTACATGGGCCCCATTCGCCCGTGAGCTCCAGCCATGTGCTTTTACATGGGTTTGCTTCGCCCGTAGCCCCAATCATCTGTTTTGCATGCGTTCGTTCTTCCCTTGATCCAGCACCGGGTGTTTTTATGTGGGTTCCTTTCGCCCGTCAGCGCAAGCCATGTGTTTTTACAAGGCTTCTTGTCGTCCGTGAGCCACAACCATGCTTTTCCATGGTTTCCCTGTGCCCGTGAGACAAACTTGTTCCGGTTCATCTTGATGCAGGTTGCGTGTTTCGATTCGCCGCGTTTCGGTTTGTCCATTCACCGTTCGGTTCGCGTTGGTTCGGGTTCGCCCCTTTAGGGTGCCGCTTCGGAATGGAATCGGATCTTTTTTGCGAGCTGGTCGAGCGCCCCGCGCGTTTCTATTGAAACCAGCTCGAGCTATGCTTTCGGGCAGCTCGAACCCAAGATCTAAATCAGTTCGGTCAGGATTCTGAAACCAAGAACCACCTGATCCACAATGCAATGAGCACAGCACAGGTCAACGCGGGACGGCACATCTAATTCGCCACCGCAACACAGCATTTGGAAGAGCGCCGCATCACCATCGATGCCTTCAGATTTGCAATTGCCCGTCGCCCACTCTGGGTGTCTTGGAAACGCTTCCACGCAGTACAGTTCTGTGAACCTTTCTGGGTTCGTGGGTCGATCCTGTTCCTACCCACCCCCCCAGCGAATCATGTTCCTCCTCCTCTCCCCCCCCCCGCGATAGCGTCAGCGGCGATCTGAACGCCCCCTGACTTCCCCCCCTCCTGGTCACCTCTGAGCCACCCTTCCCGACCATGTGCCTAATCATCGGGGAGAGGCGACGAGGTTTGTGACAGAAGGGGGTCGTCACGGAATCGCTTTGGCCGCGCTCGAGGGTGATGAAAGCCGTGACGTTGAAACAAGGAACAGGTCTTGTTCGAAAGGGGCCCGTTGTGCCTCAGGGTTTTCATTGCTTATTCTTCTTACGCTCCTCGTGCGCCCAGGCGCTTTGGGGGCCACGCATGGGTTTCGTCCCCCATGTAGCGTTCCTCATGGTTGCGCCTGACTGTAGCAAGACGCGACGGCCGCGGTTGTGTGTTCAGCATATTGCGCTCATCTGCAGTTCCGGAGAGAGAGAGAGAGAGAGAGTGTGAGAGGCGTGGCCAGGGCATTCGGGGAAGTGACTCGCAAGCGTGTCCATGAACCCTTCTTCCTTCTGTCCCCCTCTGTCTATGTTCATGGAAGCCGCCCCCCCTCCAACCCCAGCCCGGCAGCAGGAGACCCGCTTGCGCTGCTGCCCCGCCGCCCGTCGGCTGGTGCCCGCGGGCAAGTGGAAGATCTGGTCGGGCTGCGCATCGAGCTCGCCATGGAGGAGACCCGCCCCCGCGCTTACCTCGGGGGCTCCCAGACGGCGCGGTGACCACACATCGTGGTGAGCCAGTGGGGATTCGGAGTCACCACGCGGTTTTGGGAGTCGGACCGTTTGCCGAGGACGTCTCGGGCGACCGGGGCATCCGAGGTCCCAAGACCGTGCGGTGAAGGACCGCGTGGTGAGGTCTCTGGGGATTCACAGGTCCCTCGTGGTCCGTCATCGCACGGTTCTGGGACTCCCGGGTGCCTCTTCGGGAGTGTGTGTGTGTGTATGTGTGTGTGTGTGCGTGCGTGCGTGTGTGTGTGTGTGTGTGTGTGTGTGTGTGTTCGCAGTCTCGGCAGAGCGAGGGCCGGTTGGCGAGTGTTTCGCTGCTCTGCGCACCTGGCTCGCCGTAGGGGGGCGGTTCCTCTTCGTGGGCGGTCACCGTTCGGCTAGGGGATCGACTACAGAATTGATGTGCCCCAGCGTTGACTTGCTCGTCGAGTCTGCGAGGGAGGCATAGGGTGCTCCGTAGATCTACGGAGCATCCTGCGCACGTGCTGGCGCTTGCACACTTGCGAGGGCGCTCGAGCCTGACAGCCAGGCAGCAGAGCACGGGGCGTCGAGGGGAACTCCCCACACGTGACGCTGCCACCACCACGATCCTGTACCGTCGAGGCGCTGAAAGAAGGAACGGTTTGGCTTCGGAAGGGGCTCGATGTTCCTCGGCTTCCTCCAGAGTGCTGGTTCCTCTTGTGTCTCCTGGGGCACGGAGGCGCTTGCAGGGCCAAGACGGGGCTTCGTTCCTCATTTGGCGTTCCCTCTGTCACCAGCCCCACTGCAGTCGGAAGAGGAGGAGGAGGAGGAGGAGGAGAAGGAGGAGGAGGACGAGGAGGGGGAGGAGGAGGATGATGATAATGAGGAGGAGGAGGAGGAGGAGGAGGACGAGGAGGAGGAAGAGGAGGAGGAGGAGGGGGGAGGGAGCAGGAGGAAGGAAGGAGGAGGCTTGGGGGTGGCCGCACGGCCTCGGAGCTCTCGGGTCGCCCCCCCCCGGGTGCTGTTTTTTGCGTGTTCGGCGGTGCCCTCTGCGCGGCGGGCCGTCCAGCTGCTCGCGTCTGGGGGCCTTCCTGGGGCTCCCCCCTCCTACTCCTCCCTCCTCCCTCCTTCTCCCTCCTTCCTCCTCCCCCCCCCTTCCCTTCTCCTCCCTCCCCCCCTCCTACCCCCTCCTTCCCTCCCCTCCTCCTACTCCTCCTACTCCTCCTCCTCCTCCTCCTCCTCCTCCTCGTCCTCCCTCCCCCTTTTCCCTCCCCCCACCTGGCCGATCTGTTCGACCCCAGTTCGACCCCAGTTCGGCTCGGGTTCGATGAAAGTTCGGCTCGGGTTCGGCTCAGGTTCGGCTCGAGGTCATCTCGGATCGACGGGCGCTCGACGCGGCCTCGAGCTCACGAGTGGAGCGAGCGGCTGCAGGAGGCCCCCCAGGAGGAGCATGCAAGACCGTGCGGCGAGGCATGTGGGGATGCCGAGGTCACCGCACGGTCCGTCACCACACCATTTCGGAACCCTCAGTCTTCACGCTGAATCTGCGCCTACGCATCCGATGCGGCACGGAGGTCCCCACGCCCACTTCGGGCTCTCCTTGGGCGTCAGGTGCCCCCATCCTTCGCCGCAGTCGGGCTCGGCTTGCCACATGGCTCGTCTGCGGAAGTTTGTTTTGGACAGTCAGTGCAGTTTTTTTTTGTCCGCGGCACGTCTGGGCAGTTGGTGATCTATGGATACATGTGTGTCGTTGTTGCCGAACGTATCGTTGGCGGACGCAGCGTGATGTTGGCAAGTCCATGATCGTTCGGCATTGCATGATTGTGCATGGTATCGCAAACGTGCCCAGAAGGTGTTGACCCGTGATCATGATCCCCGTACGATCTGGACGGGATGGCGCGATGTGATTTGCAGTGGAATTTTCATGTTGCGTGATGCGGCCAGAATGCATGGGTACGGGCTGAGGCGTGCCTCTTCATGGAGAGCACAATAAACGTGATTCACGAGCATGGGCGACTTGATCACACTGCGTTGCATCCTCTGGGCCATAGATGCCTACCTCTAGTCATGCTGCACTGCGTTTAGCATTATAATGTGATTTTCGCTTTGATCAGCTATTGGTGCTCTGAAGCCTCCAGAGCCTCTGTTCCCCCCTTCCACCTCTCGTGATGCTGACCTGCGGCATCACCTCCCCTGAATCCCCACAGTCGTGACCGATGAGAAGGTCAACGCTGCAAGATCAATGGGGGACACTCAAGCCGTATCCGTCCCTTGTCGTGCTTGCTGGCTTTGTTGCACCGTGTTGACCTCGGAAGTGTCCTGCGTCCACTCGAGTGTCCCTTTTTTCCTCCGCCGTGACTGCAGTCCCCTGTCCGCCCCTTGCCCGCTCCCCCTGCCCCTGTGCACCCCCCTGCCCCCTGTGCACCTTTTCCTGCTCCCTGCCCCCAGTGCGTACCGTGCGCATTTTTGTTGCGCGGCGCGCAAATGGTGGAAGCCAGAGGGGGCGGGCAGGCCTCCTCGTTAGGGGGAGCAACAGGTGGCACAAACAAAACACAATTCGGAGGGCCGCGCGGAGTTCTCGGCTCGGCGCCGGATCCCCTCCCATTGGCGCGCGGAGCGCGCCAGGGGCGGCGCCGGAAGCGCCTCCGGGGACCCCCAACGCCGATCCGAGGAATCCGCGCGGCCTCCGAGCTTTAATATCTACGCCACTTTTGTTCCCCCGATCCTCAGGTGGTCGTTTTTGTCCTTCGTTGTTTTGCCGATCGGCGCGGGCCCTTTGCCCCCCCCTCCGTGGAGTAGATCCTGGCTGTTCTCAGCGCCTGCTTCCAGCAGGTGGAGTCTCCCTCAGACGCAGCACTCTTTGCAAGCAGTCGCACTAAGCAGAGGTCTGGAGCCAGAACCCCGAATAACAATGTCAAAACGCCGAATGTCAATGGCGCCGAATAAGGTTTTGTGGAAGGTTTCTTGTTGAAGGTTTCGTATGGACTGGCCTCCACTGTAGCTCCCTCCTCGTGTCATCCTCCGACTCCGACGGCGACGGCGCTGGGGCGCACGCGGGCGCCAGCGCAAGACGACCTTCTGCCCAATGTCAAAGCCGAATCACAAAACGCTCAGCAGACGGCGGCGGCGCTTATCGGAAGCCCCCCAGCCTTCCGGGGGAAACCCTCCCGTAGGGCCTGGGGGAAGGCGTACATGGGGGAGGAGGAGGAGGAGGAGGAGGAGGAGGAGGAGGAGGAGGAGAGGAGGAGGAGGAGGAGGAGGAGGAGGAGGAGGGAGGAGGGAGGAGGAGGAGGGAGGAGGGAGGAGGGAGGAGGGAGGAGGGAGGGGAGGAGGAGGGAGGGAGGAGGAGGAGGAAGAGGGGAGGAGGAGGAGGAGGAGGAGGAGGACGAGGACGAGGAGGAGGAGGAGGAGGAGGGGAAGCTGCGGCCGAGGCCCTCCGAGAGCTCTCCGGGGAGGGCCCGGCTCCTCCGCTCCTCGCGGGCGCCGGCGGAATCCTTCTCTCCTTCTCTCGGGGTGGCCCAGCATCGACGAGCGCGCTCTCCTCCTCCTCTTCATCCTCCTCCTCCTCCGCCTCCTCCTCCTCCTCCTCCGCCCCCTCCTCCGCCTCCGCCTCCGCCTCCTCCTCCGCCTCCTCCTCCCTCTCCCTGGGCAGAGGAGTCGAGCCGAGCCTCCTCCTGCTCCCGCCTTCTCGGGTGCAACGTTGGGGGGTGGGGGGGACAGGCCCAGGGTGGAGCGCATCGACCCCCCTAAGTCGACGAGCGCGTTCCACTTCTCGCAGAGTAACGACTCGCAGATGGCCTGGATCCCCCGCGGGGGATCCACGATACATTACGTCAAGACAGACATGTACGTAGCACCCCGCAATTGCGGATAAGAGTGAGGGGGCGGGGGGCGACGCGGGCGTCGTCGAGCCGGCGGACCTCGTGGCCCCCACGTTCTCTGTCGATGGCGCTCTCCTCCTCCTCCTCCTCCTCCTCCTCCTCCTCGTCCTCGTCCTCGTATTCATCGTCATCGTCATCCTCCTTCTCCACCTCGTCCTCCTCCTCCTCCTCTGCTTCCTCGTCCTCCCTCCCCCCCTCGTCTTTTCATCATCGTCCTCCCATTGTCGTCCTCCCCCTCATCGGCCTCCATCATCGTCCTCTCATTGTCGTCCATCATCATCATCATCATCACCATCATCATAATCATCATCATCATCACCATCATCATCATTATCATCATCAGCATCATCATCATCAGCATCATCATCATCCCCTCCCCCTCCTCCTCCCTCCTCCCCCCTCCTCGTCCTCCTGCTCCTCTCCTTTTCTTTCTCCACATTCTCCTTGCATCCTCTCTTCTTCCGCGTTCTCCTCCTCCCAGTTTACTCCACCTGCCTCCCCCTCCTTTTCCCAAGATAACTGCAACGCAATCCTTTTTTCCACTTTATGCTCCCCGCCTTCTCTGACCAAGGCAACTCGCCAGGGCAGAGTTGCTGGACGGGCTGGTGTGGATGCGCGGGGCTTGAAGAGGTCCTTGCGGGCTCAGACGGCATGCAAACATCCGAAAGAGCGTGTTCTACCGCTGCTGGCGGAAAACCGGGGGGGGTCACTACCGGTTCGAACCCCTCCCCCCCCCCCCCCTCCGGAAAAAGGGGGGGGTCACTACCGTTCGAACCCCTCCCCCCCCCCCCCCCCCAGCTCATCATGAAAAGGGGGGGGGGTCACTACCGGTTCGAACCCCCCCCCCCCCCCTCGAAAACCGAGTGGGGGTGCGGACAGTGGTGGGGACGGTGTTGGTGGGGACAGTGGTGAGGGGACAGCGGGACAGTGGTGGGGACAGTGGGGGGACAGTGGGACAGTGGTGGGGACGGTAGTGGTGGGGACAGTGGTGAGGGGATAGCGGGACAGTGGTGGGGACAGTGGGACAGTGGGACAGCGGTGGGGACGGTAGTGGTGGGGACAGTGGTGGGGACAATGGTGGGAACAGGGGGGGACAGTGGACAGTGGTGGTGACGGTGGTGGTGGGGACAGTGGTGTGGGGACAATGGGAACGAGGTGGAAACAGTGGGACAGTGGAGGGTACAATGGTGGTGGGGACAGTGGTGAAGGCGGTGGCGAGGACGGCGGTGGGACAATGGGACAGAGGTACAGTGGGGACAGTGGTGGGGACAGTGGGGACAGTGGTGGGAACAGTGGGACAGCTCAGTGGGACAGCGGAGGAGTCAGTGGGACAGTGGGGACAGTGGGGATAGTCGGGCAGTGGTTGGGGCCGTGGAGACAGTGGGGAGAGTGGAACCGTGGTGGGAACAGTTCTGGGGACAGCGGGGACAGTGCGACAGTGGTGGGGCCACTGGTGGGGACAGTAGGGGCGGTGGTGGAACCAGTGGGGACAGCGGTGGTGAGGACAGTGGTGCTGGGAACACCAGTGGGGGATGTGATGCGGACGGTGGTGGGGACCGGGAGTCGTTTGCTGGCGGTGAGTAGGGGGGGGGGGGGGGGGGGGGGGGGGGGGGGGGGGGGTTCGAACCGGTAGTGACCCCCCCGGTTTTCGGATCCGGAGGGGGGGGGGGGGGGGGGGGGGGAGGGGTTCGAACGGGTAGGACCCCCCCCCGGTTTTCGAGCGGGAGGGGGGGGGGGGGGGGGGGGGGGGGGGGGGGTGGTTAGGGGAGGGGGGGGTTTTGCCGGGGGGGAGGGGGGGGGGGGGGGGGGGGGGAGGGGTTCCGGCAGGGGGGGGGGGGGGGGATTTTCGGAGGGGGGGGGGGGAGGACCCCGGGCTCAGGAGGAAAAGGTTGGCAATTTTCCACAGTAAAGCGGCGGTGGATCACGCTCTCTCAAACATCCGCAGCCGCGTTTGTGCGGCATTGGTTTGTTCAGTGAACGTGGTTTAGGTCGCGGGTGGGTCGCGGGCTCTCCACCTCCACCTGGAAGGAATGCAAAAGCAGCCCGCCGCAGGCGCCAACAAAATTGGTTTGTACACTGAACGTGGTTTGGGTCGCGGGTGGGCCGCGGGTTCTCCACCGGGAACGAATGCAAAAAGTGCCCGCCGCAGGCGCCGAAAAATGTGGTTTGTAGCCTGAACGTGGTCGCGGGTGGGCCGCGGGCTCTCCACTTGAAACGAATGCAACGGATGCCCGCCGCAGGGGCCGAAAAATGTGGTTTGTACCCTGAACGTGGTTTGGGGCGCGGGTTGGTCGCGAGTTGGTCACGGGGTGGGTCGCGGGCTCTCCACCTGGAAGGAATGCAAAAAAAACCCGCCGCAGGCGCCGAAAATGGTGGTTTGTACCTTGAACGTGGTTTGGGTCGCGGGTGGGTCGCGGGGTGGGCCGCGGGCGGGTCGCGGGTGGGTCGCGGGTGGGTCGCGGGTGGGTCGCGGGGTGGGCCGCGGGCGGGTCACGGGGTGGGTCGCGGGGTGGGTCGCGGGGTGGGTCGCGGGGTGGATTGCGGGGTGGGTCGCGGGGTGGGTCGCAGGTGGGTCGCGGGTGGGTCGCGGGTGAGTCGCGGGGTGGGTCGCGGGGTGGGTCGCGGGGTGGGTCGCGGGTGGGTCGCGGGGCGGGTTGCGGGCGGGACGACGACAACAAACAACAACAACAAACAACAACAATAAACAACAACAACAACAACAACAACAACAACAACAACAACAACAACAACAACAATCATTTTACCCGATCGCGTGGTGTTCTCCCCAGTGCCAGGGTTTTCATACGACACCAGGCAATACCCCCACTTCGTGGGGGGGCATTACAAGCTCTACCAAATATCCAAACGACTCTTCGCGACCACCCAAACCCAGCTTCCCGCCCTATGACGTTGGGACACTTCACTTCGTGGCGTGCGGACGACCGTGGCTACTACACTGGCGTGGGGTACACACCCACAGAACTTAAGAACCCAATGGTTTTTGGAGATTTCGGCGTGCGCGCGCGAAGAAAAAACGAATGTGTCCCGCATGGTATTATTTGACAGGGATGATGGCCCTGGCAGGTGCGCAACCGTTGTCGCAGAAGTTCGAAAAAGTTGCTCGCAAAAGCCCGTTTGACAGAAATGTTTAAAAAGTGTTGGGTTTCCTACGAATCCGCAAGAGCGCGCGGGATGAGATTTTGACATTTTTTGTTGAAAAACCATTGGTTTTTTGATGTTTTTATGTTAAAATCGCTCCGAACACTAAGCTTTTGGAAGGATTTCGTCTTGCGCGCGCGAATGTCCACTTTACCTTATTTTTTGCAAGGGATTCTTGAAATTTGATTATATTAGAACAAGAAATGTCATTTTATAGTGTTTTTTGCAAGGGAAAGCGGGGGGGAACAAAACAACCGGATCTTGATCACCTCGAATTACCTGAGGCTTCCTCACGAAAATGATGAAAATGTAGCTGCGGCCTAGGCGGCGCAGGGGGGGCGCGCACCAGGGGGCCCAACAATAATTATTCTTTAGAATTAATAATGTTCAAAAACAACAACAACAACAACGATAATCCGCACCGCGGAATTCAATTTCAGCCACGCACCCAGGGACAGTGAATGACCGTTCGGTCCCCTCAATCTGATTTTTTTCGTTTGCGAGTAGGCACTCCTGCGAGTAGTGGAGCGCGCTCGGCGACAAAAGGGGATGCAGCGACAAGGGGGTGGTGCAATAAGTGTCGGTGCAGTCGATTTGCGGGGTTGCGATACATTTGGGGCCTGCAATACATTTCGGGCCGCAGATGTATTGCTGTATTGTCGCGCGCAACGCATCACTTGCAATACAATGCAATACGGTCCTCCGGCGCAATACATTTGCAAAACAACTGCCCCAATCTATTGCATCACCCCCTTTCAGCTGGACCCCCTTGTGGGTCACCCCGATTCTCGTACGTCGGGCGTGTTCCTCTACAGGAGGAATATTCAGACATACGAAATTTGTCTGGGGACGACTGTTGGTGACCTTTGGCTTCTTGTGGATCAGTTTTTGCGTATTGTTCATTGTTTTTGCCGAGGTCCGCTTGTAGGAGGACATGCCCGACCGAACTCTTCGCCCTCGCCAGCTCTCGCCTAGCCAGGAGCAACGATCCCTCATGCAGCGGGCCAAGATCGACGAGGCGCGGATGCAGATCGCGCGGGCGACCGAGCAGCGGGATTGTCTCAAGCAGGAGCGTCCCCGGATTGCCAGAGAGCGCTGCTGGAGACGAGCGCGGTCGGGTCGTGTCGGCGACGTCCGTGGGTTTCTGGCAGTGGACCGTCGTGCTTCGCTGCCGGTGGGGGGGGGCTCGGCACGCCCCTGGGCCATTCAGAAGCGGTTTGAGCCTGCGGAGGCACCGTCTACCACGGTGCAGGAAAAGCTGTGGCATCTTCGGCACGAGCTGCGAGCCTTTGGAAGCTCATGCAAGCACTCGCCACCGCTCAATTCCCCTGTGGTTTTTAGCGTCGCCAGGCCAACAATTGCGAAGACGTGCCGTGGGCAAAGTGTGGCGCGCTGCTCTTCACTTGCTCAGTGATCAACATGAGGGGCCCGAACGGTGCTACACCAGCCCTCGGCGCGTGCCCGAAGGGAGCTTTTTTGGTGATTCGTATTGTCGTCGTCGTTGTTGTTGTTGTTGTTGTTGTTGTTGTTGTTGTTGTTGTTGTTGGTGGTGGTGGTGGTGGTGGTTGTTGTTGTTGTCGTTGTTGTTGTTGTTGTTGTTGTTTGATGGTCGGTGCAGTCGTCGTCCTCGCTCGCGACCCGCTCGCGACCCACCCGCGATCTGCCCTCGACCCACCTCGACTCAGCGCCGACCCATTCATATTGCCTTGTCGGGCATTCGGTAATTGCGGCGGGATCGTTGTGTGATGCTCCAAGGTCTAGCAAGCGTCGACACCAAACAGTAAGGTATTGCTCTGTGGATGTGTAAGCTGCGGGGTGCAACCATGCGGTGCAATCTGTGTGGTGCAAGCTATCTGCTGAAAACTAGGGGATGCACTCTGCGTGGTGCAACGTCTGTGCTGCGACTTATGTGGTGCAGGCTATGCTGTGTGGTGCAATATTTGGTGCAACCTATGTTGTGCAAGCTATGTTGTGAAATTACTTGTGAACAACTTGGATGGGTCAATTCCACTGCTCGTGCAATTATCCCACCCACCCACCCGCAACTTGGTTTGCAACACCCATGCGGTGGCGATTGCGATGGGTGCTTGGTGTTGGCTGGTGCAGCTCTGCGGCCGCGCTAGCCCGCGCACGGTCGCGCGCACAGTGGCCAGCTAGTTTGGCGCGGCCGACGCGGCCGCGGTGGCGCTTACCGCCGGGCACTTCCCAACGGGCACTACAGTGCAAGTCGGTGACTTGGGCGGGCGCGGTATCATGGCGACGCCGACAAAAAATACAATGATGATCGTAGCGGCGATGGTGACGATCGTGGCGAGGACAACGGCAAATCCAATCACAGCGCCGATGCTGATCACGCCGATGACGATGACGATGTCCTCGCGTCGTTGAAAAAGGTTTTGGGATCAGGTTAACAGTCGCGCGCGGCCGACGCGCGCGAGTGGCCCGCATGGTATTATTTGACTGGGGTCGTAGCCCCCCCCAGCACCCGCGCAAGGGCTTTCGAATGATGCCGACATGCTGCGCGAGAGGCCCGTTCGGTCGAATGTTATGAAAAAGTGTTTAAATCCCGATGATCCCCCAAAGGATTCGCAAGAGCATGTGTGCAGACTTGTTGGGGAAACTGACGTTGCAAAACCATGCGTGTTATATGTTTTCGGGACATTGGATGTTGCAATATCTACGAAGCCGAAGGTGTCTGAAAGATTCCGGCATGCGCGCGCGACGGCGCGCGCGGGTGCTATTCGTCCCATGTGTTGCAAATAGTTTTTGAAACAGCACGCGGGCAAGACAGTTCGAACGATTTTATCACGCGCGCGCGAAATGCACATGTTGGTATAATGTGGTGAACATGTTGATTGCTTTTGGCTTGCCCAAACATGTACAACAACGCGAGCGCATGTATTTCAACATTCTTGCAAAACCGCTGCCCATTCGACGTGTTCGGGACACTCGATTTTGACATGTTGTTTGACTTTGAAGTTTTTTTTTCGAAGAAGTCTGGCATCCGCGCGCGACGACGCACGCGGACGCATTGCGTCCCTTTTTGTGCAAAGTGTTTGTGGGAACTGCTGATGTTCGATAAACGGGGGCGCGGGCATAAAATGTATGTTGAGGGTGAGGGAGGCGATGGAAGGGACCGTTTGGGATGGAGTGGCATGTTCGGATACACGACGAGGCACAATCTTATGTAAAGAGCAAACCGAACAGGCGACACATTTAAGTCCAGCCGGGGTGATGAGGTAGAGCGTACCAACTCCTACGTGGGTCCGTGTGGTTTCAGCTAGGTGGTGCAAGCTCCGTTGTGTAGCTATGTGGTGCAGGCTGTGTGGTGCACGCGCTGTTGCCCATTTCAGTGGTGCAAAGCTGGGGGGGGCACCCACGAGGCGCCCACGGATAGGCGCCAGGCGAACCGCGAGGCATAGCCCCGAAACGCGGGGCGCCCACGAGGCCCGACCGGCGAGCACGAGGCGAGTCTTCCGCAGGATCCGCCAGCGCGGGCCGCCCAGGCGGGCGCCAGGCGAAACTTCGGCACACCAATCCAGCGCGAAAAGTCCACCTCCACCCCCCCTCTGCTGCTGCTCCTCCTCCTCCTCCTTCCCCTCCTCCTCCTGCTCCTCCTCCTCCTCCTCCTCCTGCTCCTCGTCCGTAACCATTTTGGCTCAAGGTTTTGTGTTTCCCAGCGAAACAACTGGATACCGCTAGTCCGCTCCGCGGCTAGACCCCACCAGTCTTCTCATCGCACCGCTGCATGAGCCGCCCCAGGCGACGCAGCCTCCCGTTTCGACTCGTGGCGCAAGGATGGCGCCCAGCCCGTGGCACACGGAGGCCAAAGCAGATTGGATGTGCAAGTTCTGTACTGTCCGTCGCACTGGTCCCCCTCTCATCAATTATGGAAGCAATGAGAAGCGCTTCAAGTGCAAGCTCCACAAGGGTGTGTGTTTCAAGCAGGTGGTGCCCTCGGACGCCCCGAACCGAAACACCAAACGCAAACCCGCGATCGAGCCATCCGCAGCTGCAGTGGCAAAGCTCGAGAAGCGGCTGCAGCCCCTCGAAGCTGAGAACCAGCGTCTGCGGGCGCCTCAGGACGGAGGGGCGATGGCGGATGAGACGAATGGAGCTGATGAGTTACGTGAAGAAATCGATGGTCTGGCTAAACATGTGCAGCGGCTTGAATACATCAAACTTGCCTGGGCTGCTCAGCCGCTCCTTGTGGCACGTGAGCAGTTGGAGGCAGCACGTCGGAACCTATATGATACCAAACCCTTACCAGCGAAGCTGACGGCGCTTTCGAGACGAGCTGAGCAAGCCCGTCAGCGTCTACAGAAGGCCGAGCAGGACAAGATCTCAGCAGACAAAGCTTTGGCGGCAGCACAGCTTGCAGCTACGGAGGCGGCGAACGTCGTCGAGGAGCGCAAGAAGGCTGTGGAGGATTTGGAGGAGGAGGTCAGGGCCTTGTCTTCACAGCCCGCCCCGCAGCCGATGGCAGTGGACCTCACGGGGCCCGAGTTCCACATCTGCGAGGCGAAGCTGCTTGCCTGCCTGGGTTCCATGGAGGGGGTTGCAGATGCCAGCAAGCTGGCCCCGAAGCTGGTCGAGGCGCTCACGTCTCGGGCGGCGGAGCTGCTGGAGGAACCCCCTGAGAAGAAGACACAGCGAGAGATGTCCCAGCCAACTTCGCAGGAGCAGGGCACACGCACACCGCAGTCTAGCGAATGGAAGTTCGCAGAGCTGGACTTGGAACAGTTACGTCAGGACGTGGGTGATTTCGTGGCCGAGAACGCGAAGGAATCCACCTTGCGCGAGAAGGCCATGCAGTTGGCGGCAGGAGGCTACAGGCCGCCACGGCTACATCACCCCTAATTGCTGGTTGCCCCCGCATGCTGGATCACGGCATGTTTGGGGGCAACATTCAGGTTCACTACCGTGGCGAAGCTGAAGGACGTAGAGCAGGTTTTTCCCGTGTACCTGGTAATCTGGGCATCGGGGGAACGGCGGGCCCGCTCTGCAAACAGGATATTCCCTTGTCGCCTCTGCTCGACAAAGTTCAAAACTCTAAGTCAGGACCAAAGCCTCACAGTGGCATGGGTCTACCTGCTGTCACGTATAGTGGTGCAAGTTTTCCTGATTATTCAGAGTTACGGCTGTGCGACAACAACCAGCAGGACATCGAGACCGACAGCGCCGCTGCCCCTTCCTCCTGTGGAGTCTTGGGAGACGAGTTGTCTGCGCCGTGGTCGACGCCGGCCTCGAGCTCGACTCAAGACGCGGCCCGAGCGCTGCGGTGGGCAGCTGATTCCGAGGCCCCTTCGTCACACAAGCACCAGTCGGAGTTCACGTTCGTCACCCACAAAGGGAATGCGCGGGCCACGACCCAAGCGTTCCTGAAGCGGCTGGTGCTGGACAAGCGCATGCAACCCGATGTGCTACATGTGCAAGAGCATCGGCTCAGATGAGGAGATCAGTTAAAGAGTGCTCAGAGCTGGGCACATGCTCGTGGATACCGCTTCCTTGCCATTGACTGCCGAATCACCAGAAGCACGGCGACGGCCACCTCGAGCGGAGTCGGCATCCTGAGCCTCGGCAGTGTACCAAGTGTCCCCTTATCAGCCGACGGGGGAGTGCTCCAAGTCACGCATCTTCTTTCAGCGGACGGACGGTGATTGGTAGCATGCAGATTTTAATAGTTTCGGTCTATGGCACCACCAGCATGGGCCAGTCAGGCAACCACGAGCTGTTCGCGGCATCCGTTGAGATTTCGAGGGAATCGTGCCTTCCGTTCGTGGTGGCAGGCGACTGGAACGTTGAGTCCGAGCGTTTTGGTCGCGAAACCTTTCTTCGAGTCGGCCTCCTTGGTCTCCTGCGCGCAGAGATCGTCCACGGAGAGAGGCCAACCTGCAATGACTCGCATTATGACTAGTACATCGTCAGCGACATCCCACTCCCGTTCATCAGGGGCGCGGGTGCGATCGACGACGCTCCTGCGGGTCCCCACAGGGCGGTAGCGCTGAAGCTTCCAGGGCTCGGCGGTGCCAATTTTGTCTATCGCCGGGTGCAGCGGGGGAAGTTTTTGCCACCCTCCCCAGGGCAGCCTTTTGTTCCTGGCGACGTTTCGACTTGGCCAGGCTTCGAGCTGGGAGAAAATGAATCGCTAGACAGCCTTGCGCGCAGGTGGCATTCGCCGGCCGAACTCTACCTCAGCCTCTGTCTGGCTATCCCCGTCGCCGAGAGACCGAGGTTTCGCGGTCGAGCGGCTTGGCGCAGGCTCGAAAAAGTTCCTGTCGCATGCGAATGGGGAAAGAGCCTCCGCAGGAAGGCTAGCCCCACCACCCAGCGCTGGCTCTCCGTCAGGCGCCTCGCCATGCAATGGCTGAGAGCGGAAGGCAAGAACTCCGAACCTCAGCTCGCACAGCAAGCCAGCGCAGTGCGCATGTTGTCTGAATACGGGGGAGTCTGGGGCGGTCTGGGGCGTGATGGGGGAAGACGGTTTAACTGTGAATTCGCTCGGGGATTGTACGTCAGGCCTGAAAGATCCTGTCAATGGGGGCCCAGGTCTGTAAGTGCCTCCAGCACCAGGTGCTGACGCACGCTGCAGCTGACGCAGCCGCCGCCAAGCAGAGCTGGAAGGAATATTCGGAGCTTTCTTTTGCCAGTGGGGCCAGCCTGGCCCACCGTTTCTCGAAGGGCCCCAAAGGGGTCGCGGCCGCGGACCTGGCCCAGGGCCTGCCTGTTGTCGGGCACGAAGCTCTGCACGAGATGCTGAAATAAAGGTCCAGCCTTTGGGTCGTGCCAGCCAGGTCTGACGAGCCCCGCGCTCTGGATTGGGATGTATCCCAGGCCGAGCCGCTGCCTCAGTTCACGGACGACGATGTGAAGGCGGTGCTCAGCTCGTTTAAGAGCAAGACCGCTCTGGGTTGGGATTGTTTTCGTCCGAGGCGTGTTGATCGGTTGCCTCGCGTCCTCGTTTCGACTCTGACCCTCCTCCTCCTCTCCTGGGAGAGGAATCCAGAGCTCACAGGCGCCTGGCAGACTCTTATAGTTTTCTTGCCCAAGGAGTCAGGAGGAGTAAGGCCAATCGGTCTGCTCCCGTTGTTCGCACCGTGTCGCTGCGAAATGGGAGTCAACTCTACCAGGCACCTTTTTTCTGGGGAGATTCATCAGAGACCTCGTGTGATAAATCGGCCTGGGTTCACAATGTTCTAGCTAGCGCCGCCCCTGAGTTTCATTTTTTGTTCGCGCCAGCGCGTTCATAAATCTCAGGAAGTTTTATGAAATGTCGTCTCAAGCCGAGTTGCTGCGTGCGTCTAGGGACACTGGTGTTCCTGAAAATATGTTGGGGCCGCTTTGCGCACGGTATAGAGGGCCCAGGCGCGCCTCCTACCAGAACTCGACGTCCCACGAGATCTACGCCAATGGAACGATTGTAGCTGGATGTTCGTGCGCCACTGGGCTAGCGAAGCTCATGGCGGTGACGGTTCTACGGCATGTAGGGGCTAGATGCAGCTCCATCAGAATCAAAAACTTTGTTGATGATATAAGTTTGCACTCGGTCGGGGGCCCGCAGACGGTCGCTGGGGAGCTCAGTTTCGCTGTCAAGGAGACGGTGGGCCTACTTCAGGCTCGGGGGCTGCCGCTGTCCTGGGACAAGATGGGATCATTGTGCAATGACGCTGAGACCTTCAGCCTGATCGAGGACGAGGTTGCTGATCTATGGCCTACTGGAGTTCCCTTTCCAGGTCGGGGTCAGAGACCTCGGGGGGGGGGCGCTGTCGACGGGCGCTATAGACGCATAGGCGCACAGCTATCTCGCATCAGGGACGCCATGACTAAAGGAGACAGGCCTCTGGCACTTAAAGGTTTGGGAAGGCAGCGCTCGGCTGTTCATCGTTCGGGGGTCCTCGCAAAGACTCTATGGGGATGCTCTATCGCTGGGGTACCCAACAGCAGTATCCAGCAGCTCAGGATGCCATTTCCCAACGCGGGCGCTCGGTTCAAGCCTGGAGCCTCAGTGGGCCTCTATCTCATGTGTGCCGAGAGCGGTTGGCACAATGATCCCCTGGTCATTGCCACGTCCGGTGCCATCCGCACTTATCCCGTCATCATGTCCACGGGGGCGATTACTGCGTCCTTGGTGTCGGCTCTGATGGTTGCGACGCTTCCGATCCTGGACGACCCTCGGGCCTGGCTGAAGTGCAAGAACCCCATTGCGGCGCTCATGATCAGCCTGCACAGGATCTGCTGGAAGCTGCTGGACCCGTTCACGCTACTGGACGACGAAGGTCGTTCATGGGACCTCAAATTCTATTCTGCCAGTTGGATAGCGCGCGTAGTCAAGCTGGGGGTAAGACGTCAGATCGACCGTGCTGCGCTCACCACTGTGCAAGGAGCAGGCACCACCAGGACAGGGCCCATCGCCTGGCAGTCGATCTTGGAGGCGCTGCGCGGCAAGCGCCTCGCGCCCCGCCAGAGGAACTCGCTGCGGGGTGTGATCACGGGAAGCCTTTGGACACAAGTTCGGATTGCTCGAGCCTTTGCAGGCCACTCCTCGCTCTGCACCAGATGCCAGGCTGCGCCTGGCACCTTGTTCCATCGTTTCCTTGAGTGTGACGCCTTCTTTGCCCAACGGCAGCTGCTCATGCCGCCCGGAGTTCTGAGGTCGGCGCAGCGCATGAGGTGCGAAACGGAGGACAGACAAGAGCGATTCGCCCGAGGTCTTCTCCCACACCCAGGGCAGGCCTTCCACGGAGCTGGCCGAACTAGCCATCACGACATGATTGATGTGGATCGCCGAGGCGTGACGGCAGTCAAAGGAGGCTACGTTTTCGTCGACGGGAGCGCGAGGTCAGTTCGAGTGCCTGAGCTGCGTTCCGCTGGCTGGGCTGTTGTTGTCTACGACTCGGACAGGCGACGAGTGGCTCGATGCTATGGAGCTGTTCCTCGTAGCGAAGGGCCCAGTCAGGTGGCTCGAGACGGAGAGGATTACGCTATCATGAAGGCAAGCGAGCTGGTCATGGGTTCTTTCCAGGTGAAGTCGGATTGCAAGGGTTCGGTCGGCTGTTGTCACAGGATGGCGGCGGCTTGTGGACCAGGCAATCTACGAGCGCACATGTGGAGGAGGACTGCGATGAATGACGATTTCTGCAAGGCACCAGTGTCCCACGTGAAGGCACACACCAGCATGGAGGATGTCAGGGACGGCGTCATCAGCCTGTTCGATCGAGCGGGGAATGCCGAGGTCGACGAGTTGGCCAAAGCAGGAGCTTCCTTCCATGCAGCGGCGGAAGCTCAGGAGAAGCTAGTTCGCGGCGCGATGCGCCTTCACCAGATGCTTCTGACATGCACCGCCCAGTTCGAGGTCTGGTTCCACGATCAGGGCGACGACTTCAAGGATTACCTCTTCCCTGACCCAGTCAGCAGCAGGCGGCGGCGAGGGAGCCCCTTCTGCCCTGGCCGTGGCTGGTTCAGAAACATGCCCTGCTGGAGTACCCCGTTGTCGGCCACGACCGCTCTGTCATTTTCTGTGCCAGTTGCTGCGGGTTTTTTGGCACTGGCAGTATCAACCACAGAGGGATGGATCAAGTGTGCTGTGGCAGGGAAGGAGGCAGCGGAAGGGTTGCCGAGAACACCAGGCATTTGAGCAGGCTCCGACACCCCCAGTCGCTGGACAAAGACATTGCGCTGATGGGGTCTCGGCGACCTTGGGGGCTCGGCACCGTGCCGGACCTCGGGCACCTCGCCACGGCGGGCTTCGTGCTGGTGAGCACGGGCCTGCCGCAGGCCCCGTGCTCCCTGCCTGCGTCGCCGTGGGCGGCCGCGCGGAGGCGTTCAGTCACTGCTCTCCCCTCCCTGGCGGTTGCAAGGTGGTCCTTGCCCTGGTGGTTCCACCGTGCAACTGCTGGGGCGGGGAGGCGTGGTGCTTGAGCGTTTCCCTTTGTCTCCGGATCCCATCGCCCCTCGGCTTCTGCTCGCTCGCTCGCTCCTCCTGCTCCTTCTCCTCCTCCTCCCCCTCCTGCTCCTCCTCCTCCTCCTCCGCCTCCTCCTCCTCCATGGTCCTGGCCATGGTGAGGCAAGGTCGATGCCCCAACCGTCGTGTGGCCCAGGCGTTGGACAAGGTGTTCCCTGTCTCCAGGCTGCGCCGAGCCCCGCCAGAGCACCTAGAGACTTCTATTGTCACGAATGTTCGCACGAGTCTTTCGGCTTCAGAGGCGGCCCCCTCCTATGAGAATCCGAAAGCGGGAGAGCACTCGATATGCTCAATCCAGGGGATAGTTTTCGGGTGCTGTTTGAGGGTTTGTCCTCTCTCGCCACCCCCACCCCAGTTCGCATCACAGTTTATTTTTTAAGCTGAGATTTGTTTCGTGCGATGCACTCCCCCATGGGTGGCCTTCCATTCCATTCCACTCCACTCCACTCCTCCTCCTCCTCCTCCTCCGCCTCCCTCCCTCCGCCTCCTCCTCTCCTCCTCCTCCTCCTCCTCCCTCCTCCCCTCCCTCATCCTCCTCCTCCCTGCTCCTCCTCTCCTCTCCTCCTCTTCCTCTTCTCCTCTTCTCTCTCCTCCTCCTCCTCCTCCTCCTCCTCCTCCTCCTCCTCCTCCTCCTCCTCCTCCTCCTCCCCCTCCTCCTCCCCGTCCTCCGAGGGCCCAAGAGGCGCCCACGGAGGGGCACCAAGCGAAGCCTCGGCATAGCCCCCCCTGCGTAGTGCGCCCACGAGGCGCCCACGGGCGGGCGCGGGGCGAATCCCCAGCGTAGCCTTATGTCGGGCCTGTCCCCCTACAGGGGGATGTCGACGAAAAATGCAAAAATACCCCCAACAACAATCCCAAAATAGTAAAAAAAAAAAAAAAAAAGTCTGGGGACAATGTTTTGAGTACTTTTTGACCTTTTTGGAACATTTTTGGGGGATTTTTTTATTTTTCGTCGACAACCCCCTGTAGAGGGACAGGCCCGACATAAGCATAGCCCGCCAGCGCGGGGCGCCCGCGAGGCACTCACAAAAATCGTGGAAACGTAGGGCTCGAGCAAGCCACAGCTCGGGTTGGCCGAGGGTTTTCGACGAGCGCGCCCTGGACTTCGACGGTCCGGTTCTCGCGGGATGGCTGCAGCGAAGGCCCGCGTCGAGTCTCAGATTGGGCCCCGTCGTTTTTATGATGGCCCCCGTCAGGCCAACCCGAGTCCCCCGTACCCGAGTCTTACGTCTCCCCGATCAAGCGCCCACGGGCGGGCACCAGCGGAAAACCCGGGATACCCAACCGGTTGCCCAGAACATCAATAACTTCCAGGTACAAGCGCCCTTCGGGGAAGCGTCGGTGCTTGCGGCGGGCTTCTTTAAAGCTTTGCGAACAGCCGACGACTCCGCTGTCCTCGCACTATCATTCCCATTAGCGTGCACTGAGCGCTTCGACCACGATCGCAGTGGTGGCGCACCGCGTCGATCCCTCCTGCCATCTGCCTCGTCTTCGTCTCCTCCTCCTCCTCCTCGCTCCTCCTCCTCGCTCCTCCTCCTCGCTCCTCGCTCCTCCTCGTTTTCCTCCTCCTCGTTCCGCCTCCTCGCTCCTCGCTCCTCCTCGTCTCTCCTCCTCCCTCCTCGATCCTCCTCCTACTCCTCGCTCCTCGCTCCTCCTTCTCCTCCTCCTCCTCCTCCTCCTCGTCCTCCTCCTCCTCGTCCTCCTCCTCCTCCTCCTCGCTCATCATCCTTCTACTCACCATCCTCCTCCTCCACCTCCTCCTCCTCCTCGCTCCTCCTCCGTCTACTCCTCATGCTCGTCGTCGTCGTCCACCTCCTCCTCCTCCTCCATGCCAGGATGATGTACGCAGCGAGGTGGCCTCTCCAGGAAGGCGAGCCACGAGCCCCCTGAGCCGGGCTGCCATGGAGCACCGGTGGCACCAGCGAGGCAGCAGAGCAGTCCAGCCCGGCTCTCCGCAAGCGGCGCCTACGGAGCAGCCCGTGGCGGTTGGCAGCCGACTGGCCTGCCTTGCCCGATGTTTCAACCTATACTTTAGCCTTCACCTTTGTGGGCCCCGGAAACGGCAGGGCCGTTTTTCCACCGTTTCCAGAAAAATGTCCCTGGAAAATTGAAACGGCAAAAAAATGGCGACCCGAAACAGCAAAAAAACGGCTCCGGGATTGGAACCGGAGCCAGAACCGGTCAAACAACGGCGACAGAACTGGTAAAAAACGACGTCGGAACCAGTAACAAAAACGGCAAAACGGAACCGGTAAAATAACGGCCCTGTCGTTTCCAGGGCCTCTTTAAGGCCTTCACCACCAGAAAGACTTTCGAGCACCAGGAATCAAAAGTACTGACCCTCGAGGGTTTTCGCATGTCGGGCCCTGGGAGACACTCGTGCGGCACTGTTTCGACACTCTTGCGGCACTTCTCCGGGTGTTCGAAATTATTTTTGGGATGTGGTCCTCGAGCACGATGGGAGCAACATAATCCCAGGCGCGTTTGCTGAAGGGCTTCCTTTGTAGGGGGTTGTCTGTCATGATTCGGGAGCACCCGCAGAGGGGCAGTGAGAGGGGGAAGGCCTTTCCAGAAGGTTGCGGGGCTTCTGTGAAGCCGCCCTCAAGCCTTCTGCGAAGCCTCAAGTCGGGCATGTCCTTCTGCAGGAGGAATATCCAACAACTGTAGAAAAATACTCGGATGGCATATGTTTGACTATTTTCAATCTGCCTCCCAGAGCCCGCCTGTGGAGGGACATGTCCGACCTAAGAGAGGGCCCTCTGCGTCTCCAGAGAAGGCTCAGGAAGCTTCCCGGAAGGCCGCGGGTCCTCCAGGAGCCCTCTGAGTCGGCCCGTCGCCCCCCCTCCTGCCTTCTCCCCTGGACACGCCGCCGAATGACGAGGCCGTGTCTTCTTCCCCCCCCCCCCCGTGTCCCGGAGCTCGGTCTTCGAAGCTCGATCCTCGAACCTCGAGGTCAAAGCTCGAGCCTCGAAGCTCGATGCTCGGTCCTCGAAGCTCGGTCCTCGGAGCTCGAACCTCGGAGCTCGATCCTCGAAGCTCGAAGTTCGAAGCTCGAAGCTCGATCCTCGGAGCTGGATCCTCGAAGCGGGATCCTCGAGGCTGGATGCTCGAGGCTGGATCCTCGACGCTCGACCCTCGACGCTCGATCCTCGAAGGAAGCCCCCTGCACTGCAGCGCTCCCCCCCCCCCGCCGCCCACCCCCCTCGCAGCGCCCGCCGCAGGAGCTGGCGGTCGAGGAGGCGGGGCGTCGCAGCGCCAGCGAGGTCCAGGCCAGCCTCCGCCCCGGCCCCCTCGGCGATGCTCCGCGCCGCCTCGTCCCCAAAGCCCCTCGCGCGGACCTCCTCCTCCTCCTCCTCCTCCTCCTGCTCCTCCTCCTGCTCCTCCTCCTCCTCCTCCTCCTCCTCCTCCTCTCCTCCTCCTCCTCCTCCTCCCCCTCCCCCTCTGCCGGGAGTCGTGCGTCGGGAGTCGTGCGTCTCCCCAGAGGTGGCGAACATGTTCGGGCCAGCTGGCATGGCCATTCCTCCGCGGGCCACTTCGACGCCCCGGCATGCGGCTGCTGCCACCGTCGCCATCGCCACAGCACCAGAACGTGGGAGATTCGTTGCCCGGACAAGCGTTGGCCCCACGTACGACGCGGGGCCTCAGCCCCCAAAGCCCCTCGCGCGGGGGAAGTCGAGCGAGAAACGTCCACAAACAGAAACTTGTGGCGCGTGCCAGAGCGGAGGTGCCGCGGGGGGAGGCCCAGCGTGGATCCGCGAAATCCGCGCGGGGCGCCAACAATTTCTGTTTACGACGTTTTTTTCTCATCTGGGAGACACGACGGGAGACTTTTGGCCATTTTCGGCCTTCTGGGGCCCTGACCGGGCCTCGGGGCGGCCTCGGGACCGTCAGAGTACGCAGCAGGATGAAACGCCGGTCCCGGGGAAGGGGTCGAGGCTTCTGGGGGCCGGCGCTGTGAAAACCACGCCGTCGGGGGTCTGGGTCCGAGTTTCGTTTCGTCCGCTGCATTTCGTCCGCTTCGATTCGTCCGCGTCGGTTCGTCCGCTTCGATCCGCCCGCCTCGGGTCCACCTTGCGCGCCCCCTTCGCGCCTCGATTCCGTGCCCTCTTCGACTCCGGGTCCTCCTCGCGCCCACTTGCCTTCCCGCCCCCCCCCCCCCCCGCACAGAGGGAGGCAGCGGGGGAGGAGGAGGGAGGGGAGGGAGCGGACACTGCCCGCCTCTGCTTTTCTCCTCCCTCCCGGAATAGCCTCCCGCACTTCCGCAGCCACGTTGGCGCAAGATGGTCTCGTACGCACTGGGTGATTACAATGAGGAGACCTCTGCTCCGAGGCAGGCAAGGCTGTTCTTCCTGTAAACGATAATCATCCTTCTCCCGACAGCTGGCCCGCCCGCCCCAGCTTTTCGGTTGCCTCCTGCGCCCACGGGAGCGCAGGACACCACCAGGTCACGGGAAAGCGCGCCACGGCTCTGCGGGAGCAGTCAGTGTGCAACTAATTAGTTTCGCCCAGGTTGCAGGAAAGTTTGCATGGGCAGCAGCAGTGGTGGAGCATTGCGCACGCCAAGAGGCGTGCACATTGTGGGCCGACGAAAGGAGTGGCATCTGCAGGGGATGTGCAATCAACGACGCCATCGATCCGCAGGTCTGGAACGATCACTTACCCAATTGGGGGGGCGAGCCGCTGCAGGGCCCGTGCGCTGGAGGCAGAGGTCAAGGATGTGCCAGCCGAGAGCAGGCGGGTTGGAGCACCCCCAGGTGATGCCATGCAGGTCGACGACTCGCCCCACACCAGACAAGAGGAGTTTAGTCGGGGCGAACGAAATGGGTACGGAAATAATGGGTACAATGCCCAACAGCGGTCCTTGTTCATTTTGAACAGGACTCGCTGTCGGTGTCGCCGCGGCCTGTGTACATTTGAGACAGAAGGCTGCCTGCCCAACAGCGGCCGCTGTTGGTATGTGACAAGATCTGTTGATGGGCATTGTACCCATTCTTTCCGTACCCATTGCGGGCGTCCAAATTGAGGGGGTCGAGGAGCACGTGGCGGCTGTTCTCCGAGCACAGTGGTGGATCTGAGGCGAAGGCGTCATGCACCGACGCCCTACGCCCTTGCAGACGATGCGGGGTCGGCCTGCGACGGCGGAGAGGTGAGCGCATGCACCCCAGAAGCGGGTCACGGCGCGCAGGGGGCGGCTCGCGGAGGCGGGGACAAGCTCGGTCAAGGCAAAAAGCGATGTGGCGGATGAGGAAGACAGGAAATGGTGTTGATGGGCCTGCCTTCCACCACCACCACAACCAGCACCACAAGTTGGAGGGAGGAAGGAGGTGGAGGACGAGGAGGAGGAGGAGGAGGAGGACCAAGAGGAGGACGAGGAGGAGCAGGAGGAGGAGGAGGAGGAGGAGGAGGAGGAGGAGGAGGAGGACCCCCTCCCCCTCCAACTTGTGGTGGTGGTGGTGGTGGAAAGCAGGCCCATCCGGTGCCGCCCAGTGCACAGGTGAAGGAGCTCGCACCCAGTTGGCGCCGCAGGCGCCCGAGACGCCTGCGTTGCTTGACAAGGGGCGCCAACGCGCAGGGCGAAGTGGAGGCGTTGGGCACCATGCTGCAGCAGCAGGGGCCGGGCGAGCAGTCCTGCATTCTGACGCAGGCGCTGGCGACCAGCATGGGCCAGCGGTTCGCGGCGGCGACGAAGGAGACGTAGGGTGGGCAACTACCGAACGGCGGCGAGGAAGCTTGCGGCGGTGCATGAGGCGGCCAAAGCTAGCGAGTGCAGCCAACCAGGCGGTCGATCCCGCCAGCAGTGACACAGTCTTCACCTGGGCCATGGAGGAGGATCTGCGAGCGTCCCTGGAGGCACTCCATCCAGGAGACCTTGCGGTGCATGTGCCAGAAGACATTGAGGGCCGTCGTGCGTCTGCAGCCCGTTTCGCTGCAAATCCTTTGGTCAACGATGCCCGACAGCGTCTTGCAGTCGTGCAGAATCCCTGCAGAGGTGCCGCGCAAGGCTATACCGTTACCTGGGGCCACCCGCGAGGTGGGCTGGCGCTTCCCAGGGGCGAGGGCAGGTGGGGGGGGTAGCGGGCGACATGAGGGAAGGCCTTGGACGCTCAGTTTGCCATTTCTTTCCGAGCTGTTGTGGGTTAATTAGTCTGCTGGCGGCTATGCGGCGGTTTGTTTTTGTGCGTTGTTTCTTTTCATGCGTTGATTGCAACCGCGTAGTTGCCCCACTGACAAGTGGCACCGCTAGCCGGGATCTGGGGCGCGCCGTCGCAAACCCCGAGGAGGCAGTTTCGACGTCGCCGCGGCCTTGTGCTGGGGACCCTTGGGAAGTACGGCGCGCGGGGAACACCCCGGGCGGGGAAGCAGAGCGAAAGTCGCCGGGGGGAGTCGCACGATTGCTTGCTCGGCTGATCCGCGGAGAGTCCGAGGACCGGCAGCAGCGTCATGCCAGCCGCCCAGATGCAGTCGTGGAGCCGTCACTCAGGATGAAGTGACTAAGGACGTTGACACGAGACCCCCTCTGATCGTGAGCTGGAATGGCAGCCGCCAGTCTCTCAATGGCCGCCGGTGCGACGTGGGCGCCAGCTTCCAGGAGCACGGGCCAGGCGTTGAAGGCGACCGCATAATTTCAGGAGGGAAAGAGACACACAGACACAATTAATCGTCGACTCCCAGGAAAATATACAAAAATATGGGAAGTGGGGGGGAAGACAAAAACCCCAAACATATTGAACAATATGGGAATATCTTTATTTGTGTGTATTTATTTGTGTGTCCTGGGGCCCCTTCATAATTGCCGATGGGACTCTTGCTTCGGGAGATGGCCAGGCGCCACGGGCAGCCGCATCATTGTCCTGGGCGCCCTGCTTCGGGGACGAGCCAGGCGCTGAGGGCCGCCGCGTGCTCGCGCACGGGAGTCCCGCGTCGGGGACCGCCTCGGGCGTTGGGGGCAGCTGCGTACTCGCCTCGTCTGATGGCTGTGCTTTGGAGGTGACTTCCCTGAGACGGGGGGGAAGTGAGGGGTCAGACTTCGACCTGGGCGAGTTCTTCGGACCGAAAGGCGACTAGGGGTCGCAGCCTAGTTGGGCGGTGCCAGTTGATAACGCGTGTCGAGGGGCTTGCGCGGCGACTCCACCCGCATCCTCGATTGCCGCGACCTCAGAGGCAACCAGGTCGCGCAGGAGGTGGATCTGCATACCTCATGGATTCTTGGTCGCCGTCGTCATTCCTCCTCCTCTTGCCCCGCGTTTTCTTGTCTTTCGTCGTTGTTGTTTTTCTCCGCGTCCTCGTCCTCGTCGGTTCCCAGTCGTCCTCCAGCTCGTCGTCGACGTCCTTGTCCTGCTCCTCCTCGCCCTGCTTCTCCGTGTCGGCGGCGAGCGAGGGGGGGAAGTGAAAAGGAGAACGCCTTCTCAGAATGCGGCGGGGCTTCTCAGAGGCCCTCCGGCCTTCTGAGAAGTTGTTCTGCGCGTCTTCGTCAGAAGTCCGGAGGACCTCCGAACCTTTTGCCAGGCGATCGCAAACACGGATCGAGGGGACGTGGATCAGCGACGTGCCCCGTTCCCATCGGACATCGGACATCGCGGATTTCCGCCGCCGAACGAGGCGGCATTGGCCGCATTTTGGGGCGGGCACCTCCCCACATCCATGGGTTTGGCGACCGCGCGCCAAGTCCATGGATCGATGGTTCATGTTTGCGCGCCCCCGACTTAAGCGCCTTCCTACTTCGATGACCGAGTGGCCTCACCTTGCTCCGTCCTCCCAAGGGGGCGGACGGATCCCAGTCCACTTTCCACGCCTTCCTGCCCCCTGCTTCTGCCCACTTCCTCCGACCAGTGCGTCGCCCCCGTAGTTGTTCAGGCAGGATCCGGAAGCAGGCAACTCGCTCTCGTCGGCGGCCCCCGATTCTGAGAAGGCCTCTCTCTCCTCGCTGGCACTCCTGGGCGCGTCGCCCCGAGCAGCTCCTCCCCCCTGCGTGTCCGTCGCCCTGCGCGCCCCGCTCGCCCTGCTGCCTCCCCCCCCCTGCCAGGCGAGCCAGTGGCGCGAGGCCGCCGGCGGGTGCCGCCCGCCGGGGGGAGGGGGAGGAGGAGGAGGAGGAGGAGGAGGGAGGAGGAGGAGGAGGAGGAGGAGGAGGAGGGGGGAGGAGGAGGAGGAGGAGGAGAGGAGAGAGGAGGGAGGAGGAGGAGGAGGAGGAGGGAGGAGGAGGAGGGAGGAGGGAGGAGGAGGAGAGAGGGAGGAGGGAGGAGGGAGGAGGGAGGAGGAGAGGAGGAGGAGGAGGAGGACGGAGGAGGAGGAGGAGGAGGAGGAGGAGGAGGGAGGAGGAGGAGAGGAGGATGAGAGGAGAGGAGGATGGAGGAGGATGGAGGAGGAGGAGGAGGAGGGAGGAGGAGGAGGAGGATGGAGGAGGATGGAGGAGGAGGAGGAGGATGGAGGAGGAGGAGGATGAGGAGGAGGAGAGGAGGAGGAGGGAGGAGGGAGAGGAGGAGGAGGAGGAGGGAGGAGGGAGGAGGGAGGAGGAGGAGAGGGGAGGAGGAGGAGGGAGGAGCGGAGGAGGAGGAGGAGGAGGACGCAGGAGGAGGAGGAGGAGGAGGAGGAGGGAGGAGGAGGAGAGGATGGAGGAGGAGGAGGAGGAGGAGGGAGGATGGAGGAGGATGGAGGAGGATGGAGGAGAGGAGGAGGATGGAGGAGGATGGAGGGATGGAGGAGGAGGATGGAGGAGGAGGAGGAGGAGGAGGAGGGAGGAGGAGGAGGAGGAGGAGGAGGAGGAGGAGGAGGAGGAGGAGGAGGGAGGAGGAGGAGGAGGAGGAGGAGGGAGGACGGAGGAGAGGAGGAGGAGGATGGAGGAGGAGAGGAGGATGATGGAGGAGGGAGGAGGATGGAGGAGGATGGAGGAGGAGGAGGATGTAGGAGGAGGAGGAGGAGGAGGAGGAGGAGGAGGAGGAGGAGGGGCACCTGTAGCAGCTCCCTGTAGCTTTATAGCCTTGTTGCCCTATAGCTCTATAGCTCTATCTGCCTATAGCCCTATAGCCCCAGAGTTCCAGAGCCCCATAGCCCCATGGCCCTATAGCCCTATGGTCCTATAGCCCTATAGACTCATAGCCCTACGGCCCCATTGCCCTAGAGCCCCAGAGCCCCATAGCCCCATACCCCTATAGCCCTACAGCCCTATGGCCGTATATCCCTATATCCCTATAGACCTATAGCCCTACGGCCCTATAGCCCTACAGCCCCATAGCCCTATAGGATCATAGTCCCATCGTCCTATGTAGCCCTATAGCCCTACACAGACTTTGATTGGTTTTGTCTCCGGCATCCTTGTCTAAACTTTGCGCCCGTGATCTTACAGCTCTGGATTGCTGACGCTGGCGGCGGGTACCACTCGGATGCACGAGCAGGCCAGCGATCCCCCACGGTGCCCATTCGATGTGCCAGTCTGAGCTGGTGGCGAAAGAGTTGAACGCTGCAAGTATCCATTGGGTGCGCATCTAAGCAGCATCGCTTTTTTAACGTCGTCCTTCGCACTGTCTCTTCCCAAGGTCCGTCTTCGCGCCGAGTCCAGACCATGATTTTCCAAAGCATCCGTCGTTGCACAACGTCCAGTTAGTTCACCTCGGGCAAAGCTACCGAACACGACGGCAGATCGGACAAGAGCGATCATCGTCTGGAAGAATATCATCCGAGAGTCAACGCTTAGTTCCTTATCCATAGTGTCCTGCGATGCTTGTTGAAGCTCATCGATGCAACATGAGCTTCTTGGGCCATTTCACAAGAACTCCTTGATCGTATGTCCCTGCATGCAGACAGCCGGTGATGCCAAAACAAACATTCATGTTTGTTATGTGTCGGGCGTCAGTGCGATGCGAGTCGCACACAGCAGAGCGTCTTGATGATGATATCGCAATGCCACATGATGTTACCATACTCATGTACGCCACCCTTTTCTCCGCCCTCTGCTCGCCGACTCATCCGCGAGCAGCACGATTACCTCATCGAGCAGGCGCGATCCAATCAGGGGCCGCTTGTGGCTCCCAGGGACCGGCTATACGCTATGCGCGTCGCATTACCGGGCTGCGAATGGCAACTCGGGTACCCAAGAATCAGGAGGAAAAGAAACACACAGACACAATGAACAGTCGATTCCCCAGAAAATATGGGAACATATGGGAAGCGGGGGGGGAGACAGAAACCCAGAACATATGGGAAAATATGGGGCATCTTTTTATTTGTGTGTATTTATTTGTGTGTCCTGGGGCCCCTTCAAAGAGGTGACGGCGCCTTAGATCGAAGCTGGGATTCCAGCCGCAGTGCTGGGGCCTTAACCGTCGATGCGCGCAGGCCGCCAGCCGGCGCGCCCCTTCCCGGGGTCGTCGTGTGGAGAGCTCTGGCGGAGGAGGAGGAGGAGGAGGAGGAGCTCTGGAGGAGGAGAAGGAGGAGGAGGAAGAGGAGGAGGAGGCTAGACTAGACCTAAAAGGTCACGCAAAGAATTCACGCGCGGGACCCCTCAGGATCCCTCCCTGAGCGTAGGCTGAGACTGGGTTTAACGCCAGCCTCCGCCCACGCCGACCTTGTAGACGAAGTCCCACAAGGCAATGTCGGCCTCCGCGACGGCCCCGATCACGAGCCGCCTCCAGTGCCTGATCGCCTTCACGAACTTCCTGCGCTTCTGGAACATCTCGAAAGCCTCGGGCCCCGACACGTACGTGAGGCCGCCCCCAAGGCTGATGTCCTTCGCGACCTGTTTGCCCTTCACCTTCATCTGATCGCCTGCGGCCGCGTCTCTACAGACCTCCTCGGTGATGGGCACGCCGAGCCAGGCGCTGGCAACGTGCGCCCGCGCTCTCCACCAGGCCGCAGCGCCACGCTGACGTTCAGCATGGCCTTCCAAATGCGCCGGCGGCGGCAGCTTCCCACTGCCTGCAGCACCGCCCGCGTCTGCCTTCCAACCCCCCTCACGGGGAGGGCCAGGCTCAGCCCTGTCGGCCATGGCCAAGGGCCCACAGCCGAGCCCTTCCAGCACCGCCTCGGCGACATCCACACAAGACGGCAGGCGGGCCGGCTGGCCCCAAGCCCCAGACGGCCCCGGGATGTACGGCGTCGCGGTTGAGCGCAGAGGCGTGCGCCGCGAAAGCGCCGCTGCTGGTAGGAGCACCGCTGGCTCCTCCTCGCAGACCTCCGCCACGCACACCTGCATGGCGCTCTCCGAGTGCACCTGCGGGCCCAGGCGAGGCCCGCGCCTCGCCGCCCGCAGCTGGCGGTCGTCGGCGATCGACACGTCGAGCCCGCCCGCCGCCGCGTGCAGCGCGACATCCCTGCGCAGTTTCTGCGTGGGCGTGGGCTGCATCCCGCGCAGGAGGGCAGCGAGGGCGGGGGCCACGGCCGCCAGCCGCCTGCCCATTTCGCTGTCGGCCACTGCCTCCAGCACCGCCGAATGCATCGCTCGGGCCTCCGCCAGCTCAGAACGCAGCCGAGCTGCGTCCGCCAGCGCCGCACCGAGCCCGCGGTCCACAGCAGCCAGTGCACGCCGCCTGGCAGCGGAGCGTTCCGCGCGCGAGCGCCGCTGCCCCGCCGTGGAATCGCCGCGCGGCGACTCCGCCCGTGCCATTTTCTCGAGCCCGCCCGCGCGCGCCCGAGGCCGGCCTTGAGCCAAAATGGCTACGGAGGAGGAGGAGGAGGAGGAGGAGGAGGAGGAGGAGGAGGAGGAGGACACTCGGCCCAGGCCGCCCTGCGCACGCACCTCTGCCTGGCGAGCCTCCGGGCCAAGGAGCAGGAGATCAGCCAGCTGCAGGCCAGCCCCGCGGGCCCCTGCCAGGTGGCGGCCAGCGGTGGGAGGCCTGGGGCCCCAGGGGGGGGGGGCCAGCGGCCAGCGGTGGGAGGCCTGGGGCCCCAGGGGGGGGGGGGCCACGGGGAGGCCGGGGGGGGGAGGCCGAGGTGCACGGGGGAGAGAGCCGGAGGCGGGCCAGAGTCAGGGGGGCCGGCCTGGTGGCGGTCGGGTCGGTCGGCCAACTGCAAGCCGGCGGCCCCCTGCGGCGCACGGCGGCGGTGGCGCGGGCGCACAGGTCGGGTGCGTCCAAGGTAAGGGTTCGGGGGGGGGGGCGAGGGCCAGGGGTGTGAGGGAGCATCCTGGCATGGGCCATGCTGCCTCGCCGATTCCACGGCCCCCTCGTCGTTCACCACGCTCCATGGCCCCCCAGTCGTCCGCGCGCGTGCCTCGGGCCATGCCGCGGCAGCTCCCCTCGAGACATGCGAATAGAGGCCCAGCGGAGAGGTGGCCCTGGGCGGGGAGGGCTGGGTCAGGTGGGGTGTGTGGGAGGGGAGCGCAGGGCGGGGCACCAGAGAGTCTTTGAGGAGGAGAATGGGAGGGCGCTGGCCCTGGAAGCGACAGGGCACTTTTTCGCCGGCTTCTTTGTGTCAGCTGTGTGTTCCAGTCCCGTCTCCTCTGTCTTTTCGGTTCCGGATGCGGTCCCGATTCTGGCAGAGTCTGCGTTTCTGTTTCTGTGATTCGTCTTTACATGCGTTGTCAGCCGCGTTGTCATATTCAAGGGCCAACGGTTTCATCAATGGTTGCGCCGATTCCAGGGCCCTCTAAGAGTGAGCAGGGGGCAGTGGAGAAGATGGAATGAACGATTTGGTGGTTAATTAGTGCGGTGGTTGTTATTGTAGAGCGCCTACGCAGTTTCAAGTTACCCAAGCAGGCCGAACCATCATTTCGCAATCCACATGCTGCTTGGCTGTTTTTGCAGACGGTCCACGCAGGACCCCACCCCGCTTACCGCCATTTGGGGTCACGAAGTCACGAAGTGTTAGTTCTGAGTTTCGGGCTCCCGCTTTGATGCTTCAGACTGCTCTTCCACACCGACTCGACCAGCAATGCCAACGCCCCAGCCACCATCCTTGACATTTGCTCTGCTGGGCCCTCGTCACCCAGGGGGCCACCGCGTTTTTGTTGCGGCGGTGGGTTGCAGGGTGCGTCAAATATCGCGGTAATGACATGTCGCGTGTGCAGCGTCATTTGGGCACGCGCTTGCATGCGCAAAAACCAGCACATTCACGTGGTGTATATTTCGGGGTGGTGTATAACATTCCTGGGGGTCCCATCGTTTTTTTGCACCACCCCCGTGCTGCCATATGGTGCTTGGGAGCAACTGTTCGCGACCGAATACGGTCGCCATCTGTGCGCATGGCCGCGTGGCAAGTACTTGCGCTTAGCGGGGCAGGCAGTAGCACCCCTGCCAGGGCGGTCGCGCGCAGGATCGTTCCCTTTCCTCTGGCCGCCTGGTGGTGGTGTGCCCATTGGCGCCCCGCAAAGGCACAGTCAACCCATACAGTAAGGACGATCGACTTTCCAAAAGGTTGTTGTTGCGTCCGTCCCGTTCGGCCCAGCCTCGGCCGCTTTCGCCGGCCGCGCCCCGCCCGCAGAGTGAAAACATGGCCTTGCCAGGCCCGGGCGCGGCCTCACCGCGCGTCCTTCTATACACGGATGGACCGTAGTCGCCCTGGAGGCCCGCGGGTGCGCCCTCGCCCTCGCCCCGGCGGCTGCCACGGGCACCGCTGCCACGGCCGGCCGCCCCGGCCCGCTCGACGTGGAAGTCTGCCCCTGCCGAGTGCTCCGCCTTCCCTCCGTCTTCGCCGCGGCCGCCACCGTCTCCCCTCTTTTGCACGCCGGTGGATTGGCCACCTCAGTTGCCCCGAGTCAAAGTGCCACACGCCGGGCCTCGCCCCCGACGGGCAAATTTATGCAGTCGCGCGTCGCGCGCTTCGCAGTTTGGATCACAGCAGGATGAGGTTCCCAACGTTGGGCAGCAGGTGGGCGCAGGGGCGCCGAGGGACCTGCGCCCCGCGGGGCTCCAGGGCGCGAAGGATTGGGCGGCCCAGCTGCACGGGTGGTGCTTACTCGGCGGCGAGCGGGGGGGGGGAGCGAGAAGGAAAAGCCCATTTCCACTTTTTTCCTCCTCTTCCTCCTCCTCCCCATCCTCCTTTTCCTCCTCCTCCTCTCCTCCTCCTCCTCCTGTAGGCTCGCGGGGCGGTTCAGGGAAGTGGAGGGAACATTCGTGGGGAAACGAAAAATGACAAACACTGCACTGCCGAGGAAACCCACATGCTTCTGGTATGTCTGGAGTGATGATGGCTGAAATGAAACATGCGAGAATGATGCTGGTGTCCGTTGCCCCGCCGATTCGTTGGTGACGCCAGCCAAGCCTCGGGAGTCTGAGTACCCTGAGGGCGCCGAGAAACTGCCACCCCTACGCCGTATAAAGACCGCACTCAAGAACCGCCCCCTGCGCACTCCCTCTGGTGTCAAGAAACTGTCACTCCTGCTGCACTATGCAAGCCTGGGGACCCCCCCCTGCGCACTCCCTCTGTTGTCGAGAAGCTGCCGCGCATGCCACACTTGCCGAACCTGGACCGTATAGAGACCGCGCTCAGAGGCCACCCCGTGCGCACCCCTTTGGTGTCAACACACTGCCACCCACACGAAACTGTCCGAGCTTGCGGACCGCCTCTGGTGTCAAGAAACTGCCACCCCTGCCACACGTTCCAAGCTTGGACCGTGGACCGTACAGAGACCGCGCTCAGAAACCACCCCCTGCGCACACCCCATGGTGTCGAGACCACGGTTGCCACATTTTCCGAGCGTGGACGGTGTAGAGAGCGCTCAGGGACCACCCCCTTTCACACCCTCCTTGGTATCGAGAAAGCACCACGCGTGCCACACTTTCCGAGCCTGGACCGTGAGGGACGTGAGGTGTGTGTGTGTGTGTGTGTTGTGTGTTGTGTGTGTGTTGTGTGTTGTGTGTGTGTGTGTTGTGTGTGTATGGTGTGTGTGGTGTGTGTGTGTGTTGTGTGTTGTGTGTTGTGTGTTGTGTGTTTGTGGGTGTGGGTGTGGGTGTGGGTGCGTGTGTGTGTCTGTGTGCGTGTGTGCGTGTGTGCGTGCGTGTGTGTGTGTGTGCGTGTGTGCGCGTGTGTGCGTGTTTGCGTGTGTGCGTGTGTGCGTATGTGCGTGCGTGCGTGCGTGCGTGCGTGTGCGCGTGTGTGCGTGTTTGCGTGTGTGCGTGCGTGCGTGCGTGCGTGGGTGCGTGGGTGCGTGGGTGCGTGTGCGCGTGTGCGCGTGTGCGCGTGTGCGCGTGCGCGTGTGCGCGTGTGCGTTTGCGTGTGCGTGTGCGCGTGTGCGCGTGTGCGCGTGTGCGCGTGTGCGCGTGTGCGCGTGTGCGCGTGTGCGCGTGTGAACGTGTGTGCGCATGTGCGCGTGCGCATGCGTGTGCGTGTGCGTGTGCGTGTGCGTGTGTGAGTGCGAGTGCGAATGCGTGTGCGTGTGCGTGTGCGTGTGGCGTGTGTGCGTGTGGTGTGGGTGTGTGTGTGTGGGTGTGTCTGTGCGTGTGCGTGTGCGTGTGAGTGTGCGTGTGTGTGTGTGTGTGCGTGTGCGTTTGCGTGTGCGTGTGCGTGTACGTGTGCGTGCGTGTGTACGTGTGTGTGTGTGTGTGTGTTTGTGTTTGCGTGTGTGCGTGTGTGCGTGTGTGCGTGTGCGTGTGCGTGTGTGCGTGTGTGCGTGTGTGCGTGTGTGCGTGTGCGTGTGTGCGTGTGTGTGCGTGTGTGTGTGCGTGTGTGTGCGTGTGTGTGTGCGTGTGTGTGTGTGTATGTGTTTGTGTGATTGTGTTATCGATTGTGTGTTGTGTTTGTGTTTGTGTTTGTGCGTGTGTATGTTTCTGAGTGTGGGGGGGGAGCGTCGCGGGTGGGACGCGGGAGGGGAGAAAACCATAACATTTCGGCCGAACTCCGCCTGTAGGGGGACATGCTCGACCTACCACAAGATCGATTTCGGGTTGTTCCAGGGGGAAGGTCCGGCACGCGGCAGTACCCTGGGCGCTGCCGAAGTCACCAGTTCCAAGGCCTGCCCGCGAGGGCCGTCGTCGCCAATACGATCCGTCCACCGCCCACAGCGGCAGAAAAGCTGTGCTCTGAAGTGCTCCTGCTGCTGGTGGTGCTGCTGCTGCTCTTCCTCCTCCTCCTCCTGCTCCTCCTGCTCCTCCTCCTCCTCCTCCTGCTCCTGCTCCTCCTGCTGCTCCTGCTGCTCCTTCTGCTCCTCCTGATATTCCTGCTCCTCCTGCTCCTCCAGATCCTTATTTTTTGTGTTTCCTGTCGATTGTCATCCTACGCTGGTTCAGGATGCAACTCCCAGGATGTCAAATTCAGAGTCGGCGCTGGCCTACCCGTGGCCGACAACATGCCCCATCTGGCGTCACCCCGTTCAAAGCCGCTGAATTCCGTCTCATCCGTATTAATAGATGGCGTAAAGTGGTTATTGCGGCTTGTAGTTTCCTTGACCAGGTTTATCGTTCTTGCGAAGACCTCCCAGGAGTTGCCTCCTGAGTTGTTCTTCCCGTGTTCGTCTTGCTCTTGGCCTCATCCTCCAGAGCGCCCGTTGGGAGCGCGCAGCTTGGGGGCCTACAGCTCCGCCGCAGGCCACGCTCAGCAAGCCTGGCGGGGCTGCCGAGGCCACGAGAGGGGGGACGCCGCCGTTGTCGTCGTGTCGTCGGCGTCGTCGCCGTCGCCGTCGCCGTCGTCGTCGGCGTCGCCGTCGTCGTCGCCGTCGTCGTCGCCGTCTTCGTCGCCGTCGTCGTCGACGTCGTCTTCGTCGACGTCGGCGGCGGCGTCGTCGGTGCCTTCGTCGTGGTCGTCGTCGTCGACGTCGTGACCAGGTCTCCGGTGCGCACCAGAGGGACGCGAGGACCAGGGGGCCGTCTTGCAAGGCGCGTGGATTGCACGCTGGCCGTTGTCAGTAGGTATGCCTGGATGTCTAGATCCCAATCTACTCCAGGCGCCTTCCTACTTCAAGAGTCTAGCTCAGGAGGGGAAGAAACACAGACACAATTAATCGTCGACTCTCAGGGAAATATGGGAAACTATTAGAAGTGGGGGGGAAGACGAAAACCCAGAAACTATAAAATATGGGGAATCCTGTGCTGTCTGTGTGCGTATTAGTGTGTCCCTGGGCCCCTTCACTAGCGGTGCTCTCGTGTCCCTCGTCCTTGCGAGGATGGCGGAGGCCCAATCCACTGCCTCACGCCTTCCTGCTTCCTGCTTCCGCCCACGTCTTCCGACCGCCGGGCAGTCGCGCACGGCGCGCGGAGGATTGACGGCTCCCGGTTCCGTGCAAGTGCGGCGCGCCCCGTCGCCGAGTCCGGCCGCGCTGGCCTCGTGGTTCCGGGGGGGCACGCTCCCCGATCCGCGGATCTCTGGCGTCCGCGCGCCGGGGCCGCGGCTCCGCTGTCCACGCTGGCGGGCGCCCGAAGGAGATCTCGCAGCTATCTTGGCCCCCTCCTCGTCTTCTTCTTCTTCGTCTCCTTCGTCTTCTTCGTCTTCCTCTTCTTCGTCTTCTTCGTCTTCCTCTTCTTCGTCTTCTTCGTCTTCTCCGTCTTCTTCGTCTTCCTCCTCTTCTCGTCTTCTTCGTCTTCTTCTTCTTCTTCTTCGTCTCCTTCTTCTTATCATTATTCTTCTTCTTCGTCGCCTTCTTCTCTCAATGCGTCCCCCGCCGCCCGCCCGTCCGCGCACATGCCTCAGACCACGATGCGCACCCCCCTCACGCCCTGCTGCGGGCACCTCTCCACGGCGCGCCCGAGACGGGAGACAGGCCGACCGCCTTCCACTCGGAGGCCGGCCCGCCGAGGCAGCCTGGGCACCTCGCCTGCGCCGCGGGCGCTTCCCGCACACGCGGTCGTCCTCTTTTCTGGGGGGGGCGCCACCCGCGGGCCTCCTCGTCGCCTCCGCTGGAGCCGCCGCGAAGAAGAGCGGGTCGGCCTGGGCCCCGGGGGTGGTCCAGGGATCCTCCTCCCCCTCCTCCTCCTCCTCCTCCTCCTCCTCCTCCTCCTCCTCCTCCTCCTCGGTTCGCCTCCTCGATCCTCCTCCTCCTCCTGCTCCTCCTCCTCCTCCTCGATCCTCCTCCTTCTTCCCCCGCCCTCTCACGGTGAAACCACCTCGACGGCAGCGACCCACGACAGCACGGTGCATCCGCCGGAGCACCCCAACCACGCAAACCCCGAGTCTCCGCAGCACCCCCCCTGGCACGGATGTGGGCCAGGCGGGAGAGGGGCCGCCGTGGTCTCCAGGGGTCCTCCCATCTCTGCACGAGCGCCTCCCGGGCGCACAGGCTGTGGGGAGGTCAGGGCGGCGGCACCGGGGGCGGTGCCGACGAGGCGCGACCGCACGGGCTTTCCTGCAGGATCCTGCAGGAGTGTGCCGGATCATGCCAGGCCTGGCTGACCCGGGCCCAGATTGACCCGGGTCAGTATGTCGTTACAGCCGCCGCCTGTGGTGCGGTGGAGGTTTTTCCCATGGATGCCACCCTCGCACCCCGGCCTTCTGTGGCCCAGCCTGCGCCGATCTTGCTGGCTCGCGCCTGTAAGACCCGTGGCCACCTGGGCGCCCAAGGTTCGGGGCTGGGTTTCACTCCTGGGGTTAATGATGTCCCAACCTACTTCCGCCCAGATCACCAGAAATAATCTGTCAGGGCTTCGCCCCCTGCCGCCGGCCCCCTCTCTCGGAGGATGGGCCATGGAAGAGCGAAGTCATGAGGCTTGGGCTTCACCGTGAAGCAGCGTCGGAACTTCGTGCGAAGACGACGGGTAATTTGCAAAACGCATGGAGATTGCGAGTCTATTGTTGCACTCGCTGTTGTATGAATTTCAGAAATGTGGCAAATCCATGTGTTTTTGGACCCTGACCCAGCCGATCTGTGTGAGGGGTGCTACTGAATTTAAACATGCCGCAACTCCTGTGTGTGTTTGGACCCAGACCCTGTAAATCCTCGTAAGGGGTGCCACCGAATTTCAAACATGTTGATAATCCCCTGGATTTTCGGACCCTGACCCCGCCGATCTGCGTGAGGGATGCCACCGATTTTCAACAATGTGGCAAATCCTTTGTGTTTTTGCACCCTGACCCCGCCGATCTGCGTGCGGGGTGCCAGCGAATTTCAACAATGTGGCAAATCCTTTGCGTTTTTGCACCCTGACCCCGCCGATCTGCGTGAGGAGTGCCACCGAATTTGAGAAATGTTGAGAATCCCGTGGGTTTTTGGACCCTAACCCCGCCGATCTGAGTGAGGGGAGCCAGCAATTCAGAAATGTGGCAGATCCCATGTTTTGGACCCTGACCCCGCCGATCTGCGCCAGGGGTGCCACCGAAATTTAGAAATGTGGCAAATCCCATGTGTTTTTGGACCCTGACCCCGCCGATCTGCATGAGGGGTGCAAATTTTTATCCACCCCAGCATTTCAGAGCACACGCTCATGGCGTGCTAAACCTGCCAGTTCGGGCCTCCCCCCCCTCGCGCGGTCCATCAACAAGGAACAGCAAGCAGCAAGAAGCAGAACTGTAACAGTGGAAACTGGAAGCTGCAACTGGTACAGGAAACTGCGAACCTTCTGCCTACAGCCTGGTGGCCCCACAAGGGGGCCGGCGGATGACGGGAAGCGCGCCAAGACTCGAAGAGTCGCGCGATGGACGTCTGTTTGCCCAGAGGGATTTACTTATCAACTGGGGGAGGTCTGGAGGGGGAACGTGCGGCGCCGCCTCGTGATTCAGAGCCTGGCGGATTCCCAAAACGAGCGTTTCGCCTGAGACGTCCTCGCCAAATCGTAAAGTTGGGGGTCGTGTCTTAAGACGTCTTATGTTAAAAATGAGCGTTTCGCCTGAGACATCCTCAAACAATCGGCATATTGAAATCGCTGGCCGAATCTTCGGAACTTCAAAAACGGCCGTTTCGCCTGAGACATCCTCGAAAACATGGGATGTCGAAAGAGCTGCTATGAGACATATGTTCGGGGTGTTCTTGGATAACCTTGTATATGATACTTGGTCCTTTTACATTAAGTTCTTGTATATGATCGCCCTTGTCTATGACATTCCTTGTATATGATGTCTCTTGGCAGGGCTCTTGGAGGCCTCTTGGGGCGTGTTGGAGGCCTTTTGGGCCGTCTGGAGGCCATCTTGGGCCGCCTTGGAGCGATTCTGGGCTATCTTGGTGGCCTGGGTGGGCTCCCTGGGCCGTCATTGAATCCCTGGACAATCCCAGGGATACGCTATGGCCGCCCAGGGACCCCCAGGAGTAGGGGCGGTGCAGTCGCCTATGGCGAGACGGCGGGTGGGCGGCCCCTTAGTTGTATATGATCATGTTTGAATATGGCCTTCGTTGTATATGATCTTCCTCGTGTACGATGGTCCTTGTATATGAGACTTCCTCTATACTAAATTATTGTATCTGATCGTGTTGTGAGGCTCTGTTGGGCAGTCGTGAGGGCCGTCTGCTCCTCACGTTCCTCCATCTCCTTCGCCCCCTCCTACTCGAACACATCAGATAAGTAAGCGTTTCGCTCGAGACATCCCCCTTGCAAATGCTTTTGAGGAGGTCTTCTAAAACGTACCAGAGCCTCTTCCTCCTGTGTGTGTGTGCGTGTGTGTGCCTTCGGACGGGCCTTCGAACACATCAGATAAGTGAGGGATAGACGGACGACATTGGAGGCGTACAGGGAAGTGAGGAGGATAATCAGGACTCTCCTTGTGGACGTTCAGGGAGCGCGTGTCCGTGGGTATCCCCTGTGGACGTTGGGAGAGCTCGCCTACATTACATTTTATCGTGATGATGCTGCACGTTCTTGCGCAGCTCTGTCCTTTCACGCGCTTCCCGTTCATGTCAGGAAAGGTTCCGAGCACCAAAACAGCACCGAATCTCGAGGGTTTTCACGTGTCGGGCCCTGGGGGACATTCGCCCGACACTGTTTCGACACTCTTGTTTGACACTTCTCCGGGTGCTCGACATGAATTCCGGGATGTGGTCCTGAAGAACGATGGGGACAACATCGTCCTGGGGCTCGGCCGACCCCCGGGGGAGGGATGCACTCCCCGCGCGAGGCCTCTGGAGGCCCTCTCGGGGGGCCTCTCGGGGGGCCTCCAAAAGGGCTGCTGGGGAGCTTCTCGGGCGGCCTGCTGGCGGTCTCGGGGGGGGGGGTCCTCGCTGGGCGGAGGGCTCGGAGCGGCAGTCTTCGAGCTGCCCCCCTCTGTGGTGCCCTGCTGGCGGTCTCGGGGGTGGGCGGGGGGTCCTCGCTGGGCGGAGGGCTCGGAGTGGCAGTCTTCGAGCTGCTCCCCTCTGCGGGGCCCTGCCGGGGGCTCTCCCGGCCCATCCTGGGCGCCTCGCGGGCCGCCCTCTTCTTTGAGGCTTCTCGGGCCGACCTGGAGCGACTTTTGGGGGGGGGCCCTCGGGCCGTCTTGCACGCCGTGGAGACAAGAGATGCGAGCATGCTCGAAGTAGAGATGTGCTCCCAGCGGCCTCTGACGATAGGCTTGCCGCTCGTGGCCCTCTCTCGGGGGTCGTCTTGGAGCCCTCTTTGGGGTGTCGTCGAGGCCTCCCGGGGCAGTCTGGAGGCCATCGTGATCCTTTTGTGAGGGCCCCTCGGCGTGTTGGGGCCCGGCTTAACCTTCTGGGATGGAAGCCTGGGCATCTTGGAGGCCTCGGAGTGTAGAGTCGGGGGCGCCGGAGGCTCCCTTGGGTGCGTTGGCGAGTTCGTCCCTCCCCCCCCTGGGATCCCCCGCCCCTCTAATCGTAAGTCGGGCGTGCCCCTCTACAGGAAGAACAGTCAAACATAGACAGAGAATGATCAGGGGACGTTTTCTTGTTTTGTTTTGTTTTTTTGTGCATGTTTTGCTATTTTTTATTTTTCGTCCAAAATCCGCCTCCAGGGGGTAACGCCCGACTTAACTCGAATCGGATTTCAAACGTCAGGGGAGGGGGAGCGGGGGAGGGGGACGGCCAATCATCTGACACGCTCCTGCAACCCCAGCCAGCAGGGGTCGGTGGGTCTATAACCACCACCTTGGGGGGCGATCTTCGGGGACATCGGCAGGCGGTGGATGATGACATATTCGGGCCCTCGGGGAGCTACACAAATCCATAGTCCATATCCCGCGCCTGCTGAGGTCCCCGGAGATCGATCCCCTGGGCGGTGGTTGTGGATGCCGCCCCGCCCCGCAAGCTTCTGGATTCGCGGGATCTGGCGGTGGGGCTGCAGGAGACGGAGTTCACGCCGAGCGCGGGTAAGCGAAATCCGCGATCGTCAATGGTCCGTGGAGTATCTACAAGTTTGGGCCGTCACGCCTGGCGCCTGCTCGTGGCTCCTCCGTGACTGGGGTTCGAAGGGGTGCTGGAAAGACGAGTGTTGCGGAGTTGCAGTGGCGTCGTCAGGCTCGGTGTCATTTGGAGCGTCCAGAAGGTTGCCGCCACCTCGATCAAGTTTTGAGTAGTTACGTTCCTCCGATTCGATTCGATTCGATTGCGATTGCCTCCGATTCCGATTCGATTCAACTCGGGATTCCGATTCGGGATCCGATTTCTCAATGGAGACGTACTAGCCTGCCGATTTCCGCCGATTCAATTTCTCCCGACTCGGCTGCCGATGTCCCCCGATCCGACTTCATTCGACTGCCGACCCGACGGATCGATCCGATTCTGGGCTCTCTGCTGCGGGTGCCGTCCACCTGTCCCACCCGTCACAGGAGGCAGGGGTGGCGGCCGTCGCTGGTGGGCCGAGGGTTCAGAAAGCATCGGGGCTCAAACAGGAGAAGGAGGAGGAGGAGGAGGAGGAGGAGGAGGAGGAGGAGTAGGAGCAGGAGGGGAGGTGGATCCCTCGCGCATGGCATGTCGCGCATGAGTGAGACCCAGCAGAGCGCAACGTTTTCCGGACATGCTCGGGGCGGGGGCTCGCCTCGCGAAGGCCTTTTGGGTTTCGGGGGACCCACGGATGATCATGGACAGCCCGGCACCCTGTGGCCCGTGGCGTTAGACCTCCCTCTCCTCCTCCTCCTCCTCCTCCTCCTCCTCCTCCTCCTCCTCCTCCTCCTCCTCCTCCTCCTCCTCCTCCTCCTCCTCGGAACGGAGGGCCCCTCGGCCGGCCGCCGCTGAGGGCGCCCCCCTCGGAGAGCCCCCCGCTCGCGGGGGGCGTCAGGCAGTGGCGGAGCGTCTTGGCGTGCCCATAGTCCTGCCGGGCAGGCTTCTAGGAACCTTTGTTGTGGCTTTTCCACGAGAGGTTCTCGGAACATGTCTGGCTGGGATTGGCTTGTGTTTTGACGCGTCGGGCTTGTGTTCTAAGAGGACTTTGTTTCTTAGGGGAAGAACAAGTGGCATAAACATACAAACTCGGAGGTCCGCGCGGATTTCTCGGATCGGCGCTGGACCTCCCTCCCTGGCGCGCGAGCGCGCCAGGGGCGGCGCCGGAGGCACCGCCAGGGGGCCCCAGCGCCGAGCCGAGAAATCCGCGCGGACCTCCGAGTGTTTACGTTTATGCCACTTTTTGTTTCCCTATTCATGTTCTTAGAACATTTGTTTCGGGGGTGGACAGAACCCCCAACAGTGACACGTCGATTAGTGAATTGTCCGTTTTCGGTTTTCGAGAGGGCGCCGTGGCCGTTATTTTCCAGGCTTGCGCCCGCCAGGTTTGGGCCCGAAGCCGTTTTCACTAAACCACGTTTTACTAAAGGGAGGTCTGTCCATCCCCGATTGTTGGGTTCTGAGGACATTTTGTAGCAGGACTATGGGAATGCCAGGACGGTCGGTCCCTGGTCAAAAGAGCAAGGCCGGGTGAGGCAGCGGCGGCTCCGCCGCCCGGCCAGGACGCGCTCAAGCTCGGTCTCGGGGCCCCCCTCCGGCGGGTGCCCCCTGACTCGGGGTGCCTCCAAACAGGCCAAAAATATTCAAAACATAGTCCCCAGACTATTTTTGGATTATTTTCGGACTCTGGGGGTATTTTTTTTATTTTTCGTCGAAAATCCCCCTGTAGGGGGACAGGCCCGACTTCATTTGAGTGGCGGGGCGCCAGGGGGGGAAGCGAGAAGGGGCGGGCCTGCGCAGAAGGCTCGGAAGTTCCCCAGACTGCTGAGAAGCTGTCGAAAGTTCCCCCCGGCGACACAGGAAGCTTCCCAGAAGGCGCGGGGGCTTCTGTCATGGCGCCAACTTCGCGGAGCGGAGTTCGTTCGGAAAGCGATAGGATGGGCCCGGAGTGTCCTGGAGACGGTTTTAGAGGTGTATTCCGCGCGGGAGATCCGCCCGAAATTCACATCAGTACAGAAATCCGTGCAAAAGTCCGCGCAGCTCGTCTGCAAGGTTGGCGCAGTGACTTCTGAGAAGCCCCGCCGCCCTCTGAGAAGGCCTTACAGTGGGGGCGCGCTTCAAGAAACCATCTGCTTTTCGTTCGCTGGGTTTCTTCGCTCCGCGCGCGGCGCGGTGACTTCCCGCGGCCGTTGAAGGAGCTGCTGCGTTCAGATTGCTCCGGGTTTCCCCTCCGGTGCACTTCGCGCGCGGGTTTTCAGGGTTGGGTTTCTGGCGAGGGTCTCTTGCGGCCGCACCCGCACTATCCTTCTCACTTCCCCCCCTTCGCTCGCCGCCGACTCGAGGCGGAGATCCGGCCGTGGCGCCCGAGGAGCCGCCGGGAGGCCCCCGCGAGGGCAGCACACGCCTGCCAGGGCGGGGGCAGACCGGTGGGCACCACACCAGCCCTCCTCCGGAGCGCCCTCCCCCCCATCTGCGGCGGACCGGACCATGGGGAGGCGGAAGGGGAGGAGGAGGAGGAGGAGGCGGAGGAGGAGGAGGAGGAGGAGGAGGAGGAGGAGGAGGAGGAGGAGGAGGAGCGGGAGGGGGAGGGGGATGAGGAGGAAGAGGGACCGATGTCCTCTTGCGCCGCGCGCGCAGCGGGCCGCCGCATGCCGCCGTCCCCCTTGGCAGGCCGTGGGCGCGCTGGTGAAGCGGCTGCAGGCCGAGCTCGACGTGCTGACCGCCGAGGCGCGGCCGAGGGAGCCCCGGGCGGGGCGGGGGCCCCGGGGGTCCCGCCATGCACTCGCCAGGCCAGCCCGCAGCGTCAGAGTCAACCCGCGCAGTGAGGAGGAGCGAGGAGGAGGAGGAGGAGGAGGAGGAGGAGGAGGAGGAGGAGGAGGAGGAGGAGGAGGAGGAGGAGCAAGGGGGGGCAAGGAGGAGGAGGAGCAAAGAGGAGGAGGAGGAGGAGGAGGAGAAGGAGGAGCAAGGAGGAGGAGGAGGAGGAGGAATGGGGGAGGAGGAGGAGGAGGAGGAGGAGAGGGAGGAGGAGAGGAGGAGGAGGAGGAGGAGGGGAGGAGGAGGAGGAGGAGGAGGAGGAGGAGGAGGACTACTTCCTTGCGCCTTTCGGCCCGTCCGTGCAGCGACTCTGGCTGGCCATCTCTAGGCCTCCCAGATGGGCTCCGAGCAAATGGGGTCGGAGGATCGAGCCGCATCGTCGATGCATCGGCGATGCGGCTCAAAGCGGAGCACGATTTCCTCCAGGCTTGCGTCGCCGATGCATCGCCGATGTCGCCGATGCATCGGCGATATGGCGCGATCCTCCGACCCCATCTACCCCGACCCCATGTAGGAGGCCTTTTATGGGAAAGTGTAGAGTCAAGCCGCATGGTAAGGATGAGCAGCTCTCCGAGGCTGCCCCTGCATCCTTGCGCCTTTCGGCCCGTCCTTATAGCGACTTTGGCTGGCCAACCTCGCTCGAAGAGCGTCGGCATGGCCCTCCGAGGCCCTTGCCTCCTTACCGCGCATCCTCATCGTACGGGTTGGCTGTCTGTCTCCGTTGCATGTTTCCCTGGTTGTGTCTGCGTGAGGCACACCGTTCCCGCATGCGAGGCGGGACGTCCTGGGGCTTTCGATCGGACGATCGCTCGCTCACTTTCCTCAGTACGTGACTGCCTCTGGCGCCAGGCGGCGCTAGAAATGGTCCAGTGCAAACAGGGAAGGAAGCGTATCCTCAGGTTGTTCGCTGGTTTCGGGCTCTTGAGGCCCTCCACGGGCCCCGGGGCTGTCAACAACGACCATTCAGGATGCAGCGCTGGCTTGCTGGGCAAAGGCCCCAGGGTCCACGAAGGTTTCTCTCAGGGCCCGTTTGTGTTTTGCAAGAATTACCCATTGGTCGTTGAAGCGTCCTCCTACTTCTTGAGGGGTATTGTTTGTTAGAAATGTTGGGTTCGCATATTCCAATCTACTTGAAGCGCCCTCCCACTTCCATGATCGAAGGGGGGCGGGCGGACCCCCAATCTACTTTCAACGCCCTACCTATCTATTCGAGACTTCCTCCGACCGATGGGTACCCTGGATTTCTTAATAAGCGTGGGGGGGTATCCCCCCGACGGTCGTCGCGCCGAGGCCGGGGTCGGAGCGCCTCCGGCGCGCGGCGGCTGGCCGCGGCGGGGGCCGACGTGGGGCTGTCGGCGGGGGCGACGCCCCCCAGACGCCTATTAAGAAACTCTCTGCACGAACGAGATGGGCACGGAAAGGACAGAATTCTCTCTGCACGAACAGAATTTCTTGCTCATTTTGAACAGGACTCGCTGTCCGCGCCGCCGCAGCCTGTGTCCATTCGAGACAGGAGGCCGCCTGCCCAACAGCGGCCGCTGTTGGTTTGGGACAACATTTGCTGTTCGGCATTGTACCCATTCTTTCCTTACCCACTTCGGGCGATAATTTATTAAGAAACTCGGAGCATGCATGCACCTGGTGCCCTGCCTTCAGTGGCTGCCTGCACCGACCCCGACGAGCACCGACCCGTTCACCTCGTCGCGACGTTTGCCGCCCGGCCCCGCTCCCGGGCGTGCGGGCAGGCGGCCCCGAGGGGGGTTGGAGGCTCTGAGGGCGAGGGCGGCCGCCGCCGCGGGCGAAAGGGAGTCGACTTGGCGGATCCGCCCTGGCCGTGTCTGCGCCCTCCCCCCCCTTGTGCCTGCGCCCCCCCCCTTGGTGATCGCGTTTTGCTTCCCATGTTTTTCTTTCTTCTAGGGAATCGACAACTCGTTGCGTCGGTGTGTTTTTGCCCTCCAGAGAGATGGGCACGGACAAAAAAGGGGACGATGCCCGGAAACAATTGTTGTCCAAAAGCCAGCAGCGGGCGCAGTTGGGCAGGCCCCCCCATGGAGTAGATCTTGGCTGTTTCGTGGCGCCTGCTTCGAGCGGGTGGGGTCTCCCCCAGAGGCAGCACTCTTGCAAACAGTCGCACTAAGCAGAGGTCTGGAGCCAGACCCCCCCCCTCCCCCTCCCTTTCCGCCCAATGTTGAAACGCCGAATGAAGAAACGCCCACTTGTCCCGAAGGAGAAGAACGGCATAAACACAAACTGTTGGCGCTCCGCGCGGGTTTCTTGGATCCGCGCCGGGCCTCCCTGGCGGCGCCTCCGGCGCCGCCCCTGGCACGCGCCGCGCGCCAGGGAGGGGGGTACAGCGCAGATCAAAGAAATCCGCGCAGAGCGTCAAAGGTTCTATGGTTACGGCGTTTTGTCTTCTTGTACCCTTGTCGTCCATCTCGAGAGAGTGCGAGCTCATCAAGGGCGTTGAGATTCGGGGGGCGATCCGCAGGCATGGAGTGAGCGACTCTTCTTGTTTGTTCCGCACGGCTGGGTTCTTGCTGACAGACGTTGCGCCAGGATCGCGCAGGGTGGGGACGGTGTGGGTGGAGGCCGCTGGAAGAGAGGGCTTCTGAGAGGCGCGGGTGCTAGCAGGATGGGTGCCCTCCTCCTTCTCTGGTTCGGTCCAGCCAGGGGCAGGACTTCCGAACTCCCACCCTGCATAGCTCAATATTCCCGTCCTTAGCTTCATCCTTTTTTCTTGCCCCCCCGCCACGCGTCCTCCTCGTTCTACTCCCTCGCAGTCGCCCTCGTCCTCCTCCTCCCTCCTCTTCCCTATTCTTCCCTCCTCTTCCTGCTCTTGACCCTTTGTCCCCCTCGCGATGATTGACTGTACCCCTTGTCGTCGTGCCCATCCTCTCGTCCTCGTCATTGTGTTTGTTCGTCGTCGTTGTATCCGTCGTCCTGGTCCCCTTCACCCATCTTAGTGGTCTTCGTAAGTCTCATTCGTCCTTTCCATGTTCTCAGGATCATTTCGCTGTTGCGTATCTCCGCGCTGCCTCTTGGGCAGATTTTGGTTCTGCTGGAGGCTTGAGGGGACCGCCTCGCACGTTCAATCTGCCAGCTCCAGCCGGTACTCAGCACGCTCAGCCAGCCCGACAGGTGTGGATTCTAAATTGTCCTCCTTCCCCCACGTCGGACTAGCCTTTTGCCTCTTCGCTCTCGGTCCGGACTCGGTCTGTTGCTGTGGGCGCTTGACTGGATTGTCCTTGCCTTTGCCCTCGGCCACTGGCCTCACTTTACTCGGGGGTGGACGGAAATCCCACCCTGACACGTCGACCAGTGAATTGTCCATTTTCGGTTCTCGAGATGGCGCCGCGGCCGTCATTTTCCAGGCGTGCGCCTGCCAGATTTGGGCCCGAAGTAGTTTTCACTCAACCACAATTTTACTAGAGGGGTTTCTGCCCATCCCCGATTTACTGCATCAGCAGCGGGCTGCTGGCTCGTCCGCTGCAGTCTTCCTAACTCCAGAGCCAGGCTGTGGAGGTGGAGCCCCCCCGCGCCGTTCCTGCCGGCTCGGTGCGCGAGCCGCGTGCCGGCCTCCGGCCTCGTGGCGGCTCGCGGGGCTGGCCGAAGGGCCGCCCGCCCCGCCCTCGCAGCTTTTTGGGCTGGCCGCCCGTTCGGAGGTGGTGCCCTGCGCGCTCCAGGTGGAGCCCCCCCCAAGAATCATCCTCACCCTCCTCCTCGCCCTCCTCCTCCATTCCTCCTCCTCCTCCTCCTCCTCCTCCTCCGTCCTCCTCCTCCTCCTCCTCTCCCCCTCCTCCTCCTCCTCCTTCTTCCTCCTCCTCCTCCTCCTCCTCCTCCTCCTCCTCCCTCCTCGTCCTCCTCCTCCCCCCTCCTCCTCCCTCCTCCTCCTCCTCCTCCTCCTCCTCCTCCTCCTCCTCCTCTCCTCCTCCTCCTCCTCCTCCTCCTCCATATCCTCCTCCTCCTTCCTCCATTCCTCCTCCTCCTCCTCCTTCTCCTCCTTCTCCTCCTCCTCCTCCTCCTCCATTCCTCCTCCATTCCTCCTCCCCTGACATCCGATTGCGCGGCCCCAGTCCCCAGAGGTCCCGGCCCCCCCGCCTTCCCCAGTCCCGACCATTTCCCCCGTGGGCGGTCTTTCGCTCCAGAACAAATTGTGTTGGCCCTGGGGCCCGATGACCGGCACCAGACGCCAGAATGAAGTCGGGGTTGTCCCTCTACAGGGGGATGATTCAAACATAGTTTTTAAAGATAGTCTGGGGACTATTTGCTGAATATTTTTGTTTTACAATCTTGGAGTATATTTGGAACATGTTTGGTGTTTCGTCGAACATCCCGCTGTACGGGGACGCCAGAATCGAGGAGACGCGCATGGACTGAAAGAGCACATCGTCTGGGTCCCTCCGCCCTCCCTCCCTGCAGAGGCTCGCTTTTGCAACTCTTTGAGGCCCACCTGTCTGTTCGACTCAGAGTTCGACCCTAGCTCCACTCAAGTTGGACTAGAGTTTGATCCACGTCGGCGGATGTTCGACGCAGCGCCGACGCACGAGTGGAGCGCGTGGCTCCAAGACGGTCCCCAGCACGAGCATCCAACCCGCTGGGCCCTGCCCCTCGCCAGATCTGACAGGACGAGGGCCAGAGAGGAAGAGCAAACAAGGCCCCCGACAGTCAGTTCACGTCGTGCAGTGCTGCTCTGCATCGAACGTGGAAACTCGCAAGCTCCTTCCCCGCGTGAAGGACGCAGGAGGAGGGGGATGAGGCGGAGACGCCTCCTCCGCCGTCTGATTGAAGCCGTCGGCCGTGGGATAGGTGACCCCCGGCGACAAAGTGGCCCAGCAGCCTGGCGGCATGGCTCAGTCTCTTGGTTGAACTGGAACGTGTCCTCTGGCTACGCGCCCTGGCCCTCAGGGCACGGTTCGGTGTTGGTGCTGGCGTCGGTAATTCTGGCCTCCTACATGGGGTTAGAGTAGATGGGGTCGGAGGACCTCGCCGCATCGCCGATACATCGCCGATTCGGCTCGATGTGCAGCCCGATTGGCTTCACGTCGATATCGCCGGTGCATCCCCGACGTCGACGATGCATCGGCCGTGCATCGCTGATGCATCGCAGATACATCGACGGGAGGAGGAGGAGGAGGAGGAGGAGGAGGAGGAAAAGGAGGAGGACGAGGAGGAGGAGGACGAGGAGGAGGAGGAGGACGAGGACGAGAAAGACGAAGAGGCTGAGGAGGAGGAGGAGGCGGAGGAGGAGGAGGAGGCGTGGAGGAGGAGGAGGAGGAGGAGGAGGAGGAGGAGGAGGAGGAGGCGGAGGAGGCCGAGGAAGGAGGAAGAGAAGGAGGAGGAGGAGGAGGAGCAGGAGGGGAGGAGGAGGAGGACAGAGGAGGACGGAGGAGAACGGAGGAGGAGGCGGAGGAGGAGGAGGAGGAGGAGGAGGAGGAGGATGACAGAGGAGGAGGAGGAGGAGGAGGAGGAGGAGGCGGAGGAGGTGGAGGAGGAGCAGGAGGAGAACGGGAGAGGAGGAGGGGGACGGAGGAGGACGGAGGACGGAGGACGGAGGAACTGCCCTGCAGCCCCTCCCTCACCACAGCCCCCCTCGCCGCGCGGCCCCCTCCCGCGGCAGGGCGACGCGGGCGGCCTCGGCGCGGCGCGGCCTGGCCGCCCCCCCGGCGCCGCAGCGCCGGCCGCGGTTGGGGCTGGGGCGGGGGGGGGGGCTGTTCCCGTTTCGGGCCGGACGAACGGGGGGGATTGGGAAAGGGGGTGGTATGTGGCATGCACGTGGTACAGTGGAGACCCATTCCAAGAAACACCCTGCTTGCCTCCAGGGTGCCCTGGGATTCTTCAGTTTCGATGAACTTGCCATGGAAAGCGTGACGTTCCCACACCAAAAATCAATGGACGTCCTGGGGTCTCAGGGCTGGGTTTCTGATGGAAGGAATCTTGTGGTCGGGCCCCTACTGTATGATCGACAAGGGGGGCATTGGTAAATGGGGGTTGCGAAATCTGCTGCATGCAGCTGATTTCGGCTCCACCGAGGGGCCCAGTCCTCGATGCATGGCCGCCTCCGGTGCCAGGAGGCGCCGGGAGAATCAGCTACGTGAGCTGATTCTCAAACCCCCCCTTTGCTATCCCCCCCTTTCGCCCGGCCCGACCATTGTCGGACGGGTGGTAATGTTCGGCGGCGAGCAAAGGGGGGAAACGAGAAGGCGAAGGCCTTCTCAGAAGGCGTCGGGACGTGTCTCAGAAGCCCTCGCGCCTTCTGAGGGGGGTCTTCTGTTTCCGGGGGAAGCTTAGAAAACTATGGGGCCGTCCCCAGTTTTCGGGCGGGTGGCTATGGGGGTGACCCAACTGGAGGGCGAATCGCAGAAGAGAAAACGGCATAGACATAAACCTTCCACGGTCCGCGCGGATTTCTTAGATCTGCGGCGCTTCCGGCGCCGTCCCTGGCGCGCGGAGCGCGCCAGGGAGGGAGGTCCGGCGCAGATCCAAGAAATCCGCGTGGACCGTCGAAAGTTTATGTTTATGCGGTTTTTGCTTCTACTGAAGATATGGGGACTGAGGGCCCCTGTAGGGCACTTTTCTTCACCCCCCCGTAGGCCACCCCCCATTACCACCCGCCCGACACTTGGAACTGCGCAGGGGTTGTATCCTGGGCGATCGACATGGGTACGGAAAGAATGGGTACGATGCCCTACAGCAGCTCCTTCTCATTTTGAACAGGACTCGGTGTCCGCGCCGCCGCGGACGCTGTGCACTGAAGACAAAACGACGCCTGCCCAACAGTGGCTGCTGTTTGATTTAGACAACACTTGTTGTTGGGCATTGCACCCAGTTTATCCGTACACCTTTTGGGCGTCCACATGGATCGGCGCAGGGGGGTCCCGGAATCTCGGGCGTGGATATCGTAGGCTTCCTGAACGGGTTCGAAGCAGATGGGCGATGGGGTCGGAGGATCGCGCCCTGTCGCCGATCCATCGACGATTCGGCGCGACGTAGAGTCCGACTTTCTTCACGCCGACGCATCGCCGACGCATCGCCGACGTTGCCGATGCATCGCCGATGCATCGGCGATGTGGCGTGATCTCTCGACCCCATCTGCTCGGATCCCTTTTGGGAGGTCTCTTGATCTGTATACGGTCGGTTCGCGCCGTGTCGAGCGGCGGCGACCCCGCCGCCGGCCTTGACCGCTGAACGCCGCCAGCGGCCCAGAAGTGGTCAGTGTCGAACGATCTGACCTTCGGAAACAGCCGATCGTTCAAGGTTGAACGATCCCCGCGGTGTCAGAGACGAACGCCAAAGTCGGCACGACCCAAGCCTGCCGTAGGAGGGTTATCCGAGGATGCGAAAGTGGCGTGTGTATATATATATATATATATATATGTATACGTGTGTATATATATATATATGTGTATATGTAGATATATAAGGCCTAACCTGGCTTTGAAGGGGGGCTGCAACTGGCTTCGAAGCTTCGGTGGGTCAGCAATACACGCTACGGGGGGCTCCGCCCACTCAGCGGAGATATCTCGAACCAATTGCGGCATGTGTGTAATACATTCTGGCATCCGCCGACCACCCCGCCATCCTGAACAGCGCCCCCCGTGCCGATCTGGGCGGACCCCCCCCGCCGGGAGACACTGCCGCGAGGGGGAGCTGCCGGCAGGCCTTGGCCTCTGGGGAGGCCCCTGCCCGACCCCAAGGAATCGTCGGGGCGCTGAAGAAGGAACCCTTTTCGTTGGGAAGGGGCTCCGTGTTCCTCGATTGTTTCACAGTTTGCCTTAGGTTGTCCTTAGGTTTTCGATGGGAAGTCGAACTTCAACTGATGGGAAAAATGTGGCCTCGTTCCTGATGAAGGGTTCCTTAGGTCAACGTCCCGACTGTGTCGTCAGCAAAAGCGCGGGTCGGGATGGACAAACGATCCCGGGGAAGGGGCCCAGACCATTGGGGACCCCCAAGTTGCGGGGGCGGCCAGGTGGGGGGGTGATGGGTTGGATGTCGTGGCCTGGGCCATGCTGTTTCCCTAGATTTCGTGGCGCCTTCTCTTATCTCATGTCGTCCCTGGCCTTCCCCCTGGGGCCGCCCACCTGCCGCCGGCCATGCTTTGCGCCCCCCCCCCCCCCCTCTTGGACGCCCCCCTCCTTGGCCGCCCCCGACAGTTGTCAAAAACACAGGCGTCGGCCGGTTGGGCCAGGGGCAACGAGGGGGTGAAGGTCAAAGAAGAGAGAGATCGGGTCGGACGAGAGGCGGGGGGACAGGGAGAGGGTTGGTCACCACACATGTTGCAGGCAGCTGGTTTCGGCCCCGCCGTCGAGCGCCCTCTTCGATACATTCCCTCTTCATCCTTCTCCTCTTCCTCCTCCTCCTCCACCTCCTCCTCCTCCCTCTTCCTCCCTCCTCCTCCCTCCCCCCTTCTTCCTCTCTCTTCCTCCCTCCTCTCTTCCTCCCTCCTCTCTTCCCTCCTCCCCCTCCTCGCCCCCCTCTTTCTCCCCCCCTCCTTCTCCTCCTTCTCCCCCCTCCTCCCCCCTGTATGATCGATCCCCCCTCCCGACACTCAGCTGAGAGTGGGGCGGAGCGGCGACCGATAATGTGGCACTCCCTACGCCGTGGTCCCTGAGCTGCCAGCATCCAAGCTCGCAGGTGTGCAGCTCCATTGTTCGTCCTTCCTTTCCCAAGGTCAGGCGCGATCGCATTGTTTTCCTCACCCGTCGGGGGGATGGTGGTCGTGTTCTGTTGCCCTTAGGGTACAACAGAGTGGCTGACCACCACACCTGCGCATGGATGACGGGGTTTCCAGGGCCGGGAACCTGACTCCTGTGAGGAATGAAAGTCGTAGAGCGATGCCGCGACGACGTCGAGCCACCGCGGTCGTCAGAACACGGAGGGGGTTGGCAGTGGTTCAGTAGTGAAGGCTCTGTTCGCAGTGGAAGGGGGCCTTGAAGATGGTGCACTCGTGACAGCGCGAGGGCCAGTATAGTCTGCGAGAGCGCGGCCCTTCCCCAAGAAAACCATGGCGCGCGCCTGCCTTCTCGCGCCACCTCTCCTCGTGGCTCAAAAGAGCGCCATTTTTTGAGGAGGCACGCTCGCGCGCCCCAGGAACGCCGACGGCCCCCCGCGCCTCCTCGCAGGGTCTGGCCGCCCGCCACATTGTCCGCCTGGGCCGGGTGGGCCAACTAGCTCCACCCCGCGCCCGAATTCCTCTAGCTCATCGGTGCCGAAGAGCTCTGCGAGGTACTAGCTCCACCCCGCGCCCGAATTCCTTCATAGCTCATCGATGCCGAAGAGCTCTACGAGGTACTAGCTCCACCCCGCGCCGGAATTCCTCTTGCTCATCGATGCCGAAGAGCTCTACGAGGTGCTGGAAGCCGGCGGTAAACCGTCGACCAGGTTATCCATGGGCGCGGCGCCCGACGTCGCCGCGGCCGTGGCTGCCGGCCGGGAGGGCGCCGGCGGCGCGCGGGCTCTGCCGCGGCCCAGCGGCCAGCCGGCGCGCAGGAGCTCGCGAGCCGCTGGAGCTCACGCGCCTTAAGGCCCCGCGCGGCGAGCGCCGAAGACGCGCAGGAGGGCGCGCGCCGCTGCCTCGCCGCCCGGCCGGCGCCGCTCGCCCTGGCGGTGCTGGCCCTCGGCGGGCCCGCGGCGGCCCGCCTGCGCGCCCCAGAGATCCAACGAAATGAAAAAAGCAAGACGGAGTTGTTTTACAGTTTTCGGCGTCTAGGGGTCCTTACCGGGCCTCGGGACCGTCAAAAAACGACTCAGGATGAAAAACCGGTCCTGGGGAATGGGTCGAGATTTCTGGGGACCGCGCATTGAAAAAATCACGACGTCGGATCTCTGGGGCGGCGCGCCCGCGCCGGAAGGCTGGCAGCGGCCTCGGTGGCCGCGGGTCGTGGGCCGCCGAAGGGCCTCGCTGCGCGGCAGCGGCGCCCGCGGCTTCGCGGGCGCTGCCGCCCGGGCGGGCCGCTGGGCGCGTGGACGCGGCGCGCCGCGGCGTGCACTACCGTGGTCGCGGCAGCCGCGCTCGCTGCGTTCCCCCGCCCGGGATCCTGCGTGCCACGACGCGGCGGGCGCGGCGTGGCAGGGTGCCGGCCTGGTGCTCGGCCGCGCCACCATCCTGCGGCCTCGGCGCGTGGCCCTGAACGTTCACGCCCCGAGACGCTGCAGCTCCCATGCTCGCATCCTCCCCCTGCCCCTCCACACCCTCTCAAGGAGCTCCTGAAGTCAATCCTTCGCCCCTCGATCCTTGGAGTCCCTGGAAGTCATCCGTCCTTCGTCTTCTCCCGTCCTGCTCAGGCGGCCCTCCTGCGGAAGCTGCGCGCGCCGGGGCTCCTCCGCCCGGCTGGCCCGCGCGGCGGGCCTGTGGCCACGTTCCCCGTGGCCGGCGGCACGCTCTTCGCCCTCGGCTCGTGAGAAGCGCTGGTGGCGGGCCCGTGTCGTGTCGGCGGCGCTCCTGCGGGTGGGTTCGTCTCCTGGCGGCATGCGTCGGCTGCATGCGGCGTGGACCTGCTGCGGGGCGGGGGGCCTGCGGACCGCCGCCGCGCGCGCCGCGCGCTCGGGACCCCGTGGGCCTCGAGAGGGGCGGGGGCCTCCTTCGCGATCCTGGTGCCACCCTTGGCCCAGGGGCACTTCTGGCAACATCCGAGATTGGTGGGCGTGCGGGACGGCCGCGGTGGTGGTGGTTGTGGCGTCGTGCCAGCTGGTGGCCCCAGAGGGGCGCCCCTCCTCGACCCGATCTTCGGCCTCCTCGCCGCAGCGAGTCACGGGGCGACAAGCGCTGGCCTGTACCTCCACCGTGTTGCGTGAGCTCCTCACCCGTGAGCGAACGGCCTCCCCTGCACGTTCGGAGGGTGATCTCCCCGTTTGGGGGTGGAATGCGGCCCGTCGGGCGCTGAGGCAGTACTCTTCGTGAGGCAGTCCTCTCGCGCGGGTGTCGCTTCCCCGTCCGCCATGGCTCCATGGCCTTCGCTCCGTATTCGGTCCAGGTTGGCAGCAGGCTTATTTCCTTGGGCTGGAACCGTGAACGGCGCCTTCAACTGCCTGCTGGTGGCCACTTTCTCCGGCCTCGCAGGACCGCGATCGCTGCGGCGCTTGGGGCTGCTTCGAGCGCATCACCCGCTGCAGCGCGGCGGAGCTGCAAGGCTGCCACGAGCAGTTCCTGGCGCACTCGGACGACAACCAGGTGACATGGGTCCGTTGCGGATGTGTTTGCCGCGTTGCCGAATCCGGCTCCATTTTGATGCGCTGATGCGCTACCAAGATGTGCCCGCTGCCGGGGCAAACGTCGGTCGCTCGGGTTTCCCTGGCGGCAGGGGCGATCCCACGCACAGGTTCGTCATGTCGCACCCCTGGCAGTCGAAGGGGCACAAAGATCCCAGCGCAGTGGGGTTGTATATTTTGGTTTGACAGCTGGACCTCCTGAGCGCCTGCGACTCCGACGCAATGTTCATCGAACACACGCGGCTTCCACAACACAACTCGCAACATCCAGAGTGTGAGCGCTTGGAGCAGGAGGACAATTGGCCCAAGCGTGGCGAGCGCCCTGCAGTTCGCAAAGAAGCGGCTGAAACTCTGTTCAGGAAGGCCTTGGGTTCGATGGGTATCATGTCAAGCGCGAGCACCACCCCAGTTATCGTGCTTTCCATGGATGGCGATGTCGATGTCGGCACGGAATGCCTCCCGCGAGGGTGGTGTTTCTTCGAGCTCAGCCTCGCGTTCAGCTTCGGTACAGTAGCGAACGCCGAGAAACATCCTCCAGCGGTGCAGACGTGCAGGAACTTTGCCGAGTTGAGGGCGGGCGCTGCCGGAGGATTCAGGAAAAAAAGGGTTCGGCGCGACCCATGTCACCAACAAGGGCGACAGGCAGTGGTTTCGAAGCTCTTCGAGCAGACCTTGAGCAAGACGCCGAGCAAGTGTCGAGCCTGGGCTGGCCAGGGGTCCTGAGGTGGATACAATATCCTCTCGACTAATGAGGACGATTCGGATGCTCACGACGATTGGCGCCATGATCGGCAGGGGCATTTGGGGTTGGGGGCAGTTGCAGGAGGGTACGTCTTGATACCATGTTTGGGCATATGCAGCCGCATTTTCGGGGGCGGGGGCATGCACATGATGCCCATTCGCGTCTGTTACAGGTTCAAGCAATTTGAGTGAATTGGGCCATCGGTGTGTGGTAATCGCTTGCATTGAACTTGTTCGCATGCATTTGCCAACGGTGCGTTTGCTTCACTAGTCGCCGTCGGTAGTGAGAGGATTAGGTAGTCTCTCAGTGGCGCGGGTTCAGTGAGCTGTAGTCGTCATTGCTGCGAGCACGACGCAGGCCTCTCAGTGCACACTATCAACAGACCCTGTTCCCAACGCTTGTTTCACCTCTGGTGTTCGATTCCGTAAGTCATGACTGCCATATTTGCTACGCGTATTGGTGTTATTGCGCTGGGTGTGGCCACTGTTGCAAGCAAGTTGGCAGCTGGCGGGTGCGAGCGCCCAATCCTCCAGGGCTGATTGCGGTCCGATTCGGTCCGGTCCGATCCCCGATCTTTTGATTCCGATTTCGATCTAGTCCGATCCGACACGTAACGATTTCCTGTCCAGCTTTCAGGCGCCGAGCCCCGATCCGTGGTCCAACATACGATTTCGATCCCGATCCAATCCCACGCCCGCCCCGAGCGCGGGCCGATCCGATCTGCGCGACCCGGTCTGATCCCCGAGACTCGCTCCGCCCGCTGCGTCCCACGCCGCGCCCGCGGCCACGGCGCCGAGCCGCCGAGGCCTGGGGACCCCTTCCCGCGGGGCCGGCCTTTTGTTCTGTCCTGGGCCGCTCCTCACCACCTACCAAACCACCCCAACCCAACCCGAAGGCCTCAATTTGCCCTCCATTTCCAGTGGGGGGGGGGGCCGGTGAACCTTGGAAAAACACATATATGGAGCCCATACCCCCCCAACCCGAAATTCGCGTCTTCGGGTTGGGTTGGGGTGGTCTGGTAGGTAGTCAGTTCTGGTGACGATCCTGGGGGCCCGGCAGGGCCGAGGCTCTCCCCGGAGGCCCGGGGGGGGGGGCGCCTCGCCCGAGGCCCTGCGCCGCGGTCTTCGCCGCAGGGCGATGAGGCGCTGGGCGGCGCGGGCCCGGCCTCTTGGCATCAACACGACGTGTGCATGTTTCCTCTGGCGAGGGCCATCGAGGAGCATCCTTGATCATTTGGCGAAAAATACGCGCGCGAAGTCGACAAATGGACGGGGAATGGACGTCCGAGCGACGGCCCGTCCTCTGCAGGCGGGGGCCGGCAGCCGGCGGGCGTGGACGCCCCCACTGCTCGCACGCGGCGCTTCGCCCCCCGAGGCCCAGGCAGCGGGCGTCTCGAGAAAGTCGAGACAGAGAGGTCCAGGCATCGGGCGTGTCGAAAAAATCGAGACAGAGAGGTTTTTCATAGCTTTTGGCCTCTCGGGGCCCTCGCTGGGCCTCGGGGCCGTCCAAAAACGGCTCGGGAGGAAACACCGGTCCCATGGAAGTGGTCGGGAGGTCGGGGGCCCGCGTCTCTCAGAGCGTGCATTACCTACCCCGCTTTCGTTTCCAGGCAAAACCAAGTCATACCACGCGACCACGCGCCTCCTCGTCAAGCGGCCTGACCAGTACAGGCCGTAGTTTGGCATCGCTTGGTATATCTTGGAAGCGAGGGTGGTCAAAAGCGAGGTAGGTTTGTTTGCCCCCTGACGTCGGATGTCTGCGGAGGCCCGAGGGTCTCGCTGGGAAAAGCCAGGCCGCCCAGAAAGGGGGGGGGGGGAAAGTTCCTCCGAGGGGGGCTCTATCCAGGCGCACCCCCCCCCATCGAGGAGGGGCGACCCTCCCCCGCTCACCCCCCCTCATTCGACGAGGAGGAGGAGGAGGAGGAGGAGGCGGAGGAGGAGGAGGCGGAGGAGGAGGAGGAGGAGGAGGAACAAGAAACCGAGTCTGCCCCAGAGTTCCTGGACCAGTCGGAGAGCCCAAGAGATGTTGCACTGGGGTCGCCGTCCCCCCCCCCCCCCGTTGCCCGTGTGGGCGGAAGACATGCCCGTATCCACGGCCTCGTGGGCCGGGCCGCTGGGCCGCGACCCCTATGGATACGTGGCGTGTTTGGTTGTGGGTGCCCCGCGCAGGGCGTGAGCATCCGCACGACCGCGGAACCGCGGGATGGCGCCCGGGAGCTCAGCCCGCGAGGGCGCTGCTATCCATGGACGCGCTCGCCGCTCGTGTTAAGTCGCGCCTGTCCCTCGGCAGAAGGAACATTCAACAACAGTCAAAAATAGTCAGGGGACGATGTTCGGAGTATGTTTCAGAATTTTTGGAGTATTTTTGGACTATTAACTATTTGTCGTTCAAAATCCGCCTGTAGTCCGAAACTGGAGCATATACATTTCCAGTGGTGAGCTGTTTTTCAAACCCAGGACTTCTTGAGGGTCGGGGACGACGTCTGGGTGTTGTGGTATATACTTCTCCCCCGTGTTCCAGGGGAAACGAGGAAACATGTATACACCAGGGTTCTGTAGGATACACAAGGATCCGCTCCCCAGTGCAAATTCCAATGCAGGGCCGGAAGACGCGTCGGTGTATAGAGTTCGATTCCCATATATATATATATATATATATACATATATATATATATGTATAATATTACATATATATATATATGTATGTATCTATGTATACATATATATATGTATATATACATATACATACAGGGGGGGGGGGGGGGGGGACATGCCCGACCTGACGCTCGCGAACCGCACGACTCCTCGCCCCCCATCTGGCGGGCGCAGGTCTCGGCGCCGGGGTCCGCCTGGCCGGTGCGAGGCGCCGGGGGCGCGGCGGGCGTGGCGGGGACCGCGCCAGGCCCGCGGCGCGGGGAGGGCCTGCGCACTCGCCGCCTCGCCCTCCTCGGCCTCCTCCTCGCTTCGCCCTCCTCGGCCTCCTCCTCGCTCTTTGGCCTCCTCGCTCTCCTCGGCCTCCTCCTCGCTTCGCCCTCCTCGGCCTCCTCCTCGCTCACTCGCCTCCTCGCCCTCCTCGGCCTCCTCCTCGCCCTCGCCCACCTCCTCGCCCTCGCCCAGCTCGCACAGCGCCCTCCTTTGAGCAGGGACCGGCCGCCCCGGCACTCCCACAGTCCTACCGCGAAATGGTTTTAGAACCCAAACATGTTCTAAGAACAAAAACCATGTTCTTAGAACATGAGTCCGATGTATTAAACCAAGACAATATCAACCAGAAAATGTTCTGAGAACATTTCGTGGGAACCACAATATGTTATTGGAACCTTGTTTGGTAGGGCTATAGGCGAGCCAGGACGCTTCGCCACTGCTTGACACCTCCTCCTCCCCCCTCTCGCGCTCGGAGGGGGAAGGGGCAGGTTCCAGGCAGCCTCCCGTGGCAAGCAGAAGTGCTCGACGCGGAGGTCCCCATGTTCTAAGCCCCGCCCCGAGGCATCCTCCCGCTGCAAGCGGGAGGTCTCGACGCGGGTGTCCCCAGATTCAGGAGCGGAAGAACGATGTACACGTACATGAATCTTCGCTGGTTTCGAAAGTCCGCATTGCGCAAACGTTCGTATCACGAGGCTGGTCTTGTGGCTTGGGGGGCCGTATATTCTAGGCCCCCCAGATGGAGTCCGAGTAGATTCGAAGGATTATAACCTGTGTAAACATAAACTGTTGACGGTCTGCGCGGATTTCTTGGATCTGCGCTGGACCCCTTGGCGCTATAGATGGGGTCGGAGGATCGCCTCGCATCGGCGATGCGGCTCCATGCGGAGCCCGTGTTTCTCCACGCCGACCCGATGCATCGCTGACGTCGCCGATACATCGGTGATGCATCGACGATGCGGCGCTATCCTCCGACCTCATCTGGGAGGTCCCGCATATGGGGCGTTCCAAAATGGGCCTTGCCTTCGAGGCTCGAAGGAGTTGGCATCTCTTCCGCGGCGGAAGGTCGGCGGAAGTAAAACGAGGCCGCCTCCGCCGGCGGAAGATCAACGGAAGGCGGCGGAAGTAAAGGATGCACCCCCAAGATATGAACACGTTTTGGGGTTCAGGGTTTCTGAAATCGGCTATATGTTCATCTCGTT
>CAUYUJ010019259.1:629907-647407 GCA_963575745.1 Prorocentrum cordatum
CGCCTTGGGGGCCTCTTGGGGCCATCTTGGGGCCATCTTGGGGCCTTCGGGGCCTCCTGGGCGCTTTTTGGGGCCATCTTGGAGGACATCGATCAAAGAAGAGGGGAGCTTCTTTTAGCCCTGCCCCCCCAAGAGGCCAGAATGGGGCCAAAATCATGGTACAATTAATGATGTTAGCTTCCTCGCCGAGGCCGTTTTAGGCGCTCTAACTACCCGCGACCGGCCCCGTCCAGGTCCAGGGGAGGGGGAAACCCCTCCCCGCAGGGGAAAAGGTAGGGGTGGAAGAGGAAACTAAACCACCCACGCCAAGAGGGCTGGTGGGATTTTTGATTATTTTTGAGCGGCGTTTTAACTACTGTTCTGTTTTCTTTCAAAATCCGCCTGTAGGAGGGCATGCCCGACCAAATGCCAGGCCTCCCAGACAGGGTCACAGTAGGTGGGGTCAGAGGAGTGCGCCGCATCGCCGATGCACCTGCGATGCGATGCGGCTCCAAGTGGAGCCCGAGCTCCTCTGCGCCGACGTCGCCGATACATCGGTGACGCAGCGACGGTGCGGCGCGATCCTCTCGGGCCGCACGAAAGGGTAGTACAGAGAAAGGGGCGTTGCGAAATCTGCTCCGTGCAGCTGGCTTCCGCCCCGCAGCCGGGCCCATTCCTCTGTGCATGGGCGCCTTCCGGCGCCAGGAGGCGCCTGGAAACCCGTGGGTAGGTTCAGATTGCGTCCCCGCGCCGACTTCAGCACGCCCCTCACGTGGATCGCGCCCCACAGGGAATTCCACCCACGGCCCCAGGTGGGCTCCGTCGTGTATTCTGCGCGCTCTTCTGGCACGACGTACGCTTTTTCCTGCTCCATTGGGTTGCTTCCGTCTCCCTTCCACGCTTCCTTCCAACCCCGTCATTCCCCCGGTGTCTCTCGGCTGGTACTTTTAGGAGGTCACATGCGAACCCTACCTCTACCCTCCACGACTTCTGAGGGGGAGGGTGGGGTTCACTTCGTTCGGGAGCTCCTGAGCGAAGTGAACCCCACCCTCCTCAGAAATCGTGGGGCGTAGGGGTAGGGTTCGCGTGTGGCCCCCTAACTTACTTCTCTTGTGCTCAGCAGTCTCCTCTGCCTCCTGTCGTTTCCAGTCCTCCCTCGGAGCCGGCGCGCACAGCCGCCCCGGTGGCACCGCCTGCTCGACGCGTGCAGCCGAGGCGACTGACACTACCATTAAGTCGGGCCTGTCCCTCTACAGGGGGAATTTCCAAAAATAGTCAAAAAACATGATGGGGTCTATTTTTCGATTAGTTTTTGCCATTTTGGAGTATTTTCCGCGTATGTTTTATTTGTCGTCGAAAATCCCCCCTGTAGGGGGACACGCCCGACTTAGCACCACCATCGTCGTGGCATTAGGCTGCTGATCCAAGTTGCCTCCTTAGCCACGCTAAGCTTGAGTTTCTCTTCGGCCCCCGCCTCTTCCTCCCCGCTTTATCCGAGGAGGGAGGGCGACGGGGTCGATCCTGGGGCTGATCTTGAGCAGTCCGATTGACGCCCTCAATCGCCCTTGCGAGAACTTCCCAGAAGAAGTTGCCTCCTCAGACTGCCCCAGTCGGGCGGAGCTTAGGCCAGGATATGCGGCTCGCGTTCCGGAAAGCTCTCAGAGCGTTCCGGAGCGCTCTGGAACGGCCGCGGCGCGCGATACGTCCTCGAGAACCGCCAGATATCAGAGATCCCCGATGCGTGCCAGTCCGATGTTGTCGCCGTCTTGGCCTCGTCCTACCTTGGGGGGGACTGGGCGGCGGCGAATCCGAACCCTAAACGATTCAGGCAGCTCGATTGGCGGCGGTGGTAGGGTTCGGACTTCGTCGAACCCGTAGTGCCCCTGGTCCAAGGTGCCCCCAGCTTTTCGCTCCATTTTGGAGCCCCTGGGGCCCTCTGGGCCTCGTGAGGGGTTCTCAGAAGGCCCCCCGAGAGTCCTGGGGGTTACCCTGGGCCAGGGGGGCTTTGGCAACACCCTAAACACTACCCCTCGCCGCCAATCGAATTGGGCAGAGTCCCTGATTGGTGTGGGTAGGGTTAAAGTCGGGCGCGTCCCTCTACAGGAGGAAATTCAAAACTAGTTTATAACAAATGGGGGCGATGTTTTGACTATTTGGGCTATGTTTGAGCATTTTGGGTGCATGTTTGAATTTACGCCCAGAATCTGCCTGTAGGGGGACATGCCCGACCTAAGGGTGGGGCTCGGATGTCGCCGAGGCGCCGCCGCCTGGCCCCTCGTGGGGCCGTCCCCTGGGAAGAGCAGGCTTTTAAGTCGGGCGTGTCCCTCCACAGGAGGAACCTGATTCAGAACTGCTCAGAACATGGTCTGGGGACGGTGCTTCGACTATTGATTTGCCCATTCTAAGTTATCTTCAGACTATGTTTGGTCTCTTGGTCAAAATCCGCCTGTCGGAGGGCATGACCGACCTAACAGCAGGCGCCGTGTCCGTGTCCGTGTCCACCTGGCTGGGCGAGGGCGGGGCCGGAAGTCAGAGGAGGACAAGGCGCCCACACATCTACCCGTCCCTCGTCTTCCCCTTTGGGGGGTTCTGGGGCCTCCTGGGAGGCCCTCGTCGCCACCGCTGGACTCGCCTCGAAATCCTGGTCAGAACGCACCCCCCGAGAGGTCCAGGGGGCAGCCGGATGGGTAGTGTCCCCATGTCCGGGCGGGGCCAGGGCCTGCATGGGAAAGGCACCGCAGAGCATGCCGGCATCGTTCTGCTTCTTTCCGCCCGAATCTGGCCTCCTCCTCCTCCTGGGCTTCATCCTGGCGTGAGTCCTGGCTTCCCCAAGAAGGGGGGGGGGGCGGCGCGGCGGCGCCAGGTGACGCGGCGCGGGCTGCCGGCAGCGAGCAGCGGCGGCCCCTCGCAGGAGCGGCAGCGGGTGCGTGCGTGCGTGCGTGCGTGCGTGCGTGCGTGCGTGCGTGCGTGCGTGCGTGCGTGCGCGTGTGCGCGTGTGCGCGCGTGCAAGCGTGCGTGCGTGCGTGCGTGTATGTGTATGTGTATGTGTATGTGTATGTGTATGTGTATGTGTATGTGTATGTGTATGTGTATGTGTATGTGTGTGTTTGTGTTTGTGTGTGCGTGTGCGTGCGTGCGTGCGTGCGTGCGTGCGTGTGTGTGTGTTGTGTGTGTGTGTGTGTTTGTGTGTGTGTGCGTATGCGTGTGCGTGTGCGTGTGCGTGTGCGTGTGCGTGTGCGTGTGCGTGTGCGTGTGCGTGTGCGTGTAAGTGCGCGTGCGTGCGCGTGCGTGCGTGCGTGCGTGCGTGCGTGCGTGTGTGTGTGTGTGTGTTCTTCGGCATGGGCTCGAGTGCGTGTTATTCTGGGTTGGTCGGGAGGCTTGGCCGTCGCTGGCCAGAGGGTTGGCCGCAATTCATCGATGGGCAGTTCTTCTCAGGCAGGCCTGGGACGAGGATAAGATCGTCTCAGAGCGTTCCACCACTCAAGCAGTGGCGAAGCGTCCTGGCTTCCTTCTAAGCCCACCAAAGAATGTTCTAAGAACCTTTTGTGGTCTGCGCGACATGTTCTTAGGATATGCCTGGCTGAGAATGTTTTGTTTTCACACGTCAGGAATCTGTTCTAAGAACATTGTTTTGTTATTAGAACATGTCTGGGTTCTGAGAACACTTCGTGGTAGGCCTATGGGAATGCCAGGGAACTCGGTCCCTGCTCAAACCACGCTCTCATACCATTTTGGCAACACCCTGGGGTGGCCGTTGCGCCCGCTACATCCTCTCGATCGCTTTATCCTCTCTTTTGCCTCCGTGGTATCGTGAAGGCCATACGGCCAATGCCGCCGACCCAGGCGGACGAGGACGACGACGACGACCACGACGGCGACCACGACGACAACGACAACGACGAGTTGATGACCCTGCCACTGGCTTGGGACATGGGGCGGGCAGTGGAGCGGAGGAGGAGGAGGAGGAGGAGGAGCAGCAGGAGGAGGAGGAGGGGGAGGAGGAGGAGGGGGAGGAAGAGGAGGGGGAGGAGGGGAAGGAGGAGGGTGAGGGGGAGGCTGCCCCCCGTGGCAGATTTTTGTTTGTGGTCTGGAGGGTGCCCCAGACAGCCGATGCCTCCTGGATTTTGCCCCCGCGGGGTCTCCGGCAGTGCCCGCCCTGTCCCCGGAGGGCCGGTGCCTCGTCCTGGCGGAGCCGCCCCTGCACGACCCCAGCCGCCCAGCGAGGGCCCCGCAGAGGCCGAGGACATCGACGGAGAAGAAGCGCCGTGAGCGTGAAAAAACTGTTTGCTCCGCGCGGATTTCTTGGACCTGGCTGTGAATCGAGCACCCTGGTCTCCAGCTCCTCCTCCTCCTCCTCCTCCTCCTCCTCCTCCTCCTCCTCCTCCTCCTCCTCCTCCTCCCGCCTGGTTTCTGCCTCCTGCCTCGTGCCCGCGGTCGGCGCTGGGCCCCCCTGGCGGCGCCTCCAGCGCCGCCCCGGGCGCGCTCTGTGCGCCAGGGAGGGTCCTGCGCGGATCCGAGGAATCCGCGCGGCGCGCCAAAAGGTTACTCCAGATTTCGTAATAAAAGGGAGGGGGTCACAACCCTCCCAGACCACAAGTTTTAGACCCCCCCAGACTATCCATCAAAGGGCGGCCCTTTGCCCAGCCCCCCCGAACCCTCCAAGACAGCTCAAATTAGACCCCCCCCTGAATGTGACCCCCTTCCTTTTATCACGAAATCTGGAGTATGTTTATGCCGTTGTTTCCTTCTTCTATTGACGTTCCCAGCGCCCAGCGAGGGCACCAAGAGGCCGAGAGCAGCCCAACCCCCCCGCCGCGATGTTCGAAGATCGCTGTTTTTATTCCTTGGCGATATAACGGGCGTGACTGGGCGGGGCCTAAACTTACGCTTTTGGAGGTCCGCGCGGGTCTCTCCGATCGGCGCCACAACGCGACACGTCCCCAGACACAGGACGTCCTGACGTTCTTAACGCGCGGTCCCCGAGAGTCCCGGCCCGTTCCACGGGGCCAGTTCCTCCAGAGTCGTTGTTGGACGGTCCTGGGGCCCAGCGAGGGCCCCTGGAGGCCGAACGCAGCAACAAAAACCCTCGTCCTGATTTTTCTTCGGGACGCTGCGAGCACGTCCGGGGACACGTCTTTGGGAGCAGCCCGCGCGAGGATCCGCGCCCTCGCCCCGCTGCTCGGCCAGGGCCGCGCGGCGCCGCGCTGCCCGCCCCCAGCCGCGGGCCTCGCCGCGACCGGGCCGCACCGTCGGGGTGTGCTGGTTGGGGGTCCAGCTACAATCGGGGGAGGTGCAATATCGGGGAAACGTAAGACTCGAGAGCGCCGGGACTCGGGCTTGTCGATTTTTGTTGACGAGCGCGTCCTGGATTTTGACGGTCCAGTTCTCGTGGGATGTCTGCCGCGGGAGCTCGCGTCAAATTCCAGATGGGGCCTCGTCATTTTCATGGCTGGTCCCGTCAGACCAACCCGAGTCCCCCGACCCCGAGTCTTGCGTCTCCCCGACAATAGATCTGGTGAAATTGATTTATGGGTTGCAGCAGATTTGGGGCGTGCAATACATTCCGGGGCGCACATGCATTGCTGGAGTCTCGCGTGCACGACATTCGTTGCAACGCAATGCAATGCAATATTGCGAAGGCCTTACGGCCGTTGCCGCCGACCCTGAGAGCGACGAAGATGAAAACGAGGGGGGGGCAGGGTGGAGGAGGTGGACGAGAAAGGAGGAAAGGGGAGAAGGATGTGGAGGAGAAGCAAGAGGAGAAGGAGGCAGGAGGAGGGGGAGCAGAGGGGGGTGGATGAGGAGGAGGAGGAGGAGGAGGAGGAGGAGGCCAGAGGCTTTCTTGGGACAGCCTGTGGCTCTTCTGAGGCCGTCTTGGGCCGTCCAGGGCTCCTCTTGCGCCGTCTCGAGGCACTCTTGGAGGCCTCCTGGGCAATTTGGGGCTCTCCTAGGGTGTCTTGGGGCAGTTTGGGGGCCCCTTGGGAGGCTCTTGGGGCCTCTTGGGGCTTCTTCGGGGCTTCTTGGGGGCCTCTTGGGGCTGAGAGCTCGAAATGTCAGTTCGGGTCCCCCGTCTGGGCACTCTCCTGGAGCCGTCTTGGGGGCCTCTTGGGCCGTCTTGGAGGCGTCTTGGGCCGTGTTGGGGCCCTCTTCGGCCGTTAGGGGACCCACTTGGGGGCCTCTTGGGCCGTCTCGGGGCGATCTTGGGGGCCTCTTGGGCCGTCTGGGCGCGTCGGAAATCGGAATTAGCAAGAACGCCACAATCTTTCGAAAACGTATGGGGAATCCATGAATTCTGCCTCTTGGGGCTCTCGTGAGAAAGCTCCTGGAGGCCTCTTAGGGGCGCTTTGCAGGCCTCTTGGGCCGTCTGGAGGCCGTCAAGGCGTCTTGGACAGATCGTTCGGCGATTCCGGGTTCTCTTGGACTGTCTTTGGGGCCTCTTGGGGCACTCTTAGCCCGTCTTGGGGTTTTTTGGGGCTCCGGGACTCCCAGGGGGGGCGTCGTATCTGACCCCCCCCCGGGGGCGTCTGACCCCTCCCCCCCCCAGGACCCCCGCCCTCCCCCCCTCCCCCGGCGGGGGAGGGATCGAAGGGAGGGGATTCCCTTCGACTCAATTACGACGTTGCTTATTTTCGCTCTGGCTGGCGCGCTGAGGAGATCCCTGGGAAAGGGAGGAGCTTCGACGAGCCCAGGGAAAGGGGGGAGGCAGGGAGAGGGGACGACAGAGACGACGACCAACGAATGACGGAGATGACGACTTGAACGGACAAGCCCTTCGCACACGCCGACAGGGTCGGCGGACTTTTTCCTCTGGCGCAGTACATCTGCAACACAGTCGCCCCAGCTGTATTCCACCACCTCTAGGCTGGACCCCCTCCCTTCTCTGGAGTCGACCAGAGGTGTGGGCGGCGCGCGCGCCGCCTGCGGCGGCGGGCCCGGGGATGTGTGGGCGCGGCCGTGCCGCGAAGCGGCGGGTGCCGGAAAAAAAAGGGGGCGGCAGTGCGATCCCGGGCCACCCTTGTTGTCTTGGCATTGCTCGGACGTGTGCATTTTTCCTTCGGCGAGGACCATCGAGGAGCATCCTTGATCATTTGGAGAAACAACCACGCACGAAACCGACAAAAGCGCAGGGAATGGACGTCCGAGCGATGGCGAGTTGTGCTCCTGCGTAGGGCGTCTTGCAGACTTGCCCCGCGCTCCGTCGGGCCGAGCAGGCGGCCGCGGCGCGGCTGCTCTAAAGGAGCTGCCTCGCTCGAGGCAGAGCGCCGCCGCCGCCATGCTTCCCCGCGCGTGCAGTGAGATTACCAGCCTCGAACGTATCCCTACCCCTAAGATTGACACGCCAAAAGGCGATGACAATCTTAGGGATTCGCCCTCAAAAAATAAGAGAATCCCTAAGATTGGCATCGTAAGGAGGAGGTGCCCAGCATAAGGATAGGGATATGTTCCAGGCCGGTAATGAGAGGGCGCCCGACGAGACGGGTGAGCGGCGCAGAAGACGACGGGGACGTCTTCACCGACGTTGGCGCGTGAGCTTCCCGCGCAGAACCTGGCGCGTGGGCGCGCCCTCGCTGCCAGTGTGGCTCTTAGCGGGCCCTGGAAACGACAGGGCCGTTTTTTAACCGGTTCCCATTTGCCGTTTTTTGCCGGTTCCGACGCCGTTTTTTTACCGGCTCCGTCGCCGTTTTTTGACGGGTTCCGGCTCCGGGTCCAATCCTGGAGCCGTTTTTTTGCCGTTTCCGGTCGCCGTTTTTGTTGCCGTTTCCATGTTCAAGGGAATTTTTTCGGAAACGGTGAAAAAACGGCCCTGCCGTTTCCGGGGCCCACAAAGGTGTGGCTTGCTTCGCTGGCGCCCCCGCCGCGACAGCCACCGCGCAGGCTCGCAGGCCTCACTTCGCGAGAGACCCTTTCTCTCTTCGTCGCAGCGGAGCGTTCGACGCTGGCGTTGGCAGTGTGTCGGTGCAGCCTCCTGCCGATGTCGCCAATCGATGCGTGTTTTCTGCCGAGTTGCAGTCGGTAGTTTTATTTAGAGGTCGGGTAATTGCAGTCGACCCGCATGGCAAGGATGAGCAACCTTCCCAGGGGTACCCTTGCATCCTTGCCTCCTCGGCCCATCCTTGGCCACTATCGTTGACCGCGCCCCGCTCGAAAAGCTTCGAAATGGCCTTCAGGGCCCTTGCATCCTTGCCGCGCATCCTTCTGCTACGGGCCCCGTGGTGCGGTTTACTAGGAAATTGCTGTGCCGCGTGTTCCCTTTTGGAGTGTCCCCGGGTAGCACAGCACACGCACTGTGAAGTGGGCGCCCGGGCGCTGGCGAGGCTCTCCTCTGCGGCCCGCGGGCGCCCGGCCAGGGCCGCGCCCGCGGCTCGTCGGCAGCGCGCGAGCTGGCCGCCCCGGGCGCGCCCGCCCGCACACGCGGCCAGGGCGCCGCGAGCGGCCGCCGGCGGCGGGGGCTGAGAAGGGACGGCAGAAGGCGTGCCCCTTCGCAGTCCCTGCGCACCAGGAGTGCCCCTTCGCAGTGCCTCCGCGATGCCGTCGCACGCATTCGCAGTACCTTCACCATATATTACACTAATATACATTGATTTTGGCCCGATATGGGTTCATATATCACAATAATTCATGTTTAAACATTGGCTGCCTTCGCACCAGGGAGAGCCCTTCGTTCCTCGGCGCCTGTTCCAGTACCTTCGCGCAGTGGGCGTCGGCTTAGGGATCTCCCTGCGCCAGCTCACCGCCCCGAGAGCCGCGGAGGCGGAGAGCTTGGAGGATCAAGAGGTCATGAGAGGGATTCGTTCCAGAATATCCCTGAGTTTGTTCTGTAGGATTTCCCGTACTACCTGTGTGGGCCACACGGGCTGCTAAAACGAGGGCCGCTCGATACTCTGGAAATCCCAAAACTTCTCTTGATACAGCCTTATCATGACTCCGCCACGCGCAGAGGGAGATAGGGGGGGCGGGGAAGGCGTCTTAGAAGCACCCCTGCTCCTTAGAGGGCGCGGGCCTTGTCTGCAGACGTAAGGCCAGCGCCTAGTGAGAAGTGACCTTCTTCCAAGAAGCCTTCCCCCCTCCCCCCCTGCCCCCCTCTCTCGGGTCGGGCGAAAGGGGGGGATTGGGAAAGGGGGGGTTACGAAATTTGCTGCATGCAGCTGGTTTCGGCCTCACCAAGGGGCCCATTCCTCGATACATGGCCGCCTCTGGCGCTGGGAGGCGCCGGGAAAGTCAGCTGCGTGAGCTGATTCTCAAATCCCCCCTTTGCTATCCCCCCCTTTCGCCCGACCCGAAAGGAATCCGCGCGGCGCGCCAAAAGGTTATGTGTATGCCATTGTTTCCTTCTTCTACTGACGTTCCCAGCGCGCCCAGCGAGGGCACCTGGAAGCCGAGAGCAGCCCAGCACCCCCGCCGCGCGACTTTGCTATCCCCCCCTTTCGCCCCCCCCTCTCGCCCCGTAGAGCGGCCCGGTGGCACCTCGCCGCCAGCCGCCTCGGCCCTCGCCCAGCGGGCTCGAGCGGGGAGCCCGGCGGGGGGGGGGGGCGGGCGGCCGCCCGGGCAGAGGAGGCGGGCGCCGCCGGGGGGGCCCAGCCGCGCGCAGAGGGGGTGTAGCGCTCGAGTGGGCCGCAGCCCGGGCTTCGCCTGCGCTCTCTGGCGGGCGCGTGCCGGATCTTCACGGCCCAGTGTTCGTTGGGACGTCTGCAGCGGGAGCTCGCGTCAGGTTTTTCCGACCAGGTCTCGTCATCAGGTCTCGTCATCTTCGTGCTGGCCCCGTCACGCCAACCCGAGTCCTCCGAACCCGAGTCTTGCGTCTCCCTGAAGGGGGGTAGGGGGAAGGGCGGAAGGCTTCTCAGAAGCAGCCCTGCTTCTCAGAGGGCGCGGCCTTCTCTATGGATGTGAGGCTAGCGCCTCCGACTCCTGAGAGGCGGCATCTTTCCGAGGCGCCTTTCCCCCCTCCCCTCCCCCATTCCCCCCCTCCCCCATTCCCCTCCCCCATTCCCCTCCCCCATTCCCCCCCCCCCATTCCCCCTTCCAAGAAGCCTTTCCCCCCCTCCCCCATTCCCCCCCTTGCGCACGCCGCCAAGGGGGGGCTCAGCAGCGCTGGTCTGTGGCAGCCCGCGGGGCGTACTACTGGCATCAGCCCCTGGCCCAGCCACGTTCCGACAATGCATTATGCTGTCACCAGGTGTGTGGCCAGTGCTGCGCTGTCTTGATGCCCGTCTGCTGCTGCCTCCGCAGATGCCTTCGCCGTCGCCCTCGCCGCTGCTCATGCCCCCGACGCTGTAGCAATTTGGTGCCCACCGCCTTGGTCCTCTTCGCCAGCTGCAGTCGGGGTCGCGGCGTTCTGGTGGAATTTGGGTAGGGGGGGGTGCTGTATTTTTGTCCCTCCAGCTCCCTCTTTCTCCATCTCCTTTCCTCCCCTTTTTCCCTCCCTCACCCGTCCTTTTTGTATCCCTTCCTTTCCCCTTGCATTCCCTCGTCCTCGTTCCTAATTTTCTCTCTCCATCCCTCGTCTTCAATTCTTCCTCAATGCAGGCACTGCGGGTACTGAAAGGGTGAGTACTTCTTCATCCTCCCTCTCCGTCATCTTCCCTCGCGCATTTCAGTATCCCCCCGTTCTCCCTCTCCCTCATCTTCCCTCTTGATCCCTCTGCCCCCTCCCTTTCCTCCTCCGTCCCTCATCGTTCCCCGCCCCTTTTCGCCCCCGTCCTACTCCCGTCGGATCCTTGCAGTGCACCTTTCGCGACGACGACGACGACGCCAACAGATCAACGGCGCGCGCCGATGCCGGCCACGATGTCGCCAGCGACGCCTGCGATGACGACGACGACGACGACGACGACGACGACGACGACGACGACGACGACGACGACGGCGACGGCGACGGCGACGGCGACGGCGACGGCGACGGCGACGACGACGACGACGACGGCGACGGCGACGGTGACGGCGACGGCGAAAGCGACGGCGACGCGCTGACGACGGCGACGCCTGACGACGACGCCGACGACGACGCCGACGACGACGCCGACGACGACGACGAAGACGGCGACGGCGACGACCTCGGGGCTCGTGCGGCGCTGTCAGGCCAGCCCACGCGAGGGGCTGCGCCGTGCTGCGCCGAGGATGGCGCCCCTCCTCGGTGAGGCCACGCCCGGGCACGCCGCCGAGGAGCCCGGATGGTGCCCGCCGGCATCGTCGTCGTCGGTCGTCGGTCGTGCTCGTCGTCGTCGTCGTTATCGTCGACGTGATCGTCGTGGTCGTCGTGGTCGTCGTCGTGGTCGTTGTGGTCGTGGTCGTGGTCGTCGTCGTGGTTGTCGTCGTCGTGGTCGTCGTCGTCGTCGTCGTCGCGGTCTTCGTCGTCGTCGTCGTCGTGGTCGTCGCAAGTATCGGCGGCGTCGGCGTTTGTGTGGACGTTGCCGTCAGTCACGTCGTCGTCGTGGCTGGCGTCGCCGTCGTCGCTGTCGTCGGCGTCGGCGAACGTTGGCGCCGCCTTCGGCGTCGATGTCGCAGTGGGCGGTCGAAGGGGGCCAGCAGGCGTTTCCAGTCGGCTGGGCCGGCAGGCAGGCGGGCAAGGCAGGCGAGGCGGACGGGGCGGGAGAACCGAGAGACGAGGGAGCGCAAGGAGGAGGAGAAGAAGGAGAAAGTGCCAAGAAGGAGGGAATGAGGGACGAGGGGGAGGAGGAGGAGGGGGAGGAGGAGGAGGAGGAGGAGGAGGAGGAGGAGGAGGAGGAGGAGTTGCAAGAGGAGGAGGAGGAGGAGGAGGAGGAGGAGGAGGAGGAGGAGGAGGAGGCGGAGGAGGAGGGCTACGAGGAAGGGCAGGTGGAAGAGGCGGATGGCTCAGCGAAGCAGGCGCGGTCCAGGCCGCGGTCCGCGCGCTCCCGCCCCCTCCGGGCGCCCGCGGCGGAGCGCGTGGGGCGTGCGCGGCAGGGCGCCCCCGCGAGGCCGACGGCCCCGGGGCGCCACGGTTCCCACGCCTCGGGCGATGCAGGCCGGGGGGTGCAGCCATGGGCTGGACGCCCGAAATGGGTAATTACGGAAAGAATGGGTACAATGCCCAACAGCAGTTCCTGTTCATTTTGAACAGGGTTCGCTGTCCACGCCGCCGCGGCCTGTGCCCATTCGGGACAGAGGGCCGCCTGCCCAACAGCGGCCGCTGTTGGTTTGGAACGACATTTACTGTTGGGCATTGTACCCATTTTTTCGGTACCCATTTCGGGCGTCCAAACATGGGCTCCGGAGAGGCTCGGGTTCAGTCGGGCATGTCCCCCTGCAGGGGGAACGTTCAGCAATCAATCGTATAGAGAGAGTACGGGGATCAGTTTTCCATTATTGTTGACACTGTTTGTATATTTGTTGGTTATTTTCGTTTGTTCAGAGCGTGAATTACCTACCCCGCTTTCGCTTCCAGGCAAAACCAAGCCATACCACGCGCCTCCTCGTTAAGCGGCCTGACCAGTACAGGCCGTAGTTTGGCATCGTTTGGTATCTCTTGGAAGCGAGGGTGGTCAACAGCGTGGTAGGGTTGTTCTCCCCCTACGTGGGCTCCGGAGGGGCTCGGGTTCAGTCGGGCATGTCCCCCTACAGGGGGAACGTTCAGCGAAAAATAGAATATAGAGAGAGTGCAGGGATCAGTTTCGCATTATTGTTGACAATGCTTGTATTTTTTTGGCTATTGTTCGTTTGTCGCCCGACATCCACCTGTAGGAGGGCACGACCGACCTGAGGCTCGGACCTCCGTGCCGCTCCCTCGAGTCTGGGAGGGGGGCCTGTCCAGGGCCGAGGCTGGGGGCACGAGCAGTGACACAGACAGACATAAAACAACTCGGAGGTCCACGCGGACCTCCGAGTTGTTATGTTTGCGTCGTTGCTCGTCTCCCTCGAGTTCTGCTGTTCCCATCCTACTTGAGGACCGCATCCCAGAAGTAGTTCCGAGCACCCGGACAAGTGTCAGAAGAGTGTCGAAACAGTGTCGGGCGAGTGCCTCCCCAGGGCCCGACACGTGAAAACCCTTGAGCTTCGGTACTTTTTTGGGGCGTTCGAAATTCTCCCTGGTGATCCAGGCTAAAGCAGGTTGGAGCACCATAACCCTCGAAGTTCCGCCGTGGCCAGAGAAGGCCGTTCGTCCCTGCCTCGGCGCCCCGTGCGGCAGCCTCGAGGGCCGCAGGGCCTCCCCAGCTCCCCGAGCCGAGTCCGGCCGCGGCGGCGCCTGAGTCGGGCTGCGCGGCCGTGTCCACAGGCTCCAGGACCATGGCGGAGGGTCCCTGCCGCCTGGGTTATGATGCTCCGACCCACTTTAGCCTTGCCCACCAGGAAGAATTCCGAGCGGCCCCCAAAAGTACCGAAGCTCAAGGGTCTTCACGTGTCGGGCCCTGGGAGACACTCGCCCGACACTGTTTCGACACTCTTTTGACACTTCTCTGGGTGCTCGAAATTATTTCTGGGATGTGGTCCTTACGTGGGATGGGAACAGCACAACACCCGGGGCAGGGGAGGACCGCGGCCCCCGTTGGGCCGCACGAGGCCGGTGCGAGCGGCGGCGCTCCCTCGCGCTCTGGGTCGACCGTGCGCCCCTGCCCCCCTCGACGTGGACTCGGTGTTTTGGGGGCGGCCCCGGACGCTCCGCTCCGCGGCAGGTCGCGGCAGCCTCGCCGCGCCGGTGGCCTGCAGGGCTGGGCCGCGAGGCACTCCAGCCTGCCTGCGGCCCTCGCCACCTGCACATCGGCTGAGGGGCACCTGCAGTGGGCGCCGAGCTTGCCAGCCTGGAACGTATATCCCTATCCCTGTGCTGGGCATCTCCTCGTCACGATGCCATTCTTAGGGGTTCCCTTATTTTTTGACGGCGCACCCCTAAGATTGTCATCGCCTTTTGGCGTGTCAATCTTGGGGATAGGGATAAGCTCGAGGCTGGTAATGAGCTGACCTCCCCGAGAGCTGCGGCCGCCTCCAGCTTGAGCGAGCGGTGCCTCGACGAGACGCACGGGGTCGGCGCCGCCGCCTGTAGCGCTGACACGCCGCGCTTGCTCCAGGGCGAGCCGGCTTGCGCCCGGGCGGCCGAGGGGCACCTGCAGTGGGCGCTGAGCTGACCTCCCCGAGCGCTGCGGCCGCCTCCAGCTTGAGCGAGCGGTGCCTCGACGAGCGCCCGGGGTCGGCACTCGCCACCTGCACACCGGCTGAGGGGCACCTGCAGTGGGCGCGGAGCTGACCTCCCCGAGCGCTGCGGCCGCCTCCAGCATGAGCGAGCGGTGCCTCGACGAGCGCCCGGGGTCGGCGCCGCCGCCTATAGCGCTGACACGCCGCGCCGGCTCCGGGGCGAGGCGGCTTGCGCCGGGGGGTGGCTCGGCCAAAGGCCCGAGCCCGGCACGGCTCGGGCCGAAGCGGTGGCGGAGCAGGCGGAGGAGGGGGAGGAAGAGGGCGAGGAGAAGGGGAAGGATATGACAGAAGGGAGCGTGAGGAGGAGGAGGAGGAGGAGGAGGAGGAAGAGGAGGAGGAGGGGGAGGGGGAGGGGGAGGAGGAGGAGGTAGAGCGGTAGAGGAGAGGGGGGAGGATAAAGGGAAGACGAGAGGAGGAGGAGGAGGAGGAGATTCGATAAGGCATACGCGACGTAGCGCAGAGCTTGTGAAATTCGAGGAGCGGGGAAGAAGGGCGCCTTTGAAGGGTCTCGGCTGAATGGTCGGGCGCCCTTCCCATCCAAGATTTCCTGGAGCCCCGCACCCCTTCGCAGCCAGGGCAGATGCCAGCAAGAGTCCGTCCAGTGCCCGCGTGCTCGCGGCAAGTGCCGCCGCTGTGCTGTCGAGGCGCTCCCTGTGGCGACCTCTCGCGAACTGGGTAGGGAGCGCCCCCCCCCCCCTTGGAACGTTGCCCAAACCCTGCCATGCAGCTAGCAAACATGTGGTGGATATGCCCAGCACAATGCTGGCCTCCGATTGTCAGGATTTGTGCGGTCTGGCTGGAGGTTCCACGTACCAGGCTTCTGCTTGGTCTTGCCCGTCATCGTCCTACTCTTGCTCATGTTCCTCCTCCAAGGCTATTTTGGCTCCACCTTCAGCGCAGGGAACATTTTGATTTGCCAAGAGTGACACGCGCAATGGTACGCCCGAAGTCGTTTCGTGCTCTGTCGTTGATCCGTGTCATAGTTGCTTACGCGATCTTGATGGTCAGCATCAACATTGCCATGTTCAATGTGGAATCGTTGCAGCCGTGGTTGGTGCCAGGACTCGCCAGCGTTCCCCTCATGTCAGTCTTTCGTCGGCCCCATTCTCGAGCTTCAACATGCATGTCAGCGTGTCCTGTCGCGGCGTTGGTCGGAGCCGTTCTCCCAGGAGATGCCCAGGCACCTGCATCACACAATACCATCTCAAAAAAGACAGTTTCAGTAAGCGATACGATGACGAAGACCGCACAGTTTGTGAACTACAACGGTGACATTTACAATGTCACGGGTTTTGTGCATCCGGGTGGGCAATCAATTCTCGATGTGTTCCACGGGCGAGATGCAACTTTTGCGTTCGAAGACGCCGCACACAGCAAAGGCGCGGTTCGTTTATTGAAGAGATATCCCAAGGTTGGATCGTATGTGCCAGGAAAGGCCGATGAACAGCTTTTAGGAAAGGTTCGACAGCGTTCTATCAGTCCAGACTCCGAGCCTGTCAAGTATTCAAGCGCAATGGGTGTCACGGGTTTTCTTCCCCCCAGTGTTCCTAATTTTGATTTCAAAGGTCCCTTGCTGACATCGCTAGTGGCACTGCTAGACGCCATGCCAGAAATGTCCTCAGCTGAGGCCACGGAAGCTTTGAAGAGGTGCATGCTTGAGATCCGCCCGACACCTTGGCAGAAAGTCAAGCTCATTTTCACGATGATTATGAAGTCTGTGAGCATGGTTCGTTACCACCATATTGTTCAACACGTCGAGTCCAGCGAGTCGTCTTGGTGGGATCGATTGGGAGATTGTGAGATCCAGCAACTCACTCAACAGGATGCAACGTGTGCTTTCAGCATGTTGCACAATTTAATGCATGTTCTCAGGCACAAGAGCATCCATCCACTTGCGCTGCTGCGCATATCCGTCGCAACGCTGGGAGAGGCGGCACACCAATGCTGTAACATGGGACGCTTGTGGCGTTGCGTGGTGGTCGCGATTCATGTATGAGGGGGGTATTCGTGGCTCTTGTAGCCGCCCGTGCAAGCTTGAAGGATGTTGGAGGGCATTGGAGGCATCTTGAAGAGATGTTGAGCAGTGCTCGGACGTCCTCGGGTTGTCATGAGGCGTCTTGGGCCAGACTTTGGGCCGTCTTGGGACCGTGTTGACAGGGTGTGATGCCGTTTTGGCTGTTCTTGGTTCTCTCTTGGGTTGGTTTTCCCATGAGGGTCCTTGGGAGCTTGGGGACGCGGAGGACCTCCGAAAGGCCCCAGCACCACCATAGATTATGAGTCTCGGTGCTAGTCATGCGGCTTCCTTGGGGTTGCTTCGTGGGGCACTCGCTATTGTGGAAGAATCTCTACGTGGTTGCGAGCCCCACAGGGCTTGATACATGCCTGCCGACGCAAGCGCGATGGCGGACGTGCCCGCATCTTTGTCGCGGTTGCTCACAGCAGCAGCCAGCCGTGCAGGAGTCCCACCATATGCAGCAACGAACACTATGATTTATTTCAATTGGGAGCACAAGAGCTTACGCGCCAGCGACAACTACGAACCTGCGCAGTTGGCACATGGCATAGTGCCGCGCTTTGCACTCCTGTCGCCGAGCCAAGGACAATCCTCCATGCGGAATTTCATACTGCTGCACCTTGAGCAAGAAAATGCTGCTTCGGTTGCGTTTCATGCTTTTTCGCAAGCAGCACTCGGCGCGGACTTGCACAACGCTACCCATGTATCTCAGTCTCTGGAGCAAGCGTTGTATGCTCTTCGCGGCATCAATAAGATCTTCCGAAAGTATATGACTGCGGGATCAATTGTACCTAGTGATTGGCGGGATTACATGCTTCCCTTTCTATCGACCGATGATGCGGGAAAGGGCGGCGTCACGGGTGCTGAGTGCAGCTTCGTTCGCGGTTTGGACACGATTTTCGGAGCTCCGGAAGCAAGCAATGCCGACACACACAAACAGTTTGACATCGCCTCTGCATCCTACACGACTCAGCAAGCAAATCTCATGGAACATTTGAAGCAAGCAGGAAGCGCCATCCGCACGTACGTGCCAGAATCAACGACAGAGATAAAAACATTATGGCAAGCTTGTGGTGATACATTCCTAAATTGGCGTGCGATGCACTACCGCCGTATCCAGAAGTTCGTTCACGAAGATTACCACACCAGTGCAGGAAATACGCACACGTCTGCTGGGGGTGTCTTCAATAAGCTCGATGATCGAATCAGGGACTTCGTGTCGATTAATATGGCCGACGCCACATCTGCATACCCCTTTATAATGGAAGGCCGCGGCTGCCTTTGCACGGGCGTTGCTACGGCAAAGTTAATGAACGGAGGTGTGGAATAGACAAGGAAGAGGATGAGGGAGAGAAGGGGAGGGGG
>CAUYUJ010019259.1:652407-659907 GCA_963575745.1 Prorocentrum cordatum
GCTCCAGTTCCTAGACTTGAGATGGCCCGAATGGAGAGATGGTGCTAAACACGGCGCGTTGTGGTCAAAGCGGGATCACAATAATTTGAGGGTTTTTGAGGCTCGTCATAACTGCTTGATGGGTTGCTCGTCTTGTTCGCTGCGCCTTCTGTATCGCGTTTCTCTTGGTCTCCTCCCTGGTTCTAGCCATTCTGCCGATGCTGTTCCTACCCATCCTCATTGCTCTCCCAGTCATGATGTTCGTCGATCGGTGCATGCAAGCTCGCCGTTGTGCCGTGTGGTGGGTGTGCCGTATTGGGCAGTGTACCAACCGCGCAGCATAGTCATTAGTGCTTCGGGTGCCGTTTGGGAGTTCTCTTCGGAGTCTTGAGACAAACATACGAGCATGCTCGCAGACTTAAGTCGGAGTCTTGAGTACTCTTCGCAGTCTCGTGGACATGCTGGAAGCTCTTGAGAACAAACATTAGAGCATGCGAATTATCTTCAACTGCGCACAGTGGTCTGAGATTTGTTGCGTATTTTGCCAACCCCTGGGGCCTCCATGACGGTCCACGAGGCCCCCGAGAGGGTTCCACGACGGCCGTGTATCATCATAGTGCACGTTGGGAGAATGGGCTGCCAGCAACGTTCTCAAGGCCTCGGGACAAGTTTCTCGGCGAATCATGCAAGTACAGTCGGACCGAGGTGTAAGAGCGAGGTCGCCTCGGGGAGGGTACCAACATATTTTTTCGCGTTTGTCGGATGTTCTTGTGCATCGTGGGGGAGGGTACCCTCGAGTGATATTATGGTTTGGGGGTGCTTTGGCCGGCGAAGGGTCTCATGTTCCATCACCTTCCTTTGATCAATGAACGGCTGGCGAAGTTCGGCGGAGCAGTTTCGGTCCCTTTCTGGATGTTTTAATTGTTGGTCCAAATTGGGATCATAATCTACTCTGCACCAAACCATACAGCTCATCACACGGGATGCGATCTCACGCGGAGTAGATTCTGCGCCGCCTGCTCCGCCGAACCGCAGTCCTTGCGGACCAGCGGACGCAGTCATCGCCTCCGCATTCGAATCGTAGGCATCGCCGAGCTGCCGAGCGATGAAAATCCCGGCCACGGCGATGCAGCAAGACACGGCAGGTTCGCGTCGTGCCGCCCAGCGGCGGCCGCCGCGGGCACTCGACGCGGAGCGCCGCCGGCGACCCGGACTCGGTCGTGCGTCGAACGAGCAGACCTTTCGGAGACGGCCGACCGTGCCAGGTTGAACGATCCCCCCGCGGTGTCGGGGACCGGCGCCAGGACCAACACGGCACGAGCCTGCCGTGAGAGAGAAACAGATTGGACGTCCTGATTGTTTCGATTGGTGGTCCTTGGAATTCCCGACCCATTCCCCGGGGCCAGCGTTTCGTTTTGAGTAGTTGTTCGTCGGTCCCAGGCCTGACGAGGGCCCCAGAGGTCGAAAATTGTAATTACACTTGAGAAAAAATGATGCTATGGATCTTGAGATCGATTGTGAGATCGATCATGAAATCGATAGTGGAATCGATAGTGAGAACGATTGTAAGGTAGATCGTGAGACCGAGAGTAAAATCGATTCAATGAGATCGATCGCGAGATCGTTCATGCGATCTCTAGTGAGATCGCTTGTGAGATTGATAGTGAGACCGATTGTGAGATTGATGGTAAGATCGATCGAGAAGTCGGTAATGAGACCGATGGTAAGACCGATCGGTAAGACCGATCGATAAGAAGATCGACCAGGAACCCGGGAACCCGGGAATCTCGCCGCCCTCCGAAATCGGCCCGGAACCCGGAACCGGCAACCCAGGAACCCGGGACCCAGTTTGCCACCAAAATAGGCGGGGAATTTTCCCCAAATCCTTCAACTTCCGCTAGGACCCCTTCAGTACAAGCACTGATTGGGAAAAAACATGTCCCGTCCTCATGTTCTTGCATCGCGATCGTGTTTCTCTCGGAGAGAGAGAGAGAGAGGCACACGTACACATATATATATATATATATATATGTGTGTACATGTGTCTATATATATATATGTATGTATGTATGCATGCATGCATGTATGTATGTATGTATGGATGTACGTATGCATGTATGTGTGTATGTGTATATGTATGTATGTATGTATGTATGTATGTATGTATGTATGTATGTATGTATGTATGTATGTATGTATGTATGTATGTGTGTATATGTATGCATGCATGCAAACAAACATACACACATACATGCATGCGTATACGCATTCATACATACATGCATGCATGAACGCATGCATGCATACAGACACATACATACATGCATGCATGCATGCATGCATACATACAGACACACATACACATATAAATACAAACACATACAGACAGACAGACAGACAGACAGACAGGCAGAGAGACATGCATACATACAAACATACACACAGACACACACATACATACATACAGACAGACAGACATACAGACATACACACATGCATGCGTGCATGCATAAAGATGTGTATATGCACACATGCACACACATATACATACATACATCTATACATACATACATACATACATACATACATACATACATACGTACATACGTACATACGTACATACATACGAACATACACACATACATACGTACATACATACATGCATGCATGCATACATACTTGCATGCATACACATATACACACATGCATACATACATTCATACATGTATACATGCATGCATGCATACATACGTACATACATACATTTACACATGCATACATACATGCATGCATACATACAAACATACATACACATATACATACATGCATGCATGCATACTCTCGCGAACTGGGTAGGGAGCGCCCCCCCCCCCCTTGGAACGTTGCCCAAACCCTGCCATGCAGCTAGCAAACATGTGGTGGATATGCCCAGCACAATGCTGGCCTCCGATTGTCAGGATTTGTGCGGTCTGGCTGGAGGTTCCACGTACCAGGCTTCTGCTTGGTCTTGCCCGTCATCGTCCTACTCTTGCTCATGTTCCTCCTCCAAGGCTATTTTGGCTCCACCTTCAGCGCAGGGAACATTTTGATTTGCCAAGAGTGACACGCGCAATGGTACGCCCGAAGTCGTTTCGTGCTCTGTCGTTGATCCGTGTCATAGTTGCTTACGCGATCTTGATGGTCAGCATCAACATTGCCATGTTCAATGTGGAATCGTTGCAGCCGTGGTTGGTGCCAGGACTCGCCAGCGTTCCCCTCATGTCAGTCTTTCGTCGGCCCCATTCTCGAGCTTCAACATGCATGTCAGCGTGTCCTTTCGCGGCGTTGGTCGGAGCCGTTCGCCCAGGAGATGCCCAGGCACCTGCATCACACAATACCATCTCAAAAAAGACAGTTTCAGTAAGCGATACGATGACGAAGACCGCACAGTTTGTGAACTACAACGGTGACATTTACAATGTCACGGGTTTTGTGCACCCGGGTGGGCAATCAATTCTCGATGTGTTCCACGGGCGAGATGCAACTTTTGCGTTCGAAGACGCCGCACACAGCAAAGGCGCGGTTCGTTTATTGAAGAGATATCCCAAGGTTGGATCGTATGTGCCAGGAAAGGCCGATGAACAGCTTTTAGGAAAGGTTCGACAGCGTTCTATCAGTCCAGACTCCGAGCCTGTCAAGTATTCAAGCGCAATGGGTGTCACGGGTTTTCTTCCCCCCAGTGTTCCTAATTTTGATTTCAAAGGTCCCTTGCTGACATCGCTAGTGGCACTGCTAGACGCCATGCCAGAAATGTCCTCAGCTGAGGCCACGGAAGCTTTGAAGAGGTGCATGCTTGAGATCCGCCCGACACCTTGGCAGAAAGTCAAGCTCATTTTCACGATGATTATGAAGTCTGTGAGCATGGTTCGTTACCACCATATTGTTCAACACGTCGAGTCCAGCGAGTCGTCTTGGTGGGATCGATTGGGAGATTGTGAGATCCAGCAACTCACTCAACAGGATGCAACGTGTGCTTTCAGCATGTTGCACAATTTAATGCATGTTCTCAGGCACAAGAGCATCCATCCACTTGCGCTGCTGCGCATATCCGTCGCAACGCTGGGAGAGGCGGCACACCAATGCTGTAACATGGGACGTTTGTGGCGGTGCGTGGTGGTCGCGATTCATGTATGAGGGGGGGTATTCGCGGCTCTTGTAGCCGCCCGTGGAAGCTTGAAGGATGTTGGAGGGCATTGGAGGCATCTTGAAGAGATGTTGAGCAGTGCTCGGACGTCCTCGGGTTGTCATGAGGCGTCTTGGGCCAGACTTTGGGCCGTCTTGGGACCGTGTTGACAGGGTGTGATGCCGTTTTGGCTGTTCTTGGTTCTCTCTTGGGTTGGTTTTCCCATGAGGGTCCTTGGGAGCTTGGGGACGCGGAGGACCTCCGAAAGGCCCCAGCACCACCATAGATTATGAGTCTCGGTGCTAGTCATGAGGCTTCCTTGGGGTTGCTTCGTGGGGCACTCGCTATTGTGGAAGAATCTCTACGTGGTTGCGAGCCCCACAGGGCTTGATACATGCCTGCCGACGCAAGCGCGATGGCGGACGTGCCCGCATCTTTGTCGCGGTTGCTCACAGCAGCAGCCAGCCGTGCAGGAGTCCCACCACATGCAGCAACGAACACTATGATTTATTTCAATTGGGAGCACAAGAGCTTACGCGCCAGCGACAACTACGAACCTGCGCAGTTGGCACATGGCATAGTGCCGCGCTTTGCACTCCTGTCGCCGAGCCAAGGACAATCCTCCATGCGGAATTTCATACTGCTGCACCTTGAGCAAGAAAATGCTGCTTCGGTTGCGTTTCATGCTTTTTCGCAAGCAGCACTCGGCGCGGACTTGCACAACGCTACCCATGTATCTCAGTCTCTGGAGCAAGCGTTGTATGCTCTTCGCGGCATCAATAAGATCTTCCGAAAGTATATGACTGCGGGATCAATTGTACCTAGTGATTGGCGGGATTACATGCTTCCCTTTCTATCGACCGATGATGCGGGAAAGGGCGGCGTCACGGGTGCTGAGCGCAGCTTCGTTCGCGGTTTGGACACGATTTTCGGAGCTCCGGAAGCAAGCAATGCCGACACACACAAACAGTTTGACATCGCCTCTGCATCCTACACGACTCAGCAAGCAAATCTCATGGAACATTTGAAGCAAGCAGGAAGCGCCATCCGCACGTACGTGCCAGAATCAACGACAGAGATAAAAACATTATGGCAAGCTTGTGGTGATACATTCCTAAATTGGCGTGCGATGCACTACCGCCGTATCCAGAAGTTCGTTGACGAAGATTACCACACCAGTGCAGGAAATACGCACACGTCTGCTGGGGGTGTCTTCAATAAGCTCGATGATCGAATCAGGGACTTCGTGTCGATTAATATGGCCGACGCCACATCTGCATACCCCTTTATAATGGAAGGCCGCGGCTGCCTTTGCACGGGCGTTGCTACGGCAAAGTTAATGAACGGAGGTGTGGAATAGACAAGGAAGAGGATGAGGGAGAGAAGGGGAGGGGGATTGGATCAAGCTAGGTGCGCTCGCGTCATATCTGACATCCTACCCCTCCCTCCCATCCCTTACCATGGCGCAGATCCCCTCTCTACTCGCACAGTCGGATGTCAAGCAGGGCGATGATCCCGAAAGGGTACGCAATGCATTGTAGAGCACGGCATGGCATGGCGTAGAAGAGCACCGCGAAGCGCAGTATCAACCTAGCATTGCATTGCATGCCGTGGCATGGCACGGGAAATGACGCCAGCGCTGCAGCGGGAGCACGAGTCGAAACGAGCGGAAGCGCGGAAATGAGGCCAGCGCTGCAGCGGGAGCACGATTCGGAACGAGCGGAAGCACGGAAATGGGGCCAGCGCTGCAGCGAGAGCACGATTCGGAACGAGCGGGGCCCGAAAATGAGGCCAGCGCCTCAGCGAGAGCAGCATTTTGGGGAAAATTGCAGGCGAAAACCTAACTCCTGGGAAGGCTTCCCGGGCGCCAGAAGCAGAAATTCAGCATTTTCAAAAGAAAAAATTGTATTGGAATGGCCTTTTTTTGGCGCCGCCTCGGAACTCGATTTTCCGGCGCCGGCCGGAACCGGCTCCGGACCCGGCCCGGGCGCCGGATGGAGGGGAGATGATATGATGGTGATAATGACAATGAGTGGTGAGGAGGAGGGGGAATGCATCGTGGGGAAGGAAGCTTTCTGACTCTTCGGGGAGGCCCCTTTTGGTAATTCTTCTTTTTTTAATAAGACGAAGAAGCAGAAGAAAAAGAAGAACAGGAAGAAGAGACATTACCATACAGTGGAGACCCATGCCAAGAAACACCCTGCTTGCCTCCAGGGTGCCCTTGGTTTCTTGGGTTTCGATGGTTTTGCTGTGGACGTCCTGGGGTCTCAGGGTTGGGTTTCTTCTGGAAGGTTTCTTGTGGACTGGCCTCCACTGAACGCTGTCGGAGTTTCGCGGCGGCGTTTTCCACACCTGCACCCGACCCCCTTCTGGCGCCGCCCTTGGCGTCGCCCCTGGCGCGCCGGATTCGCCAGAGAGGGGCGTCCAGCACCGATCCAAGACATCGGCGGTGACCTCTGCAAGCTCGTGTTTGTGCGATGTGTTTTGCGATGTTACAGTCGGGGCCCTGAAGAAAAAACCCTTTTCGTTTGGGAGGGGCTCCGTGTTCCTTAGTTGTTTTACAGCGCTCCTTGGATTTTCCCCAGGTTTTCCATGGAAAATCGGAGTTTCACTTATGGGAAAAAGGGGCCTCGTTCCTTATTTTGGGTTCCTTAGGTCAACGCCCCGACTGTATTCCAAGAGGGTAGCCGTCTTCGACCCGTCTGGAGGCCGTCACAGCGGCTTCTCGGGCCCTCGAGGGTCATCGCGCAGGCTTTCGTGGGCCGTCTTCGGTGTTCGAGGGTCTTCTCGGTGCTTGCTTGTGCCGTATTCTCGATGTTCTGGCAATGATCGGGCGTTCTGGGGGGCCCTTGCAGTGAGCACTACTGTGGCCTTCTCGAGTTGAACATGGAATAACGGCAATCCAAGAAGCCATGTTAACACACAACATGTTCTCATTAAGTATTAGTTGTCTGGTTCCTCTCGTCTCTCTTGAGATCTGTCGTGGGCCTCTTGGGGCCTCGTCGGGGTCGTTGGGAACATTTGCACTGTTGTGGAAGCCTCGTGGGTCGCCCTGCCGATTTCAGGAGCTCTCTTGGGACATCTTCGACGCCCAGAGTGGTTTGTGGCATTTGTGTATCCCCCCCCCCTCCCTGGTTCACCCTGGCCCCCCGCCCAAAGTCGGCAAAATCTGTGTTTCAATGAGGCTCTTGCGGAAGCAGACCTATCCCACGCTAATACCCAAGGGGTCCGCGAATTGCTCATCCGTTTCCGTAGGTTAGTGCTGTTGAAGCAGGCCTTGATCCTCATCTTCCTCATCATTCTCACTTGTCCTTGTCTGGCGCATTTGATTGGGATCAAAGTGCAGACGGATGAGGCGC
>CAUYUJ010019259.1:662407-679907 GCA_963575745.1 Prorocentrum cordatum
GGGAAGGGATTTCTTCTCGAATCGATTACAGCGTTGTTTGATTAGCCCGTCTGGCTGGATCGCTTGATCAGGATGGCCCAGGAGAAGGGAGAGAGCGGCGACGGCGACCACGACTCCAACGGGCAAGCGTCTCACACACGCTGACAGGGTCGGCGGATTTTCCGTCACGAGGTCTGTGTAGGTTTCGCGGGGAGCCATGCGGGACGCCCAGGGATTGAGGCGGTGAGTTGGCCGTGTCTATAAGTTGCACTGCAGTGATGCGTGCAATTGATCCAGCCTGTAGCCCTGCCCATCCCGGTCCCGATCTGTTGTTAAACATGTCAACCATATTTGCATACAGTCGTGGTGCTGAGTTTTCGTTGGGGAGTGGCACGGTTGGGTGCTCTTTTTTCCATCGGAAATCGAAGTTTCACTTATGGGAAAGAGGGGCCTCGTTACTTACATAGGGCACGCTGAATCGGACAGCTGCGATAGTGCATGCAGGGCGCACGGTGTGTGCCGTTCGTCTTGGGGAGCGCATCTCCCCCCGGTCGAGTTTATCTGACCCGCTATCGTTGCTCCAGTTCCTAGACTTGAGATGGCCCGAATGGAGAGATGGTGCTAAACACGGCGCGTTGTGGTCAAAGCGGGATCACAATAATTTGAGGGTTTTTGAGGCTCGTCATAACTGCTTGATGGGTTGCTCGTCTTGTTCGCTGCGCCTTCTGTATCGCGTTTCTCTTGGTCTCCTCCCTGGTTCTAGCCATTCTGCCGATGCTGTTCCTACCCATCCTCATTGCTCTCCCAGTCATGATGTTCGTCGATCGGTGCATGCAAGCTCGCCGTTGTGCCGTGTGGTGGGTGTGCCGTATTGGGCAGTGTACCAACCGCGCAGCATAGTCATTAGTGCTTCGGGTGCCGTTTGGGAGTTCTCTTCGGAGTCTTGAGACAAACATACGAGCATGCTCGCAGACTTAAGTCGGAGTCTTGAGTACTCTTCGCAGTCTCGTGGACATGCTGGAAGCTCTTGAGAACAAACATTAGAGCATGCGAATTATCTTCAACTGCGCACAGTGGTCTGAGATTTGTTGCGTATTTTGCCAACCCCTGGGGCCTCCATGACGGTCCACGAGGCCCCCGAGAGGGTTCCACGACGGCCGTGTATCATCATAGTGCACGTTGGGAGAATGGGCTGCCAGCAACGTTCTCAAGGCCTCGGGACAAGTTTCTCGGCGAATCATGCAAGTACAGTCGGACCGAGGTGTAAGAGCGAGGTCGCCTCGGGGAGGGTACCAACATATTTTTTCGCGTTTGTCGGATGTTCTTGTGCATCGTGGGGGAGGGTACCCTCGAGTGATATTATGGTTTGGGGGTGCTTTGGCCGGCGAAGGGTCTCATGTTCCATCACCTTCCTTTGATCAATGAACGGCTGGCGAAGTTCGGCGGAGCAGTTTCGGTCCCTTTCTGGATGTTTTAATTGTTGGTCCAAATTGGGATCATAATCTACTCTGCACCAAACCATACAGCTCATCACACGGGATGCGATCTCACGCGGAGTAGATTCTGCGCCGCCTGCTCCGCCGAACCGCAGTCCTTGCGGACCAGCGGACGCAGTCATCGCCTCCGCATTCGAATCGTAGGCATCGCCGAGCTGCCGAGCGATGAAAATCCCGGCCACGGCGATGCAGCAAGACACGGCAGGTTCGCGTCGTGCCGCCCAGCGGCGGCCGCCGCGGGCACTCGACGCGGAGCGCCGCCGGCGACCCGGACTCGGTCGTGCGTCGAACGAGCAGACCTTTCGGAGACGGCCGACCGTGCCAGGTTGAACGATCCCCCCGCGGTGTCGGGGACCGGCGCCAGGACCAACACGGCACGAGCCTGCCGTGAGAGAGAAACAGATTGGACGTCCTGATTGTTTCGATTGGTGGTCCTTGGAATTCCCGACCCATTCCCCGGGGCCGGCGTTTCGTTTTGAGTAGTTGTTCGTCGGTCCCAGGCCTGACGAGGGCCCCAGAGGTCGAAAATAGTAATTACACCTGAGAAAAAATGATGCTATGGATCTTGAGATCGATTGTGAGATCGATCATGAAATCGATAGTGGAATCGATAGTGAGAACGATTGTGTAGATCGTGAGACCGAGAGTAAAATCGATTCAATGAGATCGATCGCGAGATCGTTCATGCGATCTCTAGTGAGATCGCTTGTGAGATTGATAGTGAGACCGATTGTGAGATTGATGGTAAGATCGATCGAGAAGTCGGTAATGAGACCGATGGTAAGACCGATCGGTAAGACCGATCGATAAGAAGATCGACCAGGAACCCGGGAACCCGGGAATCTCGCCGCCCTCCGAAATCGGCCCGGAACCCGGAACCGGCAACCCAGGAACCCGGGACCCAGTTTGCCACCAAAATAGGCGGGGAATTTTCCCCAAATCCTTCAACTTCCGCTAGGACCCCTTCAGTACAAGCACTGATTGGGAAAAAACATGTCCCGTCCTCATGTTCTTGCATCGCGATCGTGTTTCTCTCGGAGAGAGAGAGAGAGAGGCACACGTACACATATATATATATATATATATATGTGTGTACATGTGTCTATATATATATATGTATGTATGTATGCATGCATGCATGTATGTATGTATGTATGGATGTACGTATGCATGTATGTGTGTATGTGTATATGTATGTATGTATGTATGTATGTATGTATGTATGTATGTATGTATGTATGTATGTATGTATGTATGTATGTATGTGTGTATATGTATGCATGCATGCAAACAAACATACACACATACATGCATGCGTATACGCATTCATACATACATGCATGCATGAACGCATGCATGCATACAGACACATACATACATGCATGCATGCATGCATGCATACATACAGACACACATACACATATAAATACAAACACATACAGACAGACAGACAGACAGACAGACAGGCAGAGAGACATGCATACATACAAACATACACACAGACACACACATACATACATACAGACAGACAGACATACAGACATACACACATGCATGCGTGCATGCATAAAGATGTGTATATGCACACATGCACACACATATACATACATACATCTATACATACATACATACATACATACATACATACATACATACGTACATACGTACATACGTACATACATACGAACATACACACATACATACGTACATACATACATGCATGCATGCATACATACTTGCATGCATACACATATACACACATGCATACATACATTCATACATGTATACATGCATGCATGCATACATACGTACATACATACATTTACACATGCATACATACATGCATGCATACATACAAACATACATACACATATACATACATGCATGCATGCATACTCTCGCGAACTGGGTAGGGAGCGCCCCCCCCCCCCTTGGAACGTTGCCCAAACCCTGCCATGCAGCTAGCAAACATGTGGTGGATATGCCCAGCACAATGCTGGCCTCCGATTGTCAGGATTTGTGCGGTCTGGCTGGAGGTTCCACGTACCAGGCTTCTGCTTGGTCTTGCCCGTCATCGTCCTACTCTTGCTCATGTTCCTCCTCCAAGGCTATTTTGGCTCCACCTTCAGCGCAGGGAACATTTTGATTTGCCAAGAGTGACACGCGCAATGGTACGCCCGAAGTCGTTTCGTGCTCTGTCGTTGATCCGTGTCATAGTTGCTTACGCGATCTTGATGGTCAGCATCAACATTGCCATGTTCAATGTGGAATCGTTGCAGCCGTGGTTGGTGCCAGGACTCGCCAGCGTTCCCCTCATGTCAGTCTTTCGTCGGCCCCATTCTCGAGCTTCAACATGCATGTCAGCGTGTCCTTTCGCGGCGTTGGTCGGAGCCGTTCGCCCAGGAGATGCCCAGGCACCTGCATCACACAATACCATCTCAAAAAAGACAGTTTCAGTAAGCGATACGATGACGAAGACCGCACAGTTTGTGAACTACAACGGTGACATTTACAATGTCACGGGTTTTGTGCACCCGGGTGGGCAATCAATTCTCGATGTGTTCCACGGGCGAGATGCAACTTTTGCGTTCGAAGACGCCGCACACAGCAAAGGCGCGGTTCGTTTATTGAAGAGATATCCCAAGGTTGGATCGTATGTGCCAGGAAAGGCCGATGAACAGCTTTTAGGAAAGGTTCGACAGCGTTCTATCAGTCCAGACTCCGAGCCTGTCAAGTATTCAAGCGCAATGGGTGTCACGGGTTTTCTTCCCCCCAGTGTTCCTAATTTTGATTTCAAAGGTCCCTTGCTGACATCGCTAGTGGCACTGCTAGACGCCATGCCAGAAATGTCCTCAGCTGAGGCCACGGAAGCTTTGAAGAGGTGCATGCTTGAGATCCGCCCGACACCTTGGCAGAAAGTCAAGCTCATTTTCACGATGATTATGAAGTCTGTGAGCATGGTTCGTTACCACCATATTGTTCAACACGTCGAGTCCAGCGAGTCGTCTTGGTGGGATCGATTGGGAGATTGTGAGATCCAGCAACTCACTCAACAGGATGCAACGTGTGCTTTCAGCATGTTGCACAATTTAATGCATGTTCTCAGGCACAAGAGCATCCATCCACTTGCGCTGCTGCGCATATCCGTCGCAACGCTGGGAGAGGCGGCACACCAATGCTGTAACATGGGACGTTTGTGGCGGTGCGTGGTGGTCGCGATTCATGTATGAGGGGGGGTATTCGCGGCTCTTGTAGCCGCCCGTGGAAGCTTGAAGGATGTTGGAGGGCATTGGAGGCATCTTGAAGAGATGTTGAGCAGTGCTCGGACGTCCTCGGGTTGTCATGAGGCGTCTTGGGCCAGACTTTGGGCCGTCTTGGGACCGTGTTGACAGGGTGTGATGCCGTTTTGGCTGTTCTTGGTTCTCTCTTGGGTTGGTTTTCCCATGAGGGTCCTTGGGAGCTTGGGGACGCGGAGGACCTCCGAAAGGCCCCAGCACCACCATAGATTATGAGTCTCGGTGCTAGTCATGAGGCTTCCTTGGGGTTGCTTCGTGGGGCACTCGCTATTGTGGAAGAATCTCTACGTGGTTGCGAGCCCCACAGGGCTTGATACATGCCTGCCGACGCAAGCGCGATGGCGGACGTGCCCGCATCTTTGTCGCGGTTGCTCACAGCAGCAGCCAGCCGTGCAGGAGTCCCACCACATGCAGCAACGAACACTATGATTTATTTCAATTGGGAGCACAAGAGCTTACGCGCCAGCGACAACTACGAACCTGCGCAGTTGGCACATGGCATAGTGCCGCGCTTTGCACTCCTGTCGCCGAGCCAAGGACAATCCTCCATGCGGAATTTCATACTGCTGCACCTTGAGCAAGAAAATGCTGCTTCGGTTGCGTTTCATGCTTTTTCGCAAGCAGCACTCGGCGCGGACTTGCACAACGCTACCCATGTATCTCAGTCTCTGGAGCAAGCGTTGTATGCTCTTCGCGGCATCAATAAGATCTTCCGAAAGTATATGACTGCGGGATCAATTGTACCTAGTGATTGGCGGGATTACATGCTTCCCTTTCTATCGACCGATGATGCGGGAAAGGGCGGCGTCACGGGTGCTGAGCGCAGCTTCGTTCGCGGTTTGGACACGATTTTCGGAGCTCCGGAAGCAAGCAATGCCGACACACACAAACAGTTTGACATCGCCTCTGCATCCTACACGACTCAGCAAGCAAATCTCATGGAACATTTGAAGCAAGCAGGAAGCGCCATCCGCACGTACGTGCCAGAATCAACGACAGAGATAAAAACATTATGGCAAGCTTGTGGTGATACATTCCTAAATTGGCGTGCGATGCACTACCGCCGTATCCAGAAGTTCGTTGACGAAGATTACCACACCAGTGCAGGAAATACGCACACGTCTGCTGGGGGTGTCTTCAATAAGCTCGATGATCGAATCAGGGACTTCGTGTCGATTAATATGGCCGACGCCACATCTGCATACCCCTTTATAATGGAAGGCCGCGGCTGCCTTTGCACGGGCGTTGCTACGGCAAAGTTAATGAACGGAGGTGTGGAATAGACAAGGAAGAGGATGAGGGAGAGAAGGGGAGGGGGATTGGATCAAGCTAGGTGCGCTCGCGTCATATCTGACATCCTACCCCTCCCTCCCATCCCTTACCATGGCGCAGATCCCCTCTCTACTCGCACAGTCGGATGTCAAGCAGGGCGATGATCCCGAAAGGGTACGCAATGCATTGTAGAGCACGGCATGGCATGGCGTAGAAGAGCACCGCGAAGCGCAGTATCAACCTAGCATTGCATTGCATGCCGTGGCATGGCACGGGAAATGACGCCAGCGCTGCAGCGGGAGCACGAGTCGAAACGAGCGGAAGCGCGGAAATGAGGCCAGCGCTGCAGCGGGAGCACGATTCGGAACGAGCGGAAGCACGGAAATGGGGCCAGCGCTGCAGCGAGAGCACGATTCGGAACGAGCGGGGCCCGAAAATGAGGCCAGCGCCTCAGCGAGAGCAGCATTTTGGGGAAAATTGCAGGCGAAAACCTAACTCCTGGGAAGGCTTCCCGGGCGCCAGAAGCAGAAATTCAGCATTTTCAAAAGAAAAAATTGTATTGGAATGGCCTTTTTTTGGCGCCGCCTCGGAACTCGATTTTCCGGCGCCGGCCGGAACCGGCTCCGGACCCGGCCCGGGCGCCGGATGGAGGGGAGATGATATGATGGTGATAATGACAATGAGTGGTGAGGAGGAGGGGGAATGCATCGTGGGGAAGGAAGCTTTCTGACTCTTCGGGGAGGCCCCTTTTGGTAATTCTTCTTTTTTTAATAAGACGAAGAAGCAGAAGAAAAAGAAGAACAGGAAGAAGAGACATTACCATACAGTGGAGACCCATGCCAAGAAACACCCTGCTTGCCTCCAGGGTGCCCTTGGTTTCTTGGGTTTCGATGGTTTTGCTGTGGACGTCCTGGGGTCTCAGGGTTGGGTTTCTTCTGGAAGGTTTCTTGTGGACTGGCCTCCACTGAACGCTGTCGGAGTTTCGCGGCGGCGTTTTCCACACCTGCACCCGACCCCCTTCTGGCGCCGCCCTTGGCGTCGCCCCTGGCGCGCCGGATTCGCCAGAGAGGGGCGTCCAGCACCGATCCAAGACATCGGCGGTGACCTCTGCAAGCTCGTGTTTGTGCGATGTGTTTTGCGATGTTACAGTCGGGGCCCTGAAGAAAAAACCCTTTTCGTTTGGGAGGGGCTCCGTGTTCCTTAGTTGTTTTACAGCGCTCCTTGGATTTTCCCCAGGTTTTCCATGGAAAATCGGAGTTTCACTTATGGGAAAAAGGGGCCTCGTTCCTTATTTTGGGTTCCTTAGGTCAACGCCCCGACTGTATTCCAAGAGGGTAGCCGTCTTCGACCCGTCTGGAGGCCGTCACAGCGGCTTCTCGGGCCCTCGAGGGTCATCGCGCAGGCTTTCGTGGGCCGTCTTCGGTGTTCGAGGGTCTTCTCGGTGCTTGCTTGTGCCGTATTCTCGATGTTCTGGCAATGATCGGGCGTTCTGGGGGGCCCTTGCAGTGAGCACTACTGTGGCCTTCTCGAGTTGAACATGGAATAACGGCAATCCAAGAAGCCATGTTAACACACAACATGTTCTCATTAAGTATTAGTTGTCTGGTTCCTCTCGTCTCTCTTGAGATCTGTCGTGGGCCTCTTGGGGCCTCGTCGGGGTCGTTGGGAACATTTGCACTGTTGTGGAAGCCTCGTGGGTCGCCCTGCCGATTTCAGGAGCTCTCTTGGGACATCTTCGACGCCCAGAGTGGTTTGTGGCATTTGTGTATCCCCCCCCCCTCCCTGGTTCACCCTGGCCCCCCGCCCAAAGTCGGCAAAATCTGTGTTTCAATGAGGCTCTTGCGGAAGCAGACCTATCCCACGCTAATACCCAAGGGGTCCGCGAATTGCTCATCCGTTTCCGTAGGTTAGTGCTGTTGAAGCAGGCCTTGATCCTCATCTTCCTCATCATTCTCACTTGTCCTTGTCTGGCGCATTTGATTGGGATCAAAGTGCAGACGGATGAGGCGCAGTTACCTCACTTACCAGTGCAATTTGGAAGCGTGCAGAGGGTAGGGTTGTCTACACCCAGCGTGTTTCTTTTACAAGGCGTCAGTTTGATGCCAGTGTTAATTAACGTACTCATTATTTACCCTCATCCTCCCCCACTCATTCTTATCCCCCGTTCACATTGAGTCCGCTCGTTTTTGCCGCCGCTGCCACACGTGATCTCGCATTATTGGGAAGGCTTTACGGCCGGTGCCGCCGACCCTGAAGGGGGGACGACGCGGCGGCGGCGGAGGAGGCGACGACGACGCTGACGCTATCTAGCACTTCTGCGGGCTCTGTTGGGGGACTTCTTGGGTTACTTCTTGGGAACATCCGTGGTCACCTGGAGCCGCCTCGGAGAGGATCTGAGGCCTCTTGAAGGCATGTGGGACAATCCGCAGCACCGCGCAACAGCAGGTAAGAAGAGCGAGGAGGGTGCCTCGGGGGAGGGGGTCTGGGAGGAGGGGGGGATGATGGTGGTCCCCTTGCCTACGAGGGAGGCGGGGGGAGATGTCCTCGATTCCCCCTGGGGGGTCCCCGTCCAGGGGGGGGCCCCCGTAAAAAAAAATGAACGCCCCAGGGGTCCGTTCCCGTTCCTGTTCCCGTTCCCGTTCCCGCTCTTTTGCCTGTCTTCTCGTCCTCTCCGTCTCTCGTCCTCTCTCTCTCTCTCTCGTCCTCTCTCTCTCTCTCGTCCTCCCTGTCTCTCTCTCTCTCTCTTTTTTCTCTCCTTCTCTCTCTCTCTCTCTCTCTTTTTTTTTTTCTCTCTCTCTCTCTCTCTATAGTGGTAGTAGTAATACTAGTGGTAGTGGTAGTGGTAGTGCTAGTGGTAGTGGTAGTAGTAGTAGTAGTAGTAGTAGTAGTAGTAGTAGTCGTAGTCGTAGTAGTAGTAGTAGTAGTAGTAGTAGTAGTAGTAGTAGTAGTAGTAGTAGTAGACCCAGTAGTAGTAGTAGTAGTAGTAGTAGTGGTAGTAGTAGTAGTAGTAGTAGTCGTCGTAGTCGTAGTCGTAGTAGTAGTCATAGTCGTAGTCGTAGTCGTAGTGGTAGTAGTAGTAGTCGTCGTAGTATTAGTAGTTGTAGTAGTAGTTAGTGTAGGAGTTAGTTGTAGTAGTTGTAGTAGTTGTAGTAGTTAGTCAGTAGTGGTAGTGGTAGTCGTGGTGAGTGGTCGTGGTCGTAGTAGGTAGTAGTAGTAGTAGTACTAGTAGTTAGTAGTTGTAGTAGTGTAGTAGTAGTAGTAGTACTAGTAGTTGTACTAGTAGTAGATAGTATTCGTAGTCGTAGTAGTCCGGGGTTTGTAGTAGTAGTAGTAGTAGTAGTAGTAGTAGTAGTAGTAGTAGGTGAAATAATAGTAGTGAGATTAGTGGTCGTAGTAGTAGTCGTAGTAGTAGTCGTAGTAGTAGTCGTAGTAGTAGTAGTAGTAGTAGTAGTAGTAGACCCAGCAGTAGTAGTAGTAGTAGTAGTAGTAGTAGTAGTGGTACTCGTAATCGTAATAGTAGAGGTAGAAGTGGTAGTAGTTGTAGTAGTAGTAGTAGTAGTAGTAGTAGTAGTAGTAGTAGTAGTGGTGGTAGTAGTAGTAGTAGTAGTCGTGGCAGTAGAAGCAGTCGTAGTGGTAGTATTAGTAGTAGTAGTAGTAGTAGTAGTAGTAGTAGTAGTAGTAGTAGTACTAGTAGCAGTAGTAGTAGTAGTAGTAGTAGTAGTAGTGGTAGTAGTAGTAGTGTAGTGATAATAGTAGTTGTAGTAGTGTTGATAGTAGTAGTAGTAGTTGTAGTAGTTAGTAGTAATAATAGTAGTGTAGTAGGTGCGAGCAAGTGTTGCAAGTAGTAGTAGTTAGTTGTAGTTAGTAGTAGTAGTAGTAGTGTAGTAGTACTGTAGCAGTTGCAGTAGTCGTAGTAGCAGCAGCATGCAAGCAGTAGGCAGTTGCAGTAGCAGTAGCAGTAGCAGTGGTAGTTAGTAATCGTGTTAGTGTGGTAGTAGTACTAGTGTAGTAGTGGATAGAGTAGTGTAGTAGTAGTAGTAGTTAGTAGTAGTAGTAGGTAGTAGTAGTAGTAGTAGTAGTTCGTAGTAGTCGTAGTCGTAGTAGTAGCAGTAGTAGTAAGTACTAGTAGTAGCAGTAGGCTCTGGGAGGCCTCTGGGAGGCCTCTTGGGTCGTCTGGGAGGCCTCTGGGAGGCCTCTTGGGTCGTCTGGGAGGCCCTGGGAGGCCGTGGGAGGCTTGCCGTTTCTGTTCCCGTTCGCGTTTCTTGGTTCGGCTAGAAGGCCGCGGGGGGGTAGACGGGCACGCGACCGGGCGGGAACGGAACGGGAACGGGAACGGGAACGGAACGGGAACGGGAACGGAAACGGAGCGGGAACGGGAACGGGAACGGGAACGGGAACGGGAACGGGAACGGGAACGGACCTATAGGGCGTTCTCGCCCTTTTACGGGGGGCCCCCCCGGGAGGTCTCGGGGGTCGTGACTCCCCCCCCATGGGGGATCCTGGGGTCGTGACCTCCCCGGGGAAGGGATCAAAGGGGGAAGGGATTTCTTCTCGAATCGATTACAGCGTTGTTTGATTAGCCCGTCTGGCTGGATCCTTGATCAGGATGGCCCAGGAGAAGAGAGAGAGCGGCGACGGCGACCACGACTCCAACGGGCAAGCGTCTCACACACGCTGACAGGGTCGGCGGATTTTCCGTCACGAGGTCTGTGTAGGTTTCGCGGGGAGCCATGCGGGACGCCCAGGGATTGAGGCGGTGAGTTGGCCGTGTCTATAAGTTGCACTGCAGTGATGCGTGCAATTGATCCAGCCTGTAGCCCTGCCCATCCCGGTCCCGATCTGTTGTTAAACATGTCAACCATATTTGCATACAGTCGCGGTGCTGAAGAAGGAACCCTTTTCGTTGGGGAGTGGCACGGTGTTCCTTGATTGTTTTGCAGTTTGCCTTGGGTGCTCTTTTTTCCATCGGAAATCGAAGTTTCACTTATGGGAAAGAGGGGCCTCGTTACTTACATAGGGCACGCTGAATCGGACAGCTGCGATAGTGCATGCAGGGCGCACGGTGTGTGCCGTTCGTCTTGGGGAGCGCATCTCCCCCCGGTCGAGTTTATCTGACCCGCTATCGTTGCTCCAGTTCCTAGACTTGAGATGGCCCGAATGGAGAGATGGTGCTAAACACGGCGCGTTGTGGTCAAAGCGGGATCACAATAATTTGAGGGTTTTTGAGGCTCGTCATAACTGCTTGATGGGTTGCTCGTCTTGTTCGCTGCGCCTTCTGTATCGCGTTTCTCTTGGTCTCCTCCCTGGTTCTAGCCATTCTGCCGATGCTGTTCCTACCCATCCTCATTGCTCTCCCAGTCATGATGTTCGTCGATCGGTGCATGCAAGCTCGCCGTTGTGCCGTGTGGTGGGTGTGCCGTATTGGGCAGTGTACCAACCGCGCAGCATAGTCATTAGTGCTTCGGGTGCCGTTTGGGAGTTCTCTTCGGAGTCTTGAGACAAACATACGAGCATGCTCGCAGACTTAAGTCGGAGTCTTGAGTACTCTTCGCAGTCTCGTGGACATGCTGGAAGCTCTTGAGAACAAACATTAGAGCATGCGAATTATCTTCAACTGCGCACAGTGGTCTGAGATTTGTTGCGTATTTTGCCAACCCCTGGGGCCTCCATGACGGTCCACGAGGCCCCCGAGAGGGTTCCACGACGGCCGTGTATCATCATAGTGCACGTTGGGAGAATGGGCTGCCAGCCACGTTCTCAAGGCCTCCGGACAAGTTTCTCGGCGAATCATGCAAGTACAGTCGGACCGAGGTGTAAGAGCGAGGTCGCCTCGGGGAGGGTACCAACATATTTTTTCGCGTTTGTCGGATGTTCTTGTGCATCGTGGGGGAGGGTACCCTCGAGTGATATTATGGTTTGGGGGTGCTTTGGCCGGCGAAGGGTCTCATGTTCCATCACCTTCCTTTGATCAATGAACGGCTGGCGAAGTTCGGCGGAGCAGTTTCGGTCCCTTTCTGGATTTTTTAATTGTTGGTCCAAATTGGGATCATAATCTACTCCGCACCAAACCATACAGCTCATCACACGGGATGCGATCTCACGCGGAGTAGATTCTGCGCCGCCTGCTCCGCCGAACCGCAGTCCTTGCGGACCAGCGGACGCAGTCATCGCCTCCGCATTCGAATCGTAGGCATCGCCGAGCTGCCGAGCGATGAAAATCCCGGCCACGGCGATGCAGCAAGACACGGCAGGTTCGCGTCGTGCCGCCCAGCGGCGGCCGCCGCGGGCACTCGACGCGGAGCGCCGCCGGCGACCCGGACTCGGTCGTGCGTCGAACGAGCAGACCTTTCGGAGACGGCCGACCGTGCCAGGTTGAACGATCCCCCCGCGGTGTCGGGGACCGGCGCCAGGACCAACACGGCACGAGCCTGCCGTGAGAGAGAAACAGATTGGACGTCCTGATTGTTTCGATTGGTGGTCCTTGGAATTCCCGACCCATTCCCCGGGGCCAGCGTTTCGTTTTGAGTAGTTGTTCGTCGGTCCCAGGCCTGACGAGGGCCCCAGAGGTCGAAAATTGTAATTACACTTGAGAAAAAATGATGCTATGGATCTTGAGATCGATTGTGAGATCGATCATGAAATCGATAGTGGAATCGATAGTGAGAACGATTGTAAGGTAGATCGTGAGACCGAGAGTAAAATCGATTCAATGAGATCGATCGCGAGATCGTTCATGCGATCTCTAGTGAGATCGCTTGTGAGATTGATAGTGAGACCGATTGTGAGATTGATGGTAAGATCGATCGAGAAGTCGGTAATGAGACCGATGGTAAGACCGATCGGTAAGACCGATCGATAAGAAGATCGACCAGGAACCCGGGAACCCGGGAATCTCGCCGCCCTCCGAAATCGGCCCGGAACCCGGAACCGGCAACCCAGGAACCCGGGACCCAGTTTGCCACCAAAATAGGCGGGGAATTTTCCCCAAATCCTTCAACTTCCGCTAGGACCCCTTCAGTACAAGCACTGATTGGGAAAAAACATGTCCCGTCCTCATGTTCTTGCATCGCGATCGTGTTTCTCTCGGAGAGAGAGAGAGAGAGGCACACGTACACATATATATATATATATATATATGTGTGTACATGTGTCTATATATATATATGTATGTATGTATGCATGCATGCATGTATGTATGTATGTATGGATGTACGTATGCATGTATGTGTGTATGTGTATATGTATGTATGTATGTATGTATGTATGTATGTATGTATGTATGTATGTATGTATGTATGTATGTATGTATGTATGTGTGTATATGTATGCATGCATGCAAACAAACATACACACATACATGCATGCGTATACGCATTCATACATACATGCATGCATGAACGCATGCATGCATACAGACACATACATACATGCATGCATGCATGCATGCATACATACAGACACACATACACATATAAATACAAACACATACAGACAGACAGACAGACAGACAGACAGGCAGAGAGACATGCATACATACAAACATACACACAGACACACACATACATACATACAGACAGACAGACATACAGACATACACACATGCATGCGTGCATGCATAAAGATGTGTATATGCACACATGCACACACATATACATACATACATCTATACATACATACATACATACATACATACATACATACATACGTACATACGTACATACGTACATACATACGAACATACACACATACATACGTACATACATACATGCATGCATGCATACATACTTGCATGCATACACATATACACACATGCATACATACATTCATACATGTATACATGCATGCATGCATACATACGTACATACATACATTTACACATGCATACATACATGCATGCATACATACAAACATACATACACATATACATACATGCATGCATGCATACTCTCGCGAACTGGGTAGGGAGCGCCCCCCCCCCCCTTGGAACGTTGCCCAAACCCTGCCATGCAGCTAGCAAACATGTGGTGGATATGCCCAGCACAATGCTGGCCTCCGATTGTCAGGATTTGTGCGGTCTGGCTGGAGGTTCCACGTACCAGGCTTCTGCTTGGTCTTGCCCGTCATCGTCCTACTCTTGCTCATGTTCCTCCTCCAAGGCTATTTTGGCTCCACCTTCAGCGCAGGGAACATTTTGATTTGCCAAGAGTGACACGCGCAATGGTACGCCCGAAGTCGTTTCGTGCTCTGTCGTTGATCCGTGTCATAGTTGCTTACGCGATCTTGATGGTCAGCATCAACATTGCCATGTTCAATGTGGAATCGTTGCAGCCGTGGTTGGTGCCAGGACTCGCCAGCGTTCCCCTCATGTCAGTCTTTCGTCGGCCCCATTCTCGAGCTTCAACATGCATGTCAGCGTGTCCTTTCGCGGCGTTGGTCGGAGCCGTTCGCCCAGGAGATGCCCAGGCACCTGCATCACACAATACCATCTCAAAAAAGACAGTTTCAGTAAGCGATACGATGACGAAGACCGCACAGTTTGTGAACTACAACGGTGACATTTACAATGTCACGGGTTTTGTGCACCCGGGTGGGCAATCAATTCTCGATGTGTTCCACGGGCGAGATGCAACTTTTGCGTTCGAAGACGCCGCACACAGCAAAGGCGCGGTTCGTTTATTGAAGAGATATCCCAAGGTTGGATCGTATGTGCCAGGAAAGGCCGATGAACAGCTTTTAGGAAAGGTTCGACAGCGTTCTATCAGTCCAGACTCCGAGCCTGTCAAGTATTCAAGCGCAATGGGTGTCACGGGTTTTCTTCCCCCCAGTGTTCCTAATTTTGATTTCAAAGGTCCCTTGCTGACATCGCTAGTGGCACTGCTAGACGCCATGCCAGAAATGTCCTCAGCTGAGGCCACGGAAGCTTTGAAGAGGTGCATGCTTGAGATCCGCCCGACACCTTGGCAGAAAGTCAAGCTCATTTTCACGATGATTATGAAGTCTGTGAGCATGGTTCGTTACCACCATATTGTTCAACACGTCGAGTCCAGCGAGTCGTCTTGGTGGGATCGATTGGGAGATTGTGAGATCCAGCAACTCACTCAACAGGATGCAACGTGTGCTTTCAGCATGTTGCACAATTTAATGCATGTTCTCAGGCACAAGAGCATCCATCCACTTGCGCTGCTGCGCATATCCGTCGCAACGCTGGGAGAGGCGGCACACCAATGCTGTAACATGGGACGTTTGTGGCGGTGCGTGGTGGTCGCGATTCATGTATGAGGGGGGGTATTCGCGGCTCTTGTAGCCGCCCGTGGAAGCTTGAAGGATGTTGGAGGGCATTGGAGGCATCTTGAAGAGATGTTGAGCAGTGCTCGGACGTCCTCGGGTTGTCATGAGGCGTCTTGGGCCAGACTTTGGGCCGTCTTGGGACCGTGTTGACAGGGTGTGATGCCGTTTTGGCTGTTCTTGGTTCTCTCTTGGGTTGGTTTTCCCATGAGGGTCCTTGGGAGCTTGGGGACGCGGAGGACCTCCGAAAGGCCCCAGCACCACCATAGATTATGAGTCTCGGTGCTAGTCATGAGGCTTCCTTGGGGTTGCTTCGTGGGGCACTCGCTATTGTGGAAGAATCTCTACGTGGTTGCGAGCCCCACAGGGCTTGATACATGCCTGCCGACGCAAGCGCGATGGCGGACGTGCCCGCATCTTTGTCGCGGTTGCTCACAGCAGCAGCCAGCCGTGCAGGAGTCCCACCACATGCAGCAACGAACACTATGATTTATTTCAATTGGGAGCACAAGAGCTTACGCGCCAGCGACAACTACGAACCTGCGCAGTTGGCACATGGCATAGTGCCGCGCTTTGCACTCCTGTCGCCGAGCCAAGGACAATCCTCCATGCGGAATTTCATACTGCTGCACCTTGAGCAAGAAAATGCTGCTTCGGTTGCGTTTCATGCTTTTTCGCAAGCAGCACTCGGCGCGGACTTGCACAACGCTACCCATGTATCTCAGTCTCTGGAGCAAGCGTTGTATGCTCTTCGCGGCATCAATAAGATCTTCCGAAAGTATATGACTGCGGGATCAATTGTACCTAGTGATTGGCGGGATTACATGCTTCCCTTTCTATCGACCGATGATGCGGGAAAGGGCGGCGTCACGGGTGCTGAGCGCAGCTTCGTTCGCGGTTTGGACACGATTTTCGGAGCTCCGGAAGCAAGCAATGCCGACACACACAAACAGTTTGACATCGCCTCTGCATCCTACACGACTCAGCAAGCAAATCTCATGGAACATTTGAAGCAAGCAGGAAGCGCCATCCGCACGTACGTGCCAGAATCAACGACAGAGATAAAAACATTATGGCAAGCTTGTGGTGATACATTCCTAAATTGGCGTGCGATGCACTACCGCCGTATCCAGAAGTTCGTTGACGAAGATTACCACACCAGTGCAGGAAATACGCACACGTCTGCTGGGGGTGTCTTCAATAAGCTCGATGATCGAATCAGGGACTTCGTGTCGATTAATATGGCCGACGCCACATCTGCATACCCCTTTATAATGGAAGGCCGCGGCTGCCTTTGCACGGGCGTTGCTACGGCAAAGTTAATGAACGGAGGTGTGGAATAGACAAGGAAGAGGATGAGGGAGAGAAGGGGAGGGGGATTGGATCAAGCTAGGTGCGCTCGCGTCATATCTGACATCCTACCCCTCCCTCCCATCCCTTACCATGGCGCAGATCCCCTCTCTACTCGCACAGTCGGATGTCGAGCAGGGCAATGATCCCGAAAGGGTACGCGATGCATTGTAGAGCACGGCATGGCATGGCGTAGAAGAGCACCGCAAAGCGTAGTATCAACCTAGCATTGCATTGCATGCCGTGGCATGGCACGGGAAATGACGCCAGCGCTGCAGCGGGAGCACGAGTCGAAACGAGCGGAAGCGCGGAAATGAGGCCAGCGCTGCAGCGGGAGCACGATTCGGAACGAGCGGAAGCACGGAAATGGGGCCAGCGCTGCAGCGAGAGCACGATTCGGAACGAGCGGGGCCCGAAAATGAGGCCAGCGCCTCAGCGAGAGCAGCATTTTGGGGAAAATTGCAGGCGAAAACCTAACTCCTGGGAAGGCTTCCCGGGCGCCAGAAGCAGAAATTCAGCATTTTCAAAAGAAAAAATTGTATTGGAATGGCCTTTTTTTGGCGCCGCCTCGGAACTCGATTTTCCGGCGCCGGCCGGAACCGGCTCCGGACCCGGCCCGGGCGCCGGATGGAGGGGAGATGATATGATGGTGATAATGACAATGAGTGGTGAGGAGGAGGGGGAATGCATCGTGGGGAAGGAAGCTTTCTGACTCTTCGGGGAGGCCCCTTTTGGTAATTCTTCTTTTTTTAATAAGACGAAGAAGCAGAAGAAAAAGAAGAACAGGAAGAAGAGACATTACCATACAGTGGAGACCCATGC
>CAUYUJ010019259.1:684907-687407 GCA_963575745.1 Prorocentrum cordatum
TGCATCGTGGGGGAGGGTACCCTCGAGTGATATTATGGTTTGGGGGTGCTTTGGCCGGCGAAGGGTCTCATGTTCCATCACCTTCCTTTGATCAATGAACGGCTGGCGAAGTTCGGCGGAGCAGTTTCGGTCCCTTTCTGGATTTTTTAATTGTTGGTCCAAATTGGGATCATAATCTACTCCGCACCAAACCATACAGCTCATCACACGGGATGCGATCTCACGCGGAGTAGATTCTGCGCCGCCTGCTCCGCCGAACCGCAGTCCTTGCGGACCAGCGGACGCAGTCATCGCCTCCGCATTCGAATCGTAGGCATCGCCGAGCTGCCGAGCGATGAAAATCCCGGCCACGGCGATGCAGCAAGACACGGCAGGTTCGCGTCGTGCCGCCCAGCGGCGGCCGCCGCGGGCACTCGACGCGGAGCGCCGCCGGCGACCCGGACTCGGTCGTGCGTCGAACGAGCAGACCTTTCGGAGACGGCCGACCGTGCCAGGTTGAACGATCCCCCCGCGGTGTCGGGGACCGGCGCCAGGACCAACACGGCACGAGCCTGCCGTGAGAGAGAAACAGATTGGACGTCCTGATTGTTTCGATTGGTGGTCCTTGGAATTCCCGACCCATTCCCCGGGGCCGGCGTTTCGTTTTGAGTAGTTGTTCGTCGGTCCCAGGCCTGACGAGGGCCCCAGAGGTCGAAAATAGTAATTACACCTGAGAAAAAATGATGCTATGGATCTTGAGATCGATTGTGAGATCGATCATGAAATCGATAGTGGAATCGATAGTGAGAACGATTGTGTAGATCGTGAGACCGAGAGTAAAATCGATTCAATGAGATCGATCGCGAGATCGTTCATGCGATCTCTAGTGAGATCGCTTGTGAGATTGATAGTGAGACCGATTGTGAGATTGATGGTAAGATCGATCGAGAAGTCGGTAATGAGACCGATGGTAAGACCGATCGGTAAGACCGATCGACAAGAAGATCGACCAGGAACCCGGGAACCCGGGAATCTCGCCGCCCTCCGAAATCGGCCCGGAACCCGGAACCGGCAACCCAGGAACCCGGGACCCAGTTTGCCACCAAAATAGGCGGGGAATTTTCCCCAAATCCTTCAACTTCCGCTAGGACCCCTTCAGTACAAGCACTGATTGGGAAAAAACATGTCCCGTCCTCATGTTCTTGCATCGCGATCGTGTTTCTCTCGGAGAGAGAGAGAGAGAGAGGCACACGTACACACATATATATATATATGTGTGTATATGTGTGTCTATATATATGTATGTATGTATGTATGCATGCATGCATGCATGTATGTATGTATGGATGTACGTATGCATGTATGTATGTATGTGTGTGTATGTATGTATGTATGTATGTATGTATGTATGTGTGTATATGTATGCATGCATGCAAACAAACATACACACATACATGCATGCGTATACGCATTCATACATACATGCATGCATGAATACATGCATGCATACAGACACATACATACATGCATGCATGCATGCATGCATACATACAGACACACATACACATATAAATACAAACACATACAGACAGACAGACAGACAGACAGACAGACAGGCAGAGAGACATGCACACATACAAACATACACACAGACACACACATACATACATACAGACAGACAGACATACAGACATACACACATGCATGCGTGCATGCATAAATATGTGTATATGCACACATGCACACACATACATATATATATATATATATATATACATACGTACGTACATACATACATACATACGTACATACGTACATACATACGAACATACACACATACATACGTACATACATACATGCATGCATGCATACATACTTGCATGCATACACATATACACACATGCATACATACATTCATACATGTATACATGCATGCATACATACATACATACATTTACACATGCATACATACATGCATGCATACACACATACATACATACACATATACATACATGCATGCATGCATACATACACCTACATACATGCAGACATGCATGCAGGCATGCAGGCATGCATACATGCATGAATACATTCATACAGGCACACATACACATATACACACATACACACATACATACATATATGTACATATATAAGCATATACATACATTCACACATGCATGTAAACCCATGTCTATATATATATATATATATATATAGATATGAATGTATATGTGTAGATCCACGTGCACACGTACATACATACATATATACATACACACAGACAGACAGACAGTCGGCAGGCAGGCAGGCAGGCAGGCAGACAGACAGACAGACAGACACGCATGTACACATACTTGCACACAAACATACCTGCATGCACACATACATGCATATGTGCGCATATGACTGCGGCAAAGGGCTCCCCCCCTCAGGGCGCCGTGGGACGCCTGCCGGAGCCCCCGCCGCCGTGGGGGCCCGACCGCCTGGCGCTGTTCTCGAGCGGGCGCGCCGAGGTGTC
>CAUYUJ010019259.1:692407-708772 GCA_963575745.1 Prorocentrum cordatum
ATACTCGTTCGACAGTGTGTCGATACTTTTTCTCTGGGTGCTCGAAATTATTTTTGGGGACGTGGCCCATAAGTACGATGGGGGCAACATAACTCTTGCGGCGTTCCTGGCCCGTCCGACGACGTCGGCGGCCGTCTTGGGAGCCCCTCTCGGCCGTCTTGGGGCCCTTTTGGGACGCTTCAGGGTCGTCGTGCAAGCCATCGTCTCGGGGTCCTGTCGGGGCCGTCTTGGGGACCTTACAGGGCCGTCCTGGGGTCCTGGGGCCATCTTGGGGACTCTTGGGCGATTCTCGCGCCATCTTGGGGGCCTCTTGAGTCGTCTTGGGCCGTCGGAAGGTCGTTTTGAAGCAAGTACGGGAATCACCAAAGACCTTGGGGATGTCAATGATTTTAACTTCTCCGGGCCTCTCTGGAGGAACTCTTGGAGGCCTCTTGGGGCGTCTTAGGGGTCCTTTTCGGGCCGTCTGGGGTTCTCTAGGACCACCTTGGCGGTCTTGGAGGCATCTTGGGGCCGTCTTGGTGGCCATCCTGGGGCTATGTTGGGTCTCAGGGGCAGTTTATTTTGTTGAGCCGTTTCTCGTTGTTTCTCTACAGTCAACCGCATAGTAGAAGAATGATCGATTTTCCAAGGTTACCCTTGTACAGTGCCGTTGTTTAAATACATGCTCCGCGTGCGGATCATGTATTAAACATGCAGGGATTTAGCATTAAAAACAACGATGAGTTCATGTATAAATTTATGCATGAATTAGTCATGTATTAAAATCTTATATAAAAAGATCATATGTATTAAAAACTGCCCGGTATCCTTCACCTCTCGGCCCATCATTGGCCGCCCTCGCTGGCCGCGCCCCGCCCGCAGAGTGCCGACGTGGCCCTCCGAGGCCCTGGCATCCCTTATCGTGCGTCCTTGTTTTCGGGGATGACCGTGAGCCGTTCCTTGCTCCTCCATCCTCCCTCCCACTGTCCCCCTGGGCTTCCGTCGGACCTGTCCCTCCGCAGGAGGCATTCTTAAAAAGAGTCAAGACAATGGTCAGGGGACGATATGTTTCTTACCCTTCGGGCATTTTTGGAGTATTGTTTTTTGTTCGCCCAATATCCCCCTTCTCGAGGGACGCGCCCGACTTACAGCCCTGGGCGCGTCGCCGAGAGACCGCGAATTTTCTTTGGGTGGAGGGCAAAGGGTGAAATCGGAAATGCTGCTTCGATGGATTTCCGAGGCTTGAACCTGCACGAGGTGGATCACAAGACGGATTGACTCTCGAGGTGTAACGGTTTATATATGGATTTCACCCTGAGCCCTCCACCTTGAGAAAATGTTCATAGAGAGGCGTCATCATCCACCCCGGCGCGCAGCGTGTCACCTACTTCCGGCGCGGCGGGGAGGCGCAGCGGCTGCTGTCGGCGTGCCTGCCGCGGCTGAGCGCCACGGGGGAGAGGGAGGGCACAGAGCGCTCCAGGCCTCGGGGGGGGGGGGGGCGTCAACCGCCCAGGCATTCGTCAGAGGGTGAAGAGATGCCCATACCGCTACCCCTAAGTCGGGCCCGCCCCTCTGCAGAAGGAGGATGGAACAAAATCATTCAAAAAATATTCTGGGGACGATTTGTTTACTATTTTTCACTGTTTGGGGGTATTTGGGGGGTATATTTTATTTTTGGTCCAGAATCCCGCTCGTTTTCCCATTTTTGGGCCTCTTGTGAGGCCCTCGTCGCCACCGCTTGAGTCTCCTCGACCTTCGGTTCAGGACGCGCCCTGGGAGAGGTCCAGGGAGCAGCGGCATCTGTACCTTTTGGTTTTCCCCACTCGGAGACGAGAGTACTGCACAAACGAACTTCTTGGGCCCCCGCGGGCTTCTTGGATCTGCGCCGAGCACCCCCGGCGGCGCCCCTGGCGGCGCCACAGGAGGCTCGGGCCAGACGAAAGGGGGGGATTGGGAAAGGGCGGTTACGAAATCTGCTGCATGCAGCTGGTTTCGGCCCCACCGAGGGGCCCATTCCTCGATACATAGCCGCCTCCCGGCGCCAGGAGGCGCCGGGAGAATCAGCTACGTGAGCTGATTCTCAACCCCCCCCTTTGTTATCCCCCCCTTTCGCCCGACCCGAGAGGCGCCCCAGGAGGCGCCCCTAGCGCGCCAGGGAGGAGGGCCTCCCGCAGAGCTCAGAAAATCAGCGCGGACCTCCAAAGGTTGGCTTCGAGCAGTTTGTCTGTTGCTGGACTGCTCGCGCCCTCGCAGAAGTCACGACGGGAGGGCTTGGGCCGTGTTCGGCCTCCGAGTGCTCGGGCCTCGGGATCGTCCAACAAACATGTGCGGTGAACAACCGGCCCCGGGGCAAGGGTTCGGACTTCCGGAGGCCTCGTAGTGAGAAAATCGAGACGCCGCGCGTCTGGGCATACGCCTGCACAGATCCTGGCCAGGCTCACCTTGGGCCCAAGAGCGGTGCGTAGGCTCTCCTCGCCCAGCCGGGAGGGCGTGCAGTCAAAAGGGGCGCTGGGGATGGGCCTTTACACCGCAAGGGCTCCCCGCATCCTGCGGCTCTGGCCATCCTCGGCACGTCTGGGCGCGCGCATCCTTGGCTCTCGCACCGTTCAGAGGGCCTTGCATCATGAGATCCTCCTCCTCCTCCTCCTCGCTGTCTGTGGTCACTTCTAGGGTCCCCCCTGGGTTCAGAGCCCCCGGGTGGGGAAGGGCGGGGGGGATGTCTCCGCTTCCCCCCTTTCCCCATGGAGTTTGAACCGGGGAGGGGGGGGGCGACGACGACGGCGTCGTGCTCGGCGACGTCGCCGTCATCGTCGTCATCGTCGTCGTCGTCATCGTCATCGTTGTCGTCGTCGTCGACAACGTCGGCGTCGTTGTCGGCGTCATCGTCGTCGTCGGCGGCGGCGTCGTCGTCAGCGTCGGCACTGTCGCCGTCGTCGGCGGCGTCGGCGTCGGCGGCGGCGTCGTTGTCGTCGTCGTCGTCGCCAGCGTCGGCAAAGCGTCCACGTCGCCGTCGTCGTCGGCGGCGGCGTTGGTGTCGGCGTCGGCGTCGGCGTCGGCGTCATCGTCGCCGTCGTCGGCGTGGGCGTCTGCGTCGTACTCGGCGTCGTGCTCGGCGTCGTCCTCTTCGTCGCCGTCGTCGCCGTCGTCGACGCCGGCGCCTGCGTTGGCGTCGTTGTCGGCGCCAGCATCGTCGGCGTCGTCTTCGGCGTCGTGCTCGGAGTCGTGCTCGGCGTCGTCGTCGTCGCTGGGGTCGGCGTCGGCGTTGGCGCCGTGCTCGGCGTCGTTATCGGCAACGGCGTCGTCGTCGTCGTCATCGGTGGCGGCGTCGACGTCGGCGTCGTCGTCGTCGCCGACAGCGTCGTTGGCGTCGTGCTCGGCGTCGTGCTCTTCGTCGGCGCCTGCGCTGGCGTCGTCGTCGGCGTGTCGGCGTCGTGCTCTGCGTCATGCTCTGCGTCGTGCTCGGCGTCGTGCTCGGCGTCGTGCTCGGCGTCGGCGTCGTCGTTGCTGTCGCTGGCTTCGGCGTCCGCGTCGTGCTTGACGTCGTTGTCGACGTCGGCGTCGGAGTCGTCGTCGACGTCGTGCTTGGCGTCGTGCTCGGCGTCGTGCTCTTCGTCGACGTCGGTGTCGGCGTCGTTCTCGGCGTCGTGCTCGTTGTCGTCGTCGTCGTTGTTGTCGTGGTCAGCGCCGGCGTTGGCGTCCGCGTCGTGCTTGTCGTCGTTGTCGTGTCGGCTTCGGCTTCGGCGTCGGCGCCGTCGGCATCGTGCCGTGTTCGTCGGCGTCGGCGTCGGCGTCGGCGGCATCGTCGTCGTCGTCTGCGCGTCCTCGTCGTCTTTGTTGTCTTCGTTGTGGATGCCGCCGCTGTCGTGTTGTCGGCGTCGTCGTCGTCGTCGTCGTCGTCGTCGTCGTCGTCGTATTCGTCGTCGTCGTCGTTCTGGTCGTCGTCGTCGTCGTCGCCTTCCCCCCCCTCCCCTGGGTCCCCCCCGGGTTCGAACCCAAGAGAGAGGAGGGGGCGGGGGCTTTTGCCCTCACCTTCTGCCGGTTCTGAGGAGGGGGGGCTCCACACCCCCCCGCGGGTTCGAACCCCGGGGGGGGAGGTTACCCCCCCCCTCTGGGTCTTGGGGGGGGGGGGCATTTTTTCCAAGCCAGCGCCCCTCGAAATGCGCTCTCTCCATCCTCAAACTCTCCATCCTTATCGATCTTTTTCTCACTGCGTGCGAAGATCCTGGGCCGACATGCTACTTCCAGATCATGGGCCGACATGCTACTTCTGGATTCTCCCATGCGGGATCCCAAGAAGGCCGGACCCTTTCCACCCCGGGGCCGGTGTTTTTTTGTTGTACCCCGAGTTGTTTTGAGACGACCGCGGCCAAGCGAGGGCTCCCGGAGGCCGAAGACGGCCAACCTCCTCTCGTGCTTTTTCGGGGGGTCGCCTGTGCTTTGTTCGTGTTCGCGGCTGTATGCGCAGGCAATTGGTTCCCGCTGGCGGAGCTGACCGCGCCAGCAAAATCAGGTGAGAACTCTTCCACCTCTGAGGGGCCTTTTCTTCTCCTCTCCCCCGCGGCCGTCTGCTCTGCCCTCGTCCCACTCTTGCATGCTGGCCGATTCGCTTTTCGGTGCACCCGTCTAGCTCTTTCGCTGGTGCGGCCAACTCTGCCTCGCCGCCGACGGAAAGTATGCGCAGGCCCTGGGCCCAGGAGTGATCGACCTGGCCAGGATCGGTGCAGGAGCATACTTGTCGTCCCTCCTAGATCGAGAGCGCCGGAACTCGGGTCGACCTGCTGGCGCTTTTTGACGAGCGCGTTCTGGCAGTTGACGGTCCAGCTTTCGTGGGATGTGTGCAGCGGGGGCGTTCGCGTGAAATCTCAGACCGGGTTTCGTCATTTGCACGATGGCCCCGTCAGGACAACCCGAGTCTCAGGGGCGGCCTACCCGACCCTTCGCAAACCACCCCCTTCCGTGACGTCCCCCTCGCCTCGGCCCAAGACGTATGCTTGTGGCCGACGGGGAGCCTGGAAGGCGACGAAGATCCCCCGAACCCGAGTCTTGCGTTGAGTCGGGCCTGTCCTTCGACAGGGGGAATATTCAGAAGCAGTCACGAAATATTGTCTATGTGTAAGTTTTCTGGGGTCATGTCCTGGCTATTTGTTTGTTTTTCGCCCCACATCCGCCTGTAGGGGCACACGCCCGACCTAGTCTTGCGCCCCCCCGATCCTCAGGAGGGGAAGAAACACACAGACACAATGAATCGTCGATTCCCAGGAAAACATGGAAAGATATGCGAAGTGGGGGGGAAGACAAAAACCCTGAAAATGTGGGAACATATGGGGAATCTGGTGATTTGTGTGTATTTACTGATGTGTCCCAGGGCCCCTTCAGATCCTGCGAGGCCGCGCCACGACGACGTGCGCGCCAAGGTCGGCGCCGCGGCCTGCCTGCGCAACCGCTTCCACCCGTGCCCCTCGGCCGCGCCGGGCACCTGCGGGGAGGGGCCGCGGGCGTGGCGGCACGTGAGGCCCCGGGGGCAACGCGATGGGGGGCGTGGGCTCCTCCGCCTCCTCCTCCCTCCTCCTCCTCCTCCTCCTCCTCCTCCTCCTCCCTCCTCCTCCTCCTCCTCCTCCACCTCCTCCTCCTCCCCTCCTCCCTCTCCTCCTCCTCTCTTCTCCCCTCCTCCTCCTCCTCCCCTCTTCCTCCTCCTCCTCCTCCTCCTCCTTTCTCCTCCTCCTCCTTCTCCTCCTCCTCCTCCTTATCCTCCTCCTCCTCCTCCCTCTTCTCCTCCTCCTCCTCCCTCTTCTTCCTCCTCCTCCTTCCTCCCTCTTCCTCCTCCTCCTCCCTTCTCCTCCTCCTCCTCCCTTCTCCTCCTCGTCCTTCTCCTCCTCCTCCCTTCACGCTGCGCGTCCTCCGCCGCCTCCTCCTTCTCCTCCTTCTCCTCCTCCGCCTTTGATGGGTTGATCCTCCTCCTTCTCCTTCCCCATATGTTCAGCTCTGCTTCTGACCTCCCAGCTGTGAGTGCCTGGAGGTGTGTGTGGCGTCTAAGCAGTACGTAACATAATGCCCGTCCTAGGATAGGAGGGGGATACAGAGTGGCGGCACGCCAACTACATCCAGAGGACGCCGGAGGACTGTAGAAAGCGCCCGTTTCAGATCCCGGTCCGCAATTTCACTTTGCCACAACAGGCCACTCCGTGGCAAAATGCCCGCGCGTCGCTTGGGACGATCGTGGCGGGACCCGAGGACCCCGCTGAGGTCGGGAGGCCCCGAGAAGGCAGCCCAAGTCAGGCCAAACAGCCAGACATGCGCCCCTGGTGGCGCGTCAAGTGTACCAGGATAGCGCGTCTTGCTCCCTTTCTGCTTGCATGTTTCCTGCGGGTCGGACAAGGTGGACCTCTGCCACCCCCTCAGGAGCCCAGATCCAGGGATCGCTAAGAAGGGCTACGGGGGGAGCAGGGAGGGTCAGGGTGTCTAGCAAGCGGTCCAGTAGCGTATCTGACTTTAATGAGCGCTGGGGGGGGGTCCGGCCCCTGCGCCACTGCTTGCCTTGCCAGGCCCACGGGCTCCTACTCTCCCTGGCCTTGTGTCATGATTTGGCCCCCCCCCCATTTGCTTAGCCCAGCCAAGGAGTTTCCCCCTCTATTCTTCCTTCCTTCCATCTCCTCCTCCTCCTCCTCCTCCTCCTGCTCTTGTGCTCCTCCTCCTCCTCATGCTCCTCCTCCTCCTCCTTCTCCTCCTCCTCCTTCTCCTCCCCCGATCGTTGACTCTCAGAGGCTGGGCAGCGCCAGGTGGCCAGGCGCGAGCGCAGTTGTCAGTTCAGACGCGGACGCGGCGATCCGCGTCGACGCGGCCGACGGCGTGGCCTCCCTGGTGCTCGCGCCCCCGCACAGGACTTACGCCGTGGAGTGGTGGTGCCCGCTGAACCAGCCCTGCGAGGTCCGGGGCCTCGGCGTGCCTCCGGGCGGCGAGCCGCAGGTGCCCCGAGACATCGCTCGGACGTGCTCGCTCTTGTCTCGGCGAGGGCCATCGAGGAGCACCCCGGATCCCCTCGCGAAGAGATGCGCGCGCGACATCGAAGCATGCACGGGGCTCTCGGACGCTCGAGCGATGGCCAGGTGCCGCCCTCCCGCGGCCAGCGCCTCTTCGAGGCGGCGGGCGCGGCGGTGGGCGTCCTCCACGAGCACGCGCTGCAGCGCCAGTGCCTGCTGGTGGCGGAGCCGCCCCCCGCCGCGTGGGCCTACCCGCTGCTCCTGGCGCTCGAGGCGGCCGCCTGGGAGGGCGGCCCGGCGGCCCCGTTCCTGGCGGCGAGGCTTCGGGGCCGGGGGCGGCAGAGAGGGGAGGAGGAGGAGGAGGAGGAGGAGGAGGAGGAGGAGGAGGAGGAGGAGGAGGAGGGAGGAGGAGGAGGAGGAGGAGGAGGAGGAGGAGGAGGAGGGAGGGAGGAGGAGGAGGGAGGAGGAGGAGGAGGAGGAGCGGAGGAGAGGAGGAGGCGGAGGGCGAGGAGGGGGAGGAGGAGGAGGAGGAGGAGGAGGAGGAGAGGAGGAGGAGGAGGAGGAGGAGGAGGCGGAAGGAGGGAGGAGGAGGAGGAGGAGGAGAAAGAGGAGGAGGAGGAGGAGAAAGAGGGGGAAGGGGGGGGGGGACGGCCAGAGGGTGGTGGGTATATCGTGGCGGGGGTGATGACTATGCTCCCCTGATGTCGTGGCGCCTCTCCTTGTGCTACCACGTCCCAGGCCCCCGCCCCCCCCTCCTAGGCCGCGCGCGTGCAGCCCGCCCCCCCTGGGACGCCCCCCTCTTCGGACGCCCCCGAGAATCCAAGCGTGCAGAGTAACCGTTGGATGTGAAGGACTGAGAATTCGGTAACGTTCGCTCGTAGAAGCATTTGTAGCACGGAACGAAGAAGCCCAGACATGCGCCGTCCTGATTTTTTGCTATGTGCGGGCTCCCTGGAAGTCCCGACCCTTTCCCCTGGACCGGTTTTTCATCCCGAGTAGTTTTTTTGATGGTCCCGGGACCCGGTGAGGGCCCCCGAGGGCCGAAAATAGTGGAAACCTTGCGTCCCGAATTTGCTGCGACTCGATCATGTCTAGGGAACGGAGTGTGGTGTGAGCCATCGCCTGGAGGCTCGAGGCCGTGGCGGCGGCCGTGCGGCGGCACGAGGCCGAGGGCCACATCCGCGGCGCGCCGGCGGGCGGCGGCGTGTGTGCCCCGCTGCCCTGCGCGGGGGCGGCCGCCACGGCGGCGGGCGCCTGGGGCAGCGACGGGGCGTCGCCGGCCGCCATGCTGGGAGCGGGCGGCGATTGTCTTAGGTCGGGCCCTGTCCCTCTGCGGGAGGATCAGGGGCAAGGATAGGGGGGGGATCGGCATAGCGTGGCATCGCTCGGACGTGTGCACTTTTTCTTTCGGCGAGGACCATCGAGGAGCATCCTTGCTCAATTGGTGAAAAACCACGCACGAAACCAAACAACAACAGGGAATGGACGTCCGAGCGATGGCCAGATAGGGGGGATGCATCGACCCCCATTCCCCCATGGATCGCCGATAGGGGCCCGATGGCCCCAACCTGCCCAGGAAGGTGCGGGCTCACTATCAGAGGCCTGTCGCCGATCTGTCGGCGATGTATCGCCGATTCCAGGTCGATGCATCCCCCCCCTATGCCAGTCCCCCCCCATCGTTGCCCCCCGGAGGAGTATTCAAAAGCAGTCAAGCACAGTCCGGAGGCGGCGCCGCTTGCGCGCTCCGCGCGCCAGGGAGGGGGGTCCAGCGCGGGTCCGAGAAGTCCGCGCGGACCTCTGAGTTTTGGTGTTTATGTCATTGTTCAAGCAGTGGCGAAGCGTCCCGGCGTGCCTAAAAGCCTACCAAGCAATGCTCTAAGAAACTTTTAGGGTTTCCACGACATGTTCCTAGAACGCTTCCGGCTCGGACTGTCTTGTTTGAACATCTCGGGCTCATGTTCCAAGAAAACTGTTTGTGTTCTTAGATCATTTTGGGGTTCTAAGAAAAAATCGTGGTAGGCCTATAGGATTGCCGGGACGGTCGGTCCTCGCTCAAATTGTTCGTTTCCCTAGAGCAGATGGGGTCGGTGTCGTCGAGGTTCGAGATTTTCGGGCGCTCTCGTCGCTGCTCGGCGGTTTCGCAGCCTCGGGGCGCGTGCCAGCGACGGGGCGATTGCCATGGGGGGAATGTCGTCGAGGTTCGAGGTTGTCGGACGCTCTCGTCGATTCTAGGTTGTGTTCCAGCCTCGGGGTGCTTGCCAGCGACGGGGCGTCGCTGGCCGCCATGCTGGGAGCCTGCGGCGATTGTCTAGGCCTCCTGGATGGGGTCCGAGCAGATGGTCCAGCAGTGGCGAGGCGTCCTGGCTCGCCTGTAGGCCCACCACAGAGTGCTCCACGAACCTTTTGTGGTCTGCTCGAAATGTTCTTAGACCAGTTCTGGCCGAGACTGTCTTTGTTTGCACACATCGGGTTTACGTTCTAAGAGCATTGGTTTTGTTGTTAGGAACATTTTGGAGGTTCTGCGAGCACATTTTGGGTGTTCTGCGAGCACTTCGTGGTAGGCCTATAGGAACGGCGGGACGGCCATTCCCTCCTCGAAGATGGGGTCGGGGAGTCGCGCCGGATCGCCGATGCATCGGCGATTGAGCTGGATGTGGAGCCCGTGCTTCCCCATGCCGAAGTCGACAATGCAGCGCCGACGTCGCCAATGCATCGCCGACGCATCCTCGATGTATCGCCGCTGCATCGGCGATGCGGTGCGATCCTCCGACCCCATCTGCTCGGACCCCATCCAGGAGGCCTCTAGGAAGGTCGCTGAGGTTCAAGATTCTCGGACGCTCTCGTCGGATCTACGCGGTCTTCAGCCTCGGGATGCTTGCCAGCAGCAGCGCCTCGCCGAGGACGTTCCTGGGGTGCCCAGATCGTCCCGAACGGCCGCCGGAGACCTGATGTATGAGCGGAGGCCCGACTCTTGAGCCAAAATACAAGTTCGCCGTGGGGGAAGACCTGCGGGAAACGGGTCCTGAGGTTTTGCCTCCGCTGTCGGCATTCCGAGGCCCTCCACGGGCCCCGAGGCCGTCAGAAAGGTGCTCAGGATGCAGAGCTCGTCCATGGGGGAAGGGAAGGCCCGGGTTTCAGGACCTTAGTTGTCCTTAAAAACGCTGGAGGCTTCTTTTCTGTTCGTTTTTAACTTGTCTGGTGGCGGTTGACCAAAACGGTAACACAACGGTAGCCAAAACGACTCCAAAATCCAGAACAACAGACAGAAAACGGCAACCAAAACGGAAAGACAATGTCGATCTTGAAAAAGAGGCAAGCAAAAACAAAAAAACGCCCCCAGCATGGTTTAAGAACATTTAAGTCCAGGACCCGTTTCCCTTAGGACCCGTTTCCCCCATGCTAAGGCGAGGGGCCTGTGCGCGTGGTGTGGACGCCGGAGGCCACGACGTGGTTGCACTCGGACCTCGCAGAGGCCCACCATGTCGGTTGCAAGTCATGGGAGCTTCGTGTGCCTTCGCATTTTTTTAATTGTTGCAAAAAGGTGTATCGGCGCCGACTAGCGTGTGGTGGACGATGAGATAGCGCTGGTTTAGCGTCGACTAGCCTCGATTAGTGGTGACTTAGCGTCGACTAGCGTCGATTCGCAAGGGGTCAACAAGATGGCATGGGAGGCTCCCGCGAGTTGCCGCAGAAGGCCACCATCGTCCCCTCTGGGGTCTGCGAGGGGAGCGGCCAGGGCGCCAGCCACGCCATCGCCTCCTCCCTGCAAGGGCGCTTCTGGAGTCACATTGGCCGTGACGGGCAGCTTGTGGAGGTGACGGTGGCGGGTTTGCTGCCTCTGGACTTCGGAGGCACGCCAACAGAACACCACCAGCCCTGGCCAGGCCCGTCCTGGGCCCTGGACTTGTGCACAGGCCCTCCAGGTCTGGGCCAGGAGGGCATGTACACGAACCAGGGCCCAGGATGGGCCTGGCCAGAGCTGGCGGTGGTGCCAGAGCAGGGGGAGGAGGAGGAGGAGGAGGAGGAGGAGGAGGAGGAGGAGGAGGAGGAGGAGGAGGAGGAGGAGGAGGCGGAGAGGCGGAGGAGGAAGGAGGGGGCGGAGGCGGAGGCGGAGGGGGCGGAGGCGGAGGAGGCGGAGGAAGAGGATGAGGAGGAGGAAGAGGAGGAGGAGGAGGAGGAGGAGGAGAAGGAGGAGGAGGAGGCGGAGGAGGAGGAGGCGGATGAGGAGGAGGCGGAGGAGGAGGAAGCGGCGGAGGAGGAGGCGGAGGCGGAGGAGGAGGAGGAGGGGGAGGCGGAGGAGGAGGCGGAGGAGAAGGAGGAGGAGGACTGGTTGGCCAGGACTGCTCGAGCATGGCCCTCTCGCGCCTCGTCGCGGACGCGGCCCGTTGGCTGCGCCACAACGCTGCCGAGGGCGCGCACGCAGCGGAGGCGCAGCTTCTCGAGCAACCGGCGCCAGCGAGCCTGGAGCTCGCCAGGGACCAGGTGGGCGATTGCCTGCCCCGCCCCGCCTCATTCCTCGCGAGTCTACTCGTCTCCTCCTATCTTGTGATTTCTCTCGGTCTCGAATCCCCATCCCCATCCCCATCCCCTTCGAGGCGTCCACCAGATTACCACCCCAGTTGGGGGTTACACCCCTCGAGACCCGCAGAGAACGACCTGTATCCCCATCTAGGGGGGTAACTCGGCCAGTGGGGCCCAGGCCACGCCGCTGGAAATGGGGATCGGTTAAACGATACTCCTCCTCCTCCTCCGAGACGTCTGGGCTGCCTCACCCTTCGGCCGCCGCGTGCTGCTGCCCGCGGCGGTCCTCGCGACTCGGCTCGTCGCCCATGCTGTTGCAGTGGAGACCCATGCCAAGAGGCACCCTGGTTGCCGCCAAGGGTGCCCCGGGTTTCATCGGCTTCGATGGTCTTGCCATGGGAGAGCGCGGCTCTCCCACGCCAGTGGTCCACGGACGGCCTGAGGTCTCAGGGTTGGGTGTCTTGTGGAAGGCTTCTTGTGGCCGAGCCCCTACTGCATTTCTCATCTTCCGAGATCTCTGGTCTGCCCACTTGTCGGCCGCCGCCGCTGTTGCACGCGGTGGTCTTGCACTGGTTGTCATCTGCGCCGAAGCAGTTGCCTGGACGCCCACTTCGTATGCCACTGCAGTGGTCAGCAGCAGCGATCGCGGCAACATACCCGACACGTGCTCACAGTGATAGTCATGCGCGCATATTTCCCACACCTCCCACATCTGGATGCGCGCGAGCACAATGTTTTGTTTTGTTGGCGCCCAATGGTTTACAGCGTTCTTGCCACGTGGAGCCTCACCATGTTCGGAATGCTTGGCATCAGAGTGGCAGATCGAGTTTTATGATATCGCAGTTTTTCATATTCTACGTGAACTTCGCATTTGCTGTGCTAGTGACGTTCAGGAAGTTCTCGCGCCGCGGAAAGCACTGTTGCATTTGGGTTGCTTGCTGTGGCCTAGCGGCCCAAAAGCCGTTGCAAGTAGTAGCCCCGTCACAGGCATGTGCTTGTTTTGTTCTACCGCGACGTGTGAAGTCCTGTTTCGATGTGCCAGCAGAGCGCGTCAGCGAGCAGTTCACACTCGCCAGCAAGAGGGACGGACTCTGTCGTTCTTGGCACATGTGCGCCGCGTCGCTGCTGAGTCGCGTGTCGGTCTAACTTGCGGGTGGGGAGGGGCGGGCGGGGAGGGGGGGGTGCGCGCGCGATCATCATGTTTTTGAAACGCTGTGTGCGTCGCCAGGGTCACATGTTTGCGGTGAACAGTTTGCTTGGCGTTGCGATGCCGGTGCCTGCTTGGCAGTCATGCATGGTTTGTTTCTGTCTTTTTGGCTTAAACTGTTTGTTGGGTGTTTACGGTCAGGTTGTTGGAGATTCGTTGGAAGTCTTGCGTTCGTTCTTTTGCGAGATGGTTATGCAGCCCGAGTCCGAGGATTGGTTGTGTTGTCTCGGGGCCGTCTGGTCGCAGTCGGCGGTTGTCTTGGGTTTTCTCTCTCTCTCTCTCTCTATCTCTTTCTTCTTTTTTTTTCTCTCTCTCTCTCTCTCTCTTTCTCTCTCTCTCTCTCTCTCTCTCTTTCTTTTTCTCTCTCTCTCTCTCTCTGTCTTGGGCTTTCTCTCTCTCTCTCTCTTTCTTTTTCCGGGCTGTCCTGGTCTGTCTCAGGAGAACTCTCGGCCCGTTGCGGGGCGTCTCGTCGCCGTGCTTCGCTCGAGCACCGACCGCGCACTAGGGTGCCGGGGTGCGTTCGCCTCGTCCTGGCGCCAGGCGGCGAAGACGTCGTGAAGCCCGCGTTCGGCCCAGGAGAGGTTCTGGCCCCGGGCCGTTCCCTAGATCTACGACGCCGGGGCGCGCGTTCGTGGCCAAGCCCTGCCGCTGCCAGAGCTTTGTTGTAGCCCTCGGGCTGCAGACGCGAATTCTCCCTCCCCCATCCCCGCCTCCCTGGCTTCGCAGTCTTCCTTTTATGTCTGCGCGATTGCGCCTCTTGCCCGCCTTCCCTGTTCCTGCCCCCCCCCCCTGCGCCGCTTCCCCTTCGCTCCCCTCCGCCTCCCTTTTCGGCAGCGCGCGAGCGGCAAGAGATGCCGAACGCTCTGCTGGATCGCGGGATCGCCTTCTTGCCCGCGCGCTGCGCAAAGCAAAACATCGCAAAACGCCGCGCCAGTGTTGTGCGTGCGTGTGCGTGTTGCGTGTGTGTGTGTGAGTTGTGTGTGCGCGTGTGGTGTGCATGTGTGGTGCGTGTGTTTGTGTGTGCGTGTGTGTATGTGTGTGTGTGTGCGTGTGTGTGTGTGGTGTGTGTGTGGTGTTGGTGTTGGTGTTGGTGTTGGTGTTGGTGTTGGTGTTGGTGTTGGTGTTGGTGTTGGTGTTGGTGTTGGTGTTGGTGTGCTTGTGCGTGTGTTTGTGTTTGTGCATGTGCATGTGCTTGTGCTTGTGCTTGTGCTTGTGCGTGCGTGCTTGCGTGCGTGTGTGGTGTCTGTCGTGTGTGTGTGTGCGTGTGTGCGTGTGTGTGTGCGTGCGTGTGCGTGTGCGTGTGCGTGCGGGTGCGTGTGCGTGTGCGTGTGCGTGTGCTTGTGCGTGTGTGTGTGTGTGTGTGTGTGTGTGTGTGTGTGTGTGTGTGTGTGTGTGTGTGTGTGTGTGTGTGTGTGTGTGTGTGTTTGTGTGAGTGTGTGTTTGTGTGTTTGTGTGTTTGTGTGTTTGTGTGTCTGTGTGTTTGTGTGTGTGCGTGTGTGCGTGCGTGCGTGCGTACGTGCGTGCGTGCGTGCGTGCGTGCGTGCGTGCGTGCGTGCGTGCGTGCGTGCGTGCGTGCGTGCGTGGGTGCGTGTGTGTTTGTGTGTGTGTGTGCGTCCTCTCCCTACAGCTCAGTCGGTCTACAATCCCTCCACGCGTCGCTGCTGCCTGGCGTGGTGCCCGCTTGTGCGGCCGACTCTGTGCTTCCTCGCCGCCAGCCACGCCCCGTTGGCTGTGTGCCTCCACGCTGTCTGCGCGCTGCGTCCCCGCGAGGGATACCCCGCGCTGGGAAGCACCTCCCTCTCCCCGCCATCCCTGCATGGATGTTTTTTTCCAAACCATCCTGTGGTGTGGGGTCCTTGTTTTGAAGAGAACGCCCCGCGGTCCTCCTTCCTTCCTTCCTCCTCCCCCTCATCCTCCCCCTCCCCCTCCTCCTCCCTCCTCTCCTCCCTGCCTCTGCTCTCCGCATGCCCATCCCTTTTCGACACGCCCCTCACACGTTTCGTGGCCTCATGGGCATCCCCATTTCGGCACACCTTTCACACGTTCCGTGGCCCCACGAGGAGCTCCACCGAAGGCCCCAGTGGGAAAGTTCGCATGGCACCGCCGCCCCATTCCGGCACACACCTCACACGTGTCGTGGCCCCACAGGGAGCTCCACCGAAGGCCCAGGTGGGAACGTTCTCACGGCACCGCCGCCCCATTTCGGCACACTTCTCACACGCTTCGTGGCCCCATAGGGACCTCTACCGAAGGTCACAGTTGGAAAGTTTGCATGGCACCGCCGCCCAATTTCGGCACACACCTCACACGCTTCATGGCTCCATAGGGAGCACCACCGAAGGCCCAAGAGAAAGTTCGCATGGCACCGCCGCCCGATTTCGGCACACCCCTCACACCCTTCGTGGCCCCACAGGGAGCCCCACCCAAGGCCCCAGTGGGAAAGTTCTCATGGCACCACCGCCACATTTCGGCACACCCATCACACGCTTCTTGGCCCCATAGGAAGCCCCACCGAAGGCCCCAGTGGAAAAGTTCGCATGGCACCGCCGCCCCATTCCGGCACACACCTCACACGTGTCGTGGCCCTATAGGAGTTCAACCGATGGCCCCAGTGGGGAAGTTCGCATGGCACCACCGCCCCATTTCGGCACACCCCTTGCACGCTTTGTGGCGCCGTAGGAAGCCCCACCGATGGCCCCAGTGGGAAAGTCTGCATGGCACCGCCGCCCCATTTCGACACACCCCTCACACGCTTCGTGGCCCCATAGGGAGCTCCACCGAAGGCCCCAGTGGAAAAGTTCGCATGGCACCGCCGCCCCATTTCGGCACATCACTCACACGTCCCGTGGCCCCACAGGGAGCTTTTTCGAAGGCATGTGTGGGCAAGTTCGCACCGCCGCCCGATTTCGGCACACCCCTGACGCGTTTCGTGGTCACGTGGCCCCGTGGCACCGCCGCCCCATTTCGGCACACCACTCACACGTTTCGTGGCCCCGTAGGGAGCTTCACCCGAGGCCCCAGTGGGAAAGTTCGCATGGCATCGCCGCCAAATTTCGGCACACCCTTCACACGGTTCCTGGCCCCATAGGGAGTTCCACGGAAAGCCCCAATGGCGATATTCGCAGGCGCCCCCCCGACTCATGTCGGCATACCCTTCACACTTTTCGTGACAGAAGGCTACACCGCGTGCGCTACTCGGAGTTTGCGCGCCCCCCTCCTTCGTCTCGTCTCCCTCGCGGCATTCGCAGCTGCAGATGGGTGGGTCCTTCGTCAGGTTAGCTGTGTCTCCAGCTATCATGGTGGCTCGCGCGGCGATCCAAAGCGACCCCGCTTGATGGCCAGGCCGTGCGCGCCCGCCTCGCCGTTTTCAGCGTACTCCGCCCCGCCGCCGCGCGCAGGGCCGCGACTGGCACAAGGCGTGCGTATGTGTGTGTTGTATGTGGTGTTTGTCGTGTGTGTGTGTTGTGTGTGCGTTGTGTGTGTGTGAGTGTGTGCATGTGTGAGTGTATGAATGTGTGTGTGTGTGGTGTGTGGATGTGTGGTGTGTGTGGTGTGTGTCCTCTCCTTCCTGCACTGTCGGTTGCCATCCATCCACGCGTCGCTGCTGCCTGGCTGGGCGCCCGTTTGTGCGGCCGACGCTCCTCCTCTACGCCAACCTCCCACCGTTGGCTCCTCCCCGCT
>CAUYUJ010019259.1:708872-756372 GCA_963575745.1 Prorocentrum cordatum
GCGTGTGCCTGTGCGTTTATCTGTGTGCGTGTGTCTGTGACGTGTTGTCTGTGACTATTGTGTGCGTTTGTCTTTTCGTGTGTCTGTCTGTGCGTTTGTCTGTCAGTGTGTGTGTCTGTGTGTGTCTGTGTGTGTCTCTGTGTGTATCTGTGTGTGTGTCTGTCTGTGTGTCTGTGTGTGTGTGTCTGTGTGTGTGTCTGCGTGTGTCTGTGTGTCTCTGTGTGTCTGTGTGTGTCTGTGGGTGTCTGTGTGTGTCTGTGTGTGTCTGGGTGTGTCTGTGTATGTTTTTGTGTATGTCTGTGTGTGTGTGTCTGTGTGTGTGTGTCTGTGTGTGTCTGTGTGTGTGTGTCCGTGTGTGTGTGTGTGTCTGTGTTTGTGTGTGTGTGTCTGTGTCTGTCGGTGTGTCTGTGTGTGTGTGTCTGCGTGTGTGTGTGTGTGTGTTTGCGTGTGTGTGTGTGTGTGCTTGCGTGTGTCTGTGCGTGTTTGTTTGTGTGTGTGCTTTCGCGTTCGCGTGCGGGCGTGCGTGCGTGCGCGCGTGTGCGTGCGCGTGCGTGCGCGTGCGCGTGCGCGTGCCTGTGCGTGCGTGCGGGTGCGTGTGGATGCGTGCGGGTGCGTGCGGGTGCGTGCGGGTGTGTGTGCGGGTGTGTGTGTGTGTGCGGGCGTGTGCGGGTGAGTGCGGGTGTGTGCGGGTGTGTGCGGGTGTGTGCGGGTGTGTGTGTGTGTGCATGTGAGTGTGTGTGTGTGTGAGCGTGTGCGTGTGTGTGCGTGTGCGTGTGTCTGTGCGTGTGTCTGTGCGTGTGTCTGTGCGTGTGTCTGTGGGTATGTGTGTGCGTGTGTGTGTGTGTGCGTGTGTGGGTGCGCATGTGTCTGTGCGTGTGTCTATGTGTGTGTCTGTGTGTGTCTGTGTGTGTGTGTCTGTGCGTGTGTGTGTGTGTGTGTGCGTGTGTCTGTTCCTGTGTCTGTGCGTGTGTCTGTGCGTGTGTCTGCGTGTGCGCGTCTGTGCGTGTGCTTGTGTGTCCGTGCGTATGTCTACGCGTGTGTCTGTGCGTGTTTCTATGCGTTTGTCTGGGCGTGCGTCTGTCCGTGTGTTTGTCTGTGTGTCTGTTGGTGTGTCTGTTTGTGTGTGTCTGTGTGTGTGTGTCTGTGTGTGTGCCTGTGTGTTTGTATGTGTGTGTGTGTGTCTGTGTGTGTGTCTGTGTGTGTCTGTGTGTCTGTGTGTGTGTCTGTGTCTGTCTGTGTGTGTCTGTGTGTATGTATGTGTGTGTTTATGTGCGTGTGTCTGTGTTTGTCTGTGTGTGTGGCTGTGTGTGTCTGTGTGTCTGTGTGTGTCCGTGTGTGTGTCTGTTTGTGCGCGCGTGTCTGTGAGTGTGTGTGTCTGTGTGTGTGTGTCTGTGTGTGTCTGTGTGTATGTGTACGTAAGTATGGGTGTCTGTGTCTGTGTGTCTGTGTGTATGTTTGTGTGTGTGTGTCTGTGAATGTGGCTGTGTGTGCGTCTGTGTGTGAGTCAGTGTGTGTCTGTGTGTGGCTGTGTGTATGTGTGTCTGTGTGTTTGTGATTGTGTGTGTGTCTCTGTGTGTCTGTGTGTATATGTGTGTGTGTGTCTGTGTGTGTCTGTGTGTCTGTGTTAGTGTGTGTGTGTGTCTGTGTGTGTGTGTCTGTGTGTGTATGTGTGTGTGTCTGTGGGTGTCTCTGTGTGTGTCTCTGTGTGTCGCTGTGTGTGTGTGTCTGTGTGTCTCTGTATTTGTCTGTGTGTGTCTGTGTGTGTGTTCTCTGTGTGTGTTGTGTGTGTGTCTGTGTGTGCGTTGTGTGTGTCTCTGGGTCTCTGTGTGTCTCTGTGTGCCTATGTGTGTCTCTGTGTGTCTCTGTGTGTTTCTGTGTGTCGCTGTGTGTCTGTGTGTGTGTGGTTGTGCCTGTGTGTGTGTCTGCGTGTGTGCCTCTGTGGGCCTGCGTGTGTCTGTGCGTGTCTGTGTGTGTCTGGGTGTGTCTGTGTGTGTCTGTGTTTGTGTCTGTGTTTGTGCCTGTGTGTGTCGGTGTGTGTTTGTGTGTTTGTGTGTGCTTGTTTGTCGCTGCTTATGTGTGTTTGTGTGTGGCTTTGTGTGTGTGGTTGTGTGTGTCTGTGGGTGCGTGTTTGTGTGTGTTTGTGTGTGTGTGTTTGTGTGTGTGTGTCTGTTTGTGTTTATGCTTGTGCTTGTGTGTGGCTTCGTGTTTGTGTTTGTATGTGTGTTTGTGTTTGTGTTTGTGTTTGTTTGTGTGTATTTGTGTAGGTTTGTCTGTGTGCCTGTGTTTGTGTGTGTGTGTTTGTGCTTGTGATTGCGTGTTGTGCATGTGTTTATGTAGGTGTTTGTGTGTGCGCGTGTGTTGGTGTGGGTGGGTGTGGGTGGGTGTCGGTGTGGGTGTGGGTGTGGGTGTGGGTGTGGGTGTGGGTGTGGGTGTGGGTGTGGGTGTGGGTGTGGGGGTGGGGGTGGGGGTGGGGGTGTGGGTGTGGGTGTGGGTGTGGGTGTGGGTGTGGGTGTGGGTGTGGGTGTGGGTGTGTGTGTGGTGGTTGTGTGGTGTAGTGTGTGCGTGGGTGTGTGTGTGGGTGTGTGTGGGGGTGTGCGTGTGTGCGTGGTGCGTGTGTGCGTGTGTTCGTGTGTGCTGTGTGTGTGTGTGTGTTGCGCGTGTGCGCGTGTGTGCGTGTGCGCGTGTTTGTGCTGTTTTGTGTGTGTGTGTGTGCGTGTGTGTGCGTGTGTGGCGCGTGTGTGCGTGTGTGTGCGTGTGTGTAGTGCGTGCGTGCGTGTGTGTGTGTGTGTGTGCGTGCGTGTGTGTGTGTGTGTCCGTGTGCGTGTGGGTATGTGCGTGCGTGTGTGCGTGCGTCTGTGTGTGCGTGTGTGTGCGTGTGTGTGTGTGCGTGTCTGTGTCTGTGTCTGTGTGTGTGTGTCTCTGTGTGTGTCTGTGCGTGTGTGTGTGTGTCTGTGTGTGTCTGTGTGTTTGTGTGTCTGTGTGTGTGTGGCTGTGTGTGTGTCTGTGTGTGTGTCTGTGTGTGTCTGTGTGTGTGGGTCGATGTGTGTGTGTGTCTGTGTGTGTTTGTGTGTGTGTGTCTGTGAGTGTCTGTGTGTGTATCTTTGTGTGTGTGTGTGTCTGTGTGCGTGTCTGTGTGTGTTGGTCTGTGTGTGTTGGGTGTGTGTGCGTCAGTGTGTGCATGTCTGTTTGTGTGTGTGCGGATGTGTGTGTGCGGGCGCGTGTGTGTGTGTGTGTGTGTGTGTCTGCGTCCGTGTGTGCGTGCGCGCATGTGTGCGTGCGCGTGTGTATGCGTGTGTGTGTGTGTGCGTGTGTGCGTGTGCGTGTGTGTGTGTGTGTGTGTGCGTGTGTGTTGTGTGTGTGTGTGTTTGTGCGACTGTGTGTGCGTGTGTGTGTGTGCGTGTGTGTGTGTGTGCGTGTGTGTGTGTGCGGTGTTGTGTGTGTGTGTTGTGTGTGTTGTGTGTGATGTGTGTGTGTTGTGTGTGTTGTGTGTGTTGTGTGTGTTTGTGTGCGTTGTGTGTGTGTGTTGTGTGTAGTGTGTGTTGTGTGTTGTGTGTTTAGTATGTGTTGTGTGTTGTGTGGGTGCGTGTGTATGTGTTGTGTGTTGTGTGTGTTGTGCGTGTTGTGTGTGTGTTGTGTGTGTGTTGTGGTTGGTGTGTATGGTGTGTGTGGTGTGTGTGTGGTGTATGGATGTGGTTGTGCGTGTGTTTGTGTTTGTGTGTGTTGTGTGTGTTGGCGTGTTGGTGTGTTGGTGTGTTGGTGTGTTGATGTGGTGTGTGTGTTGTGTGTGTGGTGTGTGTGTTGTGTGTGTGTGTGTGTTGTGTGTGTTGTGTGTTTGCTGTGTGTGTTGTGTGTGTTGTGTGTGTTGGGTGTGTTGGGTGTGTTGGGATGTGTTGTTGAATTATGTGTTGTGTGTATGTTGTGTGTTGTGTGTGTTGTGTGTTGTGTGTTGTGTGTGTTGTGTGTGTTGTGTGTGTTGTGTGTGTTGTGTGTGTTGTGTGTGTTGTGTGCGTGTTGTGCGTGTTGTGTGTGTTGTGTGTGTTGTGTGTTGTGTGTGTGTTGTGTGTGAATGTGTGTGTGAATGTGTGTGTGTGTGTGAAAGTGTGTGGATGTGAATGTGAATATGTATGTGAATGTGAATGTGAATGTGAATGTGAATGTGAATGTGATTGAATGTGTGTGCGGGGGGGCGGAGTGGGAGGGGGGGGGTTGCGTTCGTGCGCTCGTTCGTGCGAGTTTGTGGTGGCATTTGGTGTTTGCCGTGGCGTGCCCTACAGTGCCGTGCGGGGTTGAGCTGGCCCGCACCGGGCGGTGAGGGCGGGCCCACAACAAGCCACTACACCGTCCCCGCCCTCGCCCTGGCGCTCCCTGGTAGATCTGCTCTTGCAGGCCCTGGCTTGCACCTACCCGGCGGGCTGGAGGCCGCCAAGACTCGCGCGGCCAGGGTGCGAATCTTTACCCTGGGGGCGCCCCTGGTGCCCAGCGCAAATAAACTAACGATCAGGCCCGCGTCGCTCAGCGCAGGGGTGCGGGGGCGCCTCCCTCCCTCCCTGGTCTGGAAGCAGGGAGGGCGGCGCTCGCGCAGTCCAGCGCGAATCGCTTGGCGCCGCCGTCGTCTAGTAAAACGCATAGATTTCCCTTTCTGGGAGAGCAACGGTTGCGTTTGTGTTGTTTCGCGCGTTGTTGTTGCTCCCGCCGTGTCGGTCGGAGTGGTGCTTTTTGGTAGCAGGGGGGATTATTTGCGCAGATCGCTGCCGGATCCCGTCGTGCTCGTCGCAGTGGTGCTGCTGGTACTCCCCGTTGTGCTGCTGTTTCTGCGTGTTGTGCTGCTACTCCCCGTTGTGTATGTTACTATGGTGGTGTTGGCCACGCTGGTGTTGCTGAGCGTGGTGCTTCTGCCTGCGGCGGCCGTGCTTATCAGAGTGGCGCTGCTGGTAGTGCTGGTGCCACGCGCTGTGGTGCAAGTTGTCGTCTTTCACCTGGCCGCTGTGCTGCTGATGGCGCTGGCGGTGCTGCCGCTGCGTTTTGCGAGGCAGCTCTCGGGAGGGCCAGTCACATAGGAATGTTTTTTTTTTTGTTTTTTGTTTCCGCTGCTTTTGCTGCGCGGCCGAGGCGTCACGGGTCGTCGTGCGCAGGGCCGCCAGGGCGAAAGCAACGAAGTGAGGCGTGAGCAGCCAGCGCCTGCTGAACAGGCTAGGCTGTGTGCAGGGCGCCCCCGGCGCCCAGCACGAGAACAAACGACTTGGGGCGTGACGCTGCTTGGTGGAGGTCGGAGACGCCCCCCCCATTAGCCACCCTGCTGCCCCCTTCACCTCTGAGTGCCTCGCCTGGTGGTGCCTGCCAGCAGAGAGTTAGCGGAGAGAGAAACCCCAGAAAATATAAAAGAAAGCCGAGTTTCCAACATCCCTTGGGGCACGATTTGAATTTGATTCCGTCGTGTGTTTTCTGCGCAGGAAAAAATAGCTCGGAGGGCGTCGCTCTTCACAGGCAAAGACAGAGAGTGGAAAGCATTGTTTGGCCAGCCCGTCCTCCTGCTGTGCTGCTTTGCCCTTGCACTTGTTGTTCTCTGTGCGCTGACTTTGCGCCGTGCCGCAGTCCAGGGATAAAGCGGGCCCGCGTCACGACAGCGCCCGCCCAGTGTACGTCCCCCCTAGGCGCGTGGAGGCCCCAAAACTTTCGGACTGCGCCTCTCTGGCCGGCTGGGGTGGGGGAGCTTGCACAGTCCAACGCGAATCCCTTGTCGCTGTTGCCCCCCCTTGTGCAACCACTGCTGAGCCTACTCTATTTGCGTTTGCGCTGCTGCGCGGGGTGCTGCTTCCCCCGTCGTGCTGCTTACAGCAGCGTTGTTGGTGGCGCTGCTGCACCCTGTCGTGCCCCCGTTACTGGCGACCTGTCGGACCTGCGAAAACCGGGTTTGCGTACACTTTTTCAAAATAATAACTCCGATGCGTTCGAGTGGGCTGGGTTCTTTTTCCGGCGCCGACTTCTACACCTCGCACGGTTTTGCTTGGCCTGCCGCTCGCAAACGCCACTTGGGCTGCATTGGGCGCGGTGTCGTGCGAAGCCTCGCAATTGAGCCCTCTGTGGAGCTCTTACGGCGCTGCGACCCGCGGGATAAGGGTTTGCCAAGACACTCTCCCGCTGGAGCTTCCGGCGGGGCTTTCTCTGGGGCCACCTACCCAACTGAAGTATTCGGTGCGGAGGGCGTGCCAAATTGAGTGCGGCGGTGCCCTGTGGACCCCTCGCTGAGGCCCCCGATGCCGTCTCGGAGACGGTGACGAAACGTGTGTGGTGCATGCCAAACCGTCCGCGGCGGCGCCAAGAAACCAAACACAGAGAGCTCCAACGAAATTTCGCTGGAGCCCCCGTGGGGCCGCGAGCCGTCCGAGGGGTGCGCCGAATTGAGCGTCTGGTGCCTTGCGAACGGCGGAGGAAGACGGCTGCTGGCGGGGCCCCAACGCTCTAGTGGGCCGCCGCAGCAAGCGAGCGGGCGAGGCCCCACCGGCGCCGCAAGGCGAGGAGGAAAGGGAAGCTGTGGAGACTGGGCCGCGGCCGCCGCGCGCTGCCGCGCTGGCGCACCTGGCCGCGGCGGGCGGGAAGCCCGCGCTCACGCGAGCGCAGTGGGAAGCGGCGGCGGCTGGCGCCGGCTGGCAGCAGCCGGCCGGCAACGGCTGAGCCCGCGACCTCCGGGGCGGCCAGCCGCGGGGACCAGCTGGCGGTAGGTTCGGGGTGCGCTTGGCTTTTGCGGAAAACCACCCGCTCCTTCGGAGCGTGCCCCCGCTCACCGCGGGCTCGGGGTCTTTGCTAGCCGTTGGGGGCGCGGCTGCCTTGACACAAAAAGCGCGCCGCGGTGCCCTGCAAGCTCTTCAAGTGCAGCCTTCAGTGAAGCTTTCTTTGGGGCCGTGTGAGGGCCGTGCCGACTGGAAGGCTGCAGTGCCACGCGAACGATCCCAGCCTCTGGTGGGGATCTTTCTGGGGCCGCGGACCGTTTGAGGGGCGCGCTTAATTGGGCGCCGTGGTGCTAGGCGGAGCGTCCCACTCACGCTTTCGGTGGGGCGCCCCCAGACGCCGCCGACGAAACGCGCGATGGGCGTGCCGACTTGGAAGCGGCAGTGCCCTGCGAACGCTCCCACTGAAGCCGTCGGTGAAGCCATCGCTGGGGCGGCGACCCGCAAGGGGTGCGCCGGCTTGGGCACGGCGGCGCCGTGCAGGCTGCTGACCTTCCCGCTGGAGCCCTCGGCGGCGATTCCAGTGGAGCCACGCTACATCGGAGTGGTGCGCAGAAATTGTCGAGAGGGAAAGGCAAGAGGCAGGGGTGGGAGAAAGGAGGAAGCGAAGGAGAACGCGAGGCCATCATCACCACCAACATCCTCCTCCTCTTCTTCCTCCTCTTCGGAACACCCTCCTCCGCATCATCACCCCAATCCTTATCACCTTCCCCACCTCGGATAGGCAATCATCATCACCATCATCAGCAGCATCGGGCCACCATGCTGGCCACCACCGCTTCTCTTTAGCATTCTTCCCATCGGAAAGCATTCGTCCCCCCTCGGACCACCACCATGAGCATCAGCAGCCCTATTTTCATTAGGACGTTACACTCAGCTTCAGCAGCAAAAACATCTTAACCATCAACATCACCATCCTCAGCATCATCATCGGGACACCCTCTTCCTCGCCACAGTCCTCGTCGCCACCACCGTTAGTCTCATCCGGACACCGTCGTGAACATCAGCAGCATCATCATCGCCATCCGGCCACCGTTATCAAAATCGCCCCCACCCCCACCTCACCACCCCCCTCCATCACCAGCACCACTTTCACCCTCATCGTTCTCATCGGGGCACCCTTGTCGCCATCAACACCACCATTTGCCTCATCACCATCACCCTCGTGGTCAGGGCGCCATCGTCATCGTCATCACTCTATCCCTCAGCAGCGACATCGTCAACCTCATGCTCAGCATCATCAACACCATCATCCTGAGCATTAGCATCCATATCCTCATTGGGGCACCAAAAGCCGCATCAGCACCATCATCAGCATCACCATCGCCACCATGATTCGCCTCTCCCCCTCCCATCATCACCAACATCAGAATCACCCGCCTCATCCTCATCGTCGGGACCCTGTCTTCCTGATCAGCACCATCAACATCGTCACCATCGGAGTACCAATGTCATCACCATCATGGCCATCATCAGGCTCACCATCGCCACCGTCCTCGGGCCACCCCTGTCGCCACCATCCTCATCACCAACATCGTTCTCATCGAGACACCATCATCTTCATCATCTTCTTTCTTCTTCGTCATTGGGATACCACCACCAGCATCATCACCGTCACGGCCGGGGCACCATTCTCTGCAGCATCAGCAACCTTGTTATCATCAACAGCAGCACCCTCGGGGCACCATCCTCATCGTCACCCCCCCCCCCCATTACCATCATCATCTTCCTCGTCCCCGGGACACCCTCAGCACCATCAACCTCCGCATCATCACCACCCTCATCGGGCCACCATTATCAAAATCATCCTTGTCACCTCGTCATCATCCGCAGCATCAACATCACCACCATCGGGGCACCATTATCGTCAGCATCATTAGCATCACCAGCAGCACCATCATCATCGGGACACCATCATCACCAGCAGCATCAACATCATCATCAACCTCCGCTTCCTCCTCCTCATCGGGACACCATCATCATCAGTTTCATCCGCGTCATCTCATCATACCGTTTCATCAACATCGTCAGGATCAGCAACATCGTCACCATCATCGGGGCGCCATCAGCATCAGCAGCATCAGCTTCATCAACACCATCATCATCATCATCATCATCGAGGCACCATCCTCATCGCCACCATGGCCATCACCATCATCATCATCACCACCACCACGATCATCAACATCGTCACCATCATCATCATCATCATCATCATCATCATCATCATCAGCATCATCTTCATCATCATCATCATCATCATGATCGTCCTCCTGGGGGCACCGACGGGGCGCCGGTGGGGCACCGCTCGCCACCTGCCCCAGGCCAGGAAGCATTTGGTCCGACCGCGCCTCAGCCAGAGGCGGGACACTTCTTGCCCGCCCACGCAGCTTCGCCTCGCCCGCGCGCACGGCACGCGCGAACACGAAACCGAATCTGATGTCCCGGTAGGGGGGCTCTGTTGGGGAGAACACTCCGGAGAGCTGTTGGGGCCTAGTCGCGTTGGCAGTTTCTCTGGAAGGACAGGCGTCGGATAGCGTTGAGAGAGACCGAGAGAGAGAGAGAGAGAGAGAGAGAGAGAGAGAGAGAGAGAGAGAGAGGGAGAACAAGAAAAAAACAAAAAAGAGAGAGAGAGAGAGTGAGAGAGAGAGAGAGAGAGAGAGAGAGACCGGACAAGTAGGCGGACCAGGGTCCGTCCGCGAGGCGCACTGCGGTGCGACAACCCGCAAAACACTATTAGCGGCGGTGCAGCCTTAAGATACGAGGGCGGGCAACAGACCCCCTCCCCCGGCGCATTGCGTCTGAAGCTACGGACGGCGGACAGACTGTGAAGATCTCACGTGTCAGACCGCGTGACGAAGAAGGCCCCAACAAGAAAGGCGACGTGCGGACACGTGGCTAGGCGGCTTGGCAGACCGCCAGTTGGGCGCTTGGCCGCAGCGCGGCGCGCAGGGACGGGGCACCCCCCGCCCCCACGCCCTGACACCGTGGACGCGGGGCCACGCGTGCACACGGGCAGGCAGAATGGCGGAGATTAGCGCGGGGCTCCAGGCGGAGCGCCGCGGAGCGATGACAGCATAGCATGGAGGGTGAGTGGCGGCGCAGCACCATCGGGCGGGGGTGTAAGCAGCTCGGCGAAGGCACGACCGGCGCGGTGGAGGCGCTGGAGCAAAGGGCCTTGACGGGCTTGGGCAGCGGCAAGGTCGGCGGCGAGAGCTGCGCACCTCTGCTGGAGAGCGGCCGTGGACTGGGACAGCTCGGCTTCGCTGTCGGTGCGGGGCGGCTGCTCTGTGCCCGCGGTCGCGGGCCTCGCGGCGGGGACGAGGTCATCGGTGCGCCTGGCCAGGTGGTGGACCAGCGCAGTGCGGCGGTCCGTGCGCTGGCGGCCGTCGCCGTGGCGATGCGACTGGAGGGTGTCGCGCGGTCCCAGGGCTGAAGCCGCTGGGGCCACGCCCCATGAGGACGGAGGAGCCGCAGCCTCGCAGCCTGCAACAGTAGGAGCGTGGACGGGGCGCGACGGCCTGACTGGCTCAGTGCCCTGCGGGGGGGCTGAAGCCGCCCCCACGGGCTGGCGCTGGTGGGGGGACGGGGTTGGTGGCACGGAGGGACCAATCATGATGCCGTGCGAGGGCTCAGAGGTCGGCCGCGTGACCGGGTGGCGACTCGATGGAGCGGCATCGTCGGCAGCGTGGGGTGTCGGCGGGACGTCGTCTATGCTGCCACCCAATCCGAGGGGATCATAAAAGTCCTCGTCGGCGTCTTGGAGGTGAGCGACGTCATCATGTGGGTGCGGTGCCGCTCTCGGTGGCGGAGTCGAGGTGGGCGTCGTGCGGATGCCCGACGGGGCAAGGTTGGCGCTGGCTGGCCCGTCGTCCAGGAAGTCTAGTCCCCCGCCGAAGCCGAACGGGTCGTCCTCCTGTTCGTCGTACATCGCACGTTGGGCCTCGGCCCAGAGCTCGTCCGGGTTCTGCGGGATGTCTGGTCCAGCCGCGGGTGGTGCCTGGTCCGACAGCAGGGGGTTCGGTTCCATTTTGCTGAGTTCAGCCGCTGTAAACCCAGCCCTGCGGTGTGGGAGCGGCAGAGTACGGTGTCTGCGCTCGTAGATGGCGACAGCGACCCCGTGAAGCACGGTCGCTTGGCGATGTCGTGTTTTGGCAGCTTCAACGATGTCGTCGGGGAGGTTGTGCGTGCGTGCCGCCGCTGTGGCAAGGGCGTCGGCCTGACGGTTGAACTCCTCCGCGATGGGCCCGATGAGCCCAAGGTCGATGCCCAGGTCTCCCAGGTGGCTGGCGACTTTTTCGACGCGAAACATGTCGGGCTTGGCCATGACACATCGGTGAATCATTGCCCAGAGCTCCGCGTGCGTGCCCTGCGGCGCTGGATGTCCGTCGATGATGCTTTGGAACCCATCGACCACCGCCTGGTTGTCCACGAAGACGTGCACGGGCCGTTCGGCACACGCCGTAAGGTGGACGATGGCAAGGGTCTCCGCAACCTGGGCGTTCTGCGTTAGGCCGTGAACGCGTGCACTGTAGTTCATGCGGTGGTCGATGCCGTAGTAGACGCCGTAGCCCGCTCGTGCTAGGAGTGGGATGGCTTGGTTGGTGCACGCACCGTCCGTGGCAGCATAGACCCATGTCCATCCAGTGTCGTTGTCAAGGTAGGTGGTGTAGGTGTCCTGGGCTGAAGCCGCAGGATCACCCTCAGGGGGGGGCCGCGGGATGGGCTGTGGCAGCGGGTCCCTCGCGAGGTCGGCCTGCAGGTCGAGGAGGGCTGGGTCTTCGTCGAAGAGCCCGCAGTGTCTTGTGTGCGGCGGAAGACGGGCCCACTGGTCGTCACTGATGAGGGTGGTGAGAGGAACTCTTTCTCGGGCCCAGCACTTACAGTCGCGGACAGTGTGCTCCTGAGTTTCCTCTTCCTCGTCGCAGTAGCGGCACATGGGGCTGGGGTCTGCCGACGTGTTGGATCGGGATCGTCGCTGTTGGGTGTGGTCCCCGCCCGACAGGTAGTTCAGGAGGAGCGCCAGCTGCCAGGCAGTGCATTTGGCTGCTCCTTTGGTTCGCGCGAGCCACGTGCTGGCGAAGAGGTCAAGGCCCTGTCTGACCGAGGCGAGGTAGCCAAGGTCGTGTCGCCGTGGCTTGATCTTCCGCAGAAATGCCCTGCGTTGTGAGGCCCGCAGCATGTGCAGGAAGGCGTTTTGGGGTAGATTCAGCCAGCTGATCGGGCAGCCCCAGTCATCGTACATGATGCCAAATGTGGGCCAGGTCCATCGGAGCTGCTGGAGCGACTGGACGAGTCGCCCGACGGGTCCTCCACCAAACAGGGTCTGGACGTGGTGTTGGAGGTCTCTGGCGAGCCCGCAGAGTGTGACGTCGCGGTTAACCTGACGCCGCAGGCACAGGAATGCTTCACGCTGCGTGATGGCGTCGATCTCAAGGGCGTGTCCCGGCACGCACACGGCCATGAGAGTCCAGAACTCGACCCACTTGTTCCCCTTGGGGCGGATAGCCGCCTTGAGGGCGTGGTTGTAGGCAGTCTTGGCTGGGCCTGATGGTGCTTGGATGCCGGTGCCCGTGGTGCAGACGCTGGCGGCCAGGGATCGGGCGTGCCGCGCCTTGATAAGCATCGGCGACGGGAGCTTGCCAATGCGCGGCAGGCGGATAGTCGCCCTCCGCACACGGGCGTCTGCGGTGGCCGTGAGGTTAAGCGCGGCTGGAGCCGGCGCTGCCTCGGCGTTGATGTAACTCCCGACGAGCTTGAAGGAATCGACCACTCGGAGGGGGCGATCCGCCAGTGTGAGCTGGGTGACGGCGGCGTGCAGCTCATCGGTGAGCGCCCACCCTGCCACTTTACCAGGGTGAATGCGTTGACCGGAGAATCGGTCAAACTTGGCGGTTTCGTCGAGAGATTTCTGCAGCTCAGGAGCGGTGTGGGTAGTGGAGTTGCTGTCGTCAACGAAGGTAGTGCTGAGTGATCGAGGAACGTATCGGTGCTGCCTCTTTGTCCACACGCACATGAGCAGCTTGATGTCATCCAGGGACCACGAGCTGCCCTGGAGGTGACCGTTTGTCCTGGCCAGGTCCCTGGAGTACGCTCCGTTCATGCGGATGTAGCGTTTGTGGTGTCTGTAGAAGTTTCGGCGGACAGTAACGATGTCTTGTGGGCACCCCGCGTGCAGCGCAAGGTTTAGACAGATGTCCGTGATGAGGTAGTCGAAGCACTTCTGTCGGTCAAGGGCTGCTCCAGCTAAGGGGAGGAGTAAAGTCCTGGCGTGTTCGATGCGCAGGGCGAGAGAAGTGCTGACATCCCCAATGGTGGCTTTGGGAACGGCGCCGAAGCTCGTGGCATGGGTCCATCCTTGCCGCCAGGTCGTGAGGCTACGGTAGGCCGGCGCCTCCCACGCATACATCCACACGGAAAGAACCGAGAGAAGCCGTTGGTCCGTCGGGAGTTCCCCTCGGCCTTTTCGGAGGCACGGGTTTGGCACGTGCAGGAGGGGCTCGGGGATGGTGCCAGTGCGTTGCATAGCACGTAAGACGCTGGCGAAGAGGCGAAGGATGTCGTCGGGTAACTCCTTTGCCTCCTTGGTCGTCCAGCCGTCGAGTCCCCCCGCGCGGCGCGGTGAACGGGTGCGAATGAAGTGGATGAGTTGGTCGTCGGTAAGGTGGAAGGGGGCTGCTGGTGATGGCGTAGGCAGCTCTTGGCGGTATTCGTCGTAGAAGTCCGCCCACGTCGGCATAGCTTCGGCGTCATGGCCCGCGCGAGCGCGGTACGTGCCCAGGATGGGCTCCCAGGTGTCGACCATGAGCTTGAGCATGTCTTTGGTGTTGGCAACGATAGCGTTGGCGGGGAGGGCGTCGGGAACCTGGGCTGGTAGTGGGCCACGAATGGGGCCGTCGTCGTTGTCCGTGTCGGGCGAGCTACCGTCGCCGGGGCTGAAGCCGCCGGCGTCGGTGTCGGCGTCACTGTCGTCCGTGCTAGCTTGGTCAGGGTTGAAGGCGGTGATGTCGCAGTGGAGCTGTGCATCGTCGGGAGTGGTAGGCGTGCGGAGATACGCCGTGGGCGAGCAGTCGGCAGCCCGTGCGTATATGGCCGCCTTTCGCCCGCTTGGCTCGCGGACGCCCTCAGACCAGATCTTGATGCGTTCAGCTTTGGCTCGGTTTGCACGTCGCGCCAGCTCCGAGTCTAGATTTTGGATCAGACGATCGAGCTGCTCTCCGCGTGGCGCTGGCACGTCGGGGGTCCAGGCGTCAGGAAAAGCCAGGAGGGCCGTGGGGCGCAGCTTGTGGCAGAGAAGGCGGGCCGCGGCCCACGTGCAGTCGATGCGTTGCGCCAGGTGCGGCGGGATAGCACGGCAGTCTATATGATGGTGCAGTCCGATGAAGCGAAGCTCGCAAAGTTGCCGATGGAGCTTGCGAAGGCGGTTCATGTGAATCGTGGAAGCTCCGTAGGTGGGAAAGGCGCGGGGGACGGCGGGTCGCTCCTCGAACGTGGGTGTGAGCCCGTGCATGGTAGGGGCCTTCTTTTTTGGGTGGTCTGGCGGTGGGGGCGGCAGGTCCCGCAGCCGGGTGAGATGGTACTCATGGCTGGCCTCGTTTGCCAGGGCGAACATGCGTTCCACATCGTCGCGTGCGTCAGCCTGCTCCATGCGGTCGTGGTATCGTCCGGCGATGTGGGTCCCTAGTGCCTGGAGTTCGTGGTCCTCATGAGCTCCGTCGTTTGGAGGGTATGGCGTGGGGGCCAAAAGGCGTGGGGCCGTGTGATCGAGGCGGCTTAGGTCGAGTGTGACCTGCAGGCCAACATGGGACTTCGCTGGCAAGTCACGCAGATAGCAGAAGTCGGTGACAAGGGATCGCGCAGCTTGGTTGGCGATGACATAGTCGATGCGCGAAGTGCGGGGGCACTTGGTGACGCGGTCCCAGTCAGGGATATTGCCATATGTGTGCATGGTGTGGTCTGGTGTGCCTTCAGCGACGTTGGACCATCCGTGCTGCATCATGTGCAGCAGGTGTGGATTGTCGTCGATGTTCGTGTTGGCGTCCATACAAATGAAATACGGGGCTGAGCCGACCCTCGCGGCGGCGCAATCAGCAAGCCGAAATATATCGGTGCTGTCCCCTCCAGCGACCCCGTAGAGGCTCGCAATGTAGATCCCAGCGGGACCGTGGTTGTTTCGTCGCCGCCTGCGGCGGTGCTGGGTGCAGAGCGGGAGGAAGACCTCGTGCCATCGTTTCTTGGCCTTGAGGGTGGCGATACAGGTCGCAATGTCGTCGACGGTGGAGTCGACGATGGCGTCCTTAGAGAGGATGGCAACCCCGCCCGAGGCGCCGGTGTTGCCCTCGACCGTGTGGTCCGTGCCACCGTGAGCAGCTTTGCGCTGGGCACGCGCCAGGTCCAGGTCAGGTCCCAGACTGGCCTGGTATCCTCCGTGGTGTGGATTGGCGGCGTTGGTGGCGATGGCTTGCCTGGTAGGCTTGGCATGACGGGTCTCCTGCAGCGCTATGACTGCGGCGTTGTGGTCGACACCTAGGGCGGTAATGGTTGGCCAGTTCGCTGGAAGACTCGTGATGTTGAGGCTGACGAGGTGGATGGAGCGACCTGGCCCATCTCCGTCGGTGGAGCTGGGGTTAGCACGCCCCGCACGGTGGAGGGCGGCCTGGCCGTCACCCAGGTAGGAGGCCTGGCCACAGTGGGAGCTCATGGCGTCGCAGCAGATTGGCTTGGACGGGGCTGAAGCCGCCGTCGGGCCAAAAGTGTAGGCAAGGCATGGTCGACGCTGCGCCGGGGGGGGTTCATAAACATCGGCAAAACTGCCTCGAAAAAACCTCCTCACTCCTGTACCGCGGGGGGCGGAGGGAGGAAAGGTGAGACGGCAGCAGGGGGAGAGGGAGGCGACTCCTCGATCCATCCTGCCGAGCGCAAGAGCAAAAGCAAACCAGCGGCGGCAGCGCGGCGCGGCAGCGGCGCAGCGCGCGCGCGAATACTGCGCACGCGACACCGCTGGTCCGTCCTGCGGCGGCGCGCCCGCCCCGTCAGTGCCGTGATGGGCAGCATCAGCTGGAACAGCTTGTTCGTGTGCGCCCTCCGCGCTCGCCTCGGGCGGTGGGCCCTGTGGCTGCGGCGGCGCGCGCCCTGCCAGCGCGTCAGCCACTAGCTGGGCGTGGCGAGCGGCGCGGTCGGTGGCCTGGCGCTGAGCCTCGTCCATGCCCGCTGCCGTGAGGCTCGCGTTGCGGACAGGGCTGACTCCACGCGGGGCCGCCGCTGCCGCGGCAGCGGCAGAGGTGGCGGGGGCGCCGCCGTGGCTCTGAGGAGACAGCGGTGAGCCGCCGCCGAAGCCCGCCGCGAGGTCCTTGACGGAGTACTTGTGCTTGAAGGGGTCGAAGGTCGGCGCCTCGTCGGGGGCGACGACGCGGGTGGGCGGTGGCAGCTCCTGGTCCGTGGACGGCGTCGGCTCGAGGTCGACCTCGTTGGGGTCTTTGGCGCCGGCACCGAAACGTGGCACCACCTCGGGGGCTTGGGCGTCAGCCTGAGTCTCGCGGGGCGGCGAGCTCGTGGACCTCCCAGGGGGCTTGCGCGAGCGGTGGCGGCTGCTGGGCCGGCTGCGCGGGACGCGCCCGCCCGTGTGGCGGTCACGTGGCGAGGCCGCCTGGGCGTTGGCGCGCGCAGAGTCCGCCCTGCTCGGGGAGCGGATCGGCGCTGCGCTGGGTGCTGGGCTGGGCGGGCGGGAGCCGCCTGTGCCGCCCGCCGCCGAGGCTGCAGCCTGGTCAGGGTCGGCGGCGTCAGGCCGGGGGCTGACGCGGTGGGCACTACCCTCGCTGTGCCGCGGGGAGGCGCTGTGGTGTGCCTGGGTGTGCGTGAGGACGAGCGGGACGAGCGGCTGCCGCTCGCGCTCAGGGGGGGCGGGCTTTGCCTGGGCAGGGCGCTGCGCTGCGGCCACGTTTGGCGGGGGCGTGTGTTGGCGCGGTTGCCAGGCGCGCACGTTCGCCTCGCGCCATCCTGCGGGGCGCCCTGTCCTGCCGCGGCTTGGTGCAGCCCCCTGGGCTGAAGCCGCAGGGGGTGCCGCTGCGGACTGGTTGCTGGCGGTGCTGTCGTGGCGGCCTGGGTAATGGCCCCAGGCACGCGTGGACCCTGGCGCGGGCGAGGTGGCCCGTGGGGGAGCCTGCGCGAGTGCGCGCGGGTAGCCGACGACCGCTGGGTGCACCCTGGCGTGGGGGACGTGGCCGTAGCTGGAGGCGGCTGCCCCTGCCGCCGCGGGCCTGGCACCAATGGGGCCACGGTGGTAGGCGGCGCCCCCGCCGTACACCGCTCTGTCGCCTGTCGGGACGCGCGCGGGAGAGCGGTTGCGTGGCGTGCTCGGCTGACCTGCGTCGCGTTGGTCGCGCTGCTGGGTGCGCTGCTGGTGCTGCTGGTAGCGCTGCTGGTCGGCTCTCGAGAGCGGGCGGGCGTCGGGGAGGATGGGCGGCACGTTGGGCCGCCGCCAGCCCTGGTAGACGCGCTCGAAGGCATGGTCTGGGTAAGTCTCCCCGTCAGGTGAGTAGCGCCGTACATGCTCCACGAAGTCAATGTTCTGCGGCTCGGGGAGCACCGTGATGTTCACAGCCCGCTGGTGCGCTGGTCCATAGAGACAGAAGCTACCACGGTTGCTGCGGTCGTGGTTCAACTCGGCTTCGGTCGTGGCACGACTCACCATGGCGTCACAGAGGCGCATGTCGTAGTCGAGAGCTTGAGGCCCAGGGCCGCCCTCGGCATCCCAGTACAGTACCACATCCCGCCAGCGCGTGCGGGTAGTGTGGATGCGCTCGGCGATAGACTCGCAGACGGTCCTGACTGTGACACGATCCCTGTACATGTTGGTGATGGCTAGGGAGTAAGGTCGGCGCACCGCTTTGTTGAAGATGAAATCCTCCTTGAGGGCCTGGTGCGGGCCGAAGAGCACGTAGCCTTCCTTCCACAGCGGTTGGTCGGGAGACGGGTCTTCAGGCATCCCCGTCCCTGTGAACCCTGGTGGCCGCCTCGTGCCGTCGGGCAATCCCTGCTTGGGGACGCGACGCGGCCTCGGTGGTAGATACCATTGGCCCTGGTATCCTGCTTGGCCTGGTTGCGGAGGCTCCCCCCCGGGGCCTGAAGGCGCTCGGGGGGGCTCCATGAGGTCGTGCTGGGCTGGCGCGTTGCCGTATTGGCGGGCGAGGATGTGCGGAGGCATCCCTGTGGCACGGACGTCGAACAGGCTGTGCGGACGAGGCGGATGCGGGCATCTGCTGGAGAGGCAGCATGTGTCGGCGGCCCTGTCGTCGGTGCTGTACACGCACGTCCAGCTGTTGCAAGAGTAGTCCGTGGACCAGTCCATAGGTGCACGCAGTCCGCTGAGGGAGCAGTCCGGGCACGTCGGTTGGCCCGAGGTGCCGAGCTGCGTGTTGCGGCGGGCAGCACAATACTGGCAGCATTGGAATCGGCACTGTAGGCAAATCCAGCGTCCTGGTAGGGGCGGGAACGCTTGCTCGTCGGTGACTGCGTCGTCTGGGTGGGGTCGGGGTCGATCCCACAAAGGCCAGACGTCGGCGAACCAGGACTGGCCTGTAGTGCGGACCGCCTCCGCGGGGAGGCGAGCGTCGTCAGCATGGCGCTGGATCCACTGGGGCCCCAGGTCCGCTGCGATCATGACCGTGCGCCAAGTGTCGTCCGCCTTGACGTGGACTTGGGTCGGTGCCCAGAGCCTGGTGGTGGTGTCGCCGTGGTCGTGGTGAAGGATGACCCAGCCATCGCGACCCGCAACCGCAGGGTCAGTAACGCGGTGGCCCACAACGGTCGCCCCCCACGGTAGGTAGGCGCCATCGTGATGCTCGCCTGGGTCGAGCCAGACCTCGACGCCAGGGGCGTTCACACGGGACCGCACATCGCGGACGTGGAAGGCGAGGACGTGGTAGGCGGTCGGCTCCTCTTCCGTCTCGATGTGCTCCCACGTATCGATGTCGCTGCTGTCAGAGGCGGAGTTGCCGCCGCTCTGCCGTGACGAACGTGAGGCGGAGCGCCGTGAGCGAGCATGGCCTCGGGCGAGGGCGGCGGCCGCGCTGATAAGGGACGGCGTACGGCGGTCGTCGGCTCCCGATGCCGTCGGTGAGCGGTCTGGACTGTGTCCCGAGGCGGCACCTGGCTGAGAGGTGTGCGATGGGCCAGACGCGGCCCCAGGGCTGGAGCCGCTGGGGCGCGGCGCTCGTACGTCAGACTGCCACCGCTCGGGTACAGCCTGCGCCGTGGCAGTGTACACCAGGTCGATCAGTGGCTGCGGGTCCAGCTGGAGCTTGCGAAGCGAGGCACGCGGACGGGGCTGGTTGGGGTCGGCCCTGGTGGCTGCTTCGGTGTCGTAGTGCTGTGTAGCCCATGCTCGCGCTGCCTCTGGCGAGTATAGTGCCTGCGGCGGTGGCCACGCTGCCGCGGTGTCCAGCCGGCGCCAGATCTTTGCCTCCTGGTCGCGGGCTTCAGCCGCCTCGCGGAGGTCTGGGTGATCGAAGCCGGCAATGTGGAGGGCGTGCGTGCAGTCGCCCATGCCACAGGTGTGCGGGAGGGCACGGCACCTGGAGGCAGCTTCGGTGGGGGCACACCAGTCCATGCGGATGAGGAGGCCCAGGACCCGTGGGTAGATGAGGCGCGCTCCGTGAGCCTCCCCGTTCACGAAGTTGTGCCAGTTCTCACCGCGCGGCGGTTTGGTAGCCTCGCACATCCAGAGCGCGATGGGTCCCCAGGCGAGGGTGTCGTCTTCGAGGCTGCGGGGCGGGTGAGGCGGCACCGCGTACCACGCGGCCAGCGACGGGTGCACACCCACGTACGTGCGGCCGACATTTGTGGCGGTTCGGCCCTTCGCTTCACGGCGGGGGCCCGGCAGGAGGTGACCTCCGTTGAAAGCGAGACGGGCCGCAAGGTCGCCGCGGGTCCCGTGCCAGAAGACCGTGGGCGTGTCAGTGGTAGGAGCACGGAGGTCCCACGTGAGGTAGGGGAAGATCGTCTCGCCTGAGTTCCCGCCCGAGTCTTCCAGCACCCAAGTGAGTCGGTTCGGGGGCCTCTGCATGATGTCAGTCCACGGCGCCAACGCTTGGAGCGTTGGGTCATGGGTGAATCGAGGATGGTCGTAGAGTCGCAGGGCGTCTTCGATGTCCTCCGTGGTCACGCCACTGTTACCAAGCGCAAAGCCGTTCTGGTACAGGGAGGTGAGGATGCTCGTCGGCGGCACGGGGACCGCTGGGTCGCGCTGGATGGTGCTGCGTAAGTTGCGCGTCGGTGGCCAGAGGGCTGGGTGGGGCGTACCAGGGCCTGAAGGCGCCTGGGGCCTGGCGGGTGATGCGTGGCGTGCTCGCCGTCGTGGTGGTTGGGTGTCCATGTCGGAAGAGGAACCACGGGCGTTGCTTGCATCCGCTTCGTCGTCGGGCGCTCCGTGCACGCCGTCGCCGTCGAGGGTGCGCTCACGTGCTTCACTTGCCTCGGCGTCGGTGGCCTGAGCTGCGGCGGCTTCGTGAGTCGGCGGGTTGCCAGAGGCCGCGCCGCTTGTGGGGCCGTCTCGCGGGGACGGGCTGGTCGACCGTGGCGTGACAGACGAGGCTCGCGATACCGCGGCAGTGACTTCAACGATGGCGGCGGTGGTGGCGGTGGTGACATCGGCGACTGCGGCGGCAACTGCAGCGGCGTAGTGTTCCTGTAGCAGCGGGTGTCGAAGGGGATGCACGTGCTGGCTCTCGGGGTCGTCGGGATGCGTGCGCGGAAGCGTGTGTGGGGCCTCATCGCGCGGGCTCCTGATCGGTTGGCAACAGCGGAGGCACCACTGGGCCGTGGGTGAGTCCAGGACGCGCGCACAGATGCGGGCTCCTACGTGTCCGACGGCTCCTTGAGCGAGAAGTTTGGCGCCGACCAGGAGGAGACCGCAAACCACTCCGCCTGTGGCGATAGCTCCGAGTTTGCCGCTGGCCCATTTCAGGGCGCCCCAGAGGCCAGACCCGACTGCGCTGGCTCCGCCCGAGACAGTGTCTCTGAGTTTGGCGCTGGTCCACCTGAGAAGACCCCACAGGGCGGGCGCGGCGTCGTATGCTATTGTGCGTCGGGGCGTAGTGGACACGGATGGGCCTGGTGCCGCAGCTTCACGGCGTCGTCGCTGCCGGTAGCTGGGGTCTCGGCTCGGTGTCGGCAGGTACCCGTCGATCTGGTCCTGGTACGGCATGGCTACCAAGATGGCGTACGTGACCACGAAGAGGCAGATGAGACAGCCGCAGCGTCGAGAGGCCGCTGCGCTGTGCGGGGCCTCATGGGAGCCGCTGGCGTCGGGGTCCGCGTCCTCGATGGGATCGTTGTCGAGGCCAGCCTGCCAGTGGTCGACGGGGCTGGAGTTGGAGTCAGTCGAGTTAGCTCGGCGGACAAGGGTGCGGGACGGGGTCCTGCCACCTGAGGTCTGAAGACGCCCAGGTCCAGCCAGTGCTGCAGCGGGGCTGAAGCCGCCACTGCGCGGGCTGGTGGGAGCTGGCGGTGCGGTGGCATGGCCTGGCTCGTCGGCGGCGGTGGCACCTTCGGCGTCGCTGAGCTGTGCGCTGGGGTCGGCCTGGGCCGAGTTGTTGGGCGCACTGCTGCGCGACCGGGAGCGCCCTGTGTGGGGATCGCTGTCACGGTCGCGCTGGGCAGCGTCACTTGGCGGTGGCGTGCCGTCGGGGTCCTGGGTTTCCGTGTCGTGGATGGAGTCGTTCTGGCTATCGTCCGACACGTGGAACGAGTCCAGGGATATGTTGCTGATATCGCTGGCAGCTGCGTGCTGGAGCAGAAGCGGTTCAGCGTCGGCCGCGGGCTGGTCACACGTGGCGTTTTGGGCGGGGGGGCCAGCGGGCGGTGGTAGGTTTAGCGGTTCCATCGGTGCCGCGGCGAGCTCCGCCTCGACAAGCGGCTGCAGGTCTGGCGGGTGGTGCGGGATCGCATCCACGAGATACGCCAGGGCGTCTTGGTCGGGCGGAGGGAGGCCTCTTGGCAGCAAGGCGTGGGCCCGTGAGAGGTATGGCGGCAGTGGTGCCGCGAAAGCCTCAGGGCCGACGAGCTGGGCACGAGCGCACTGGTATTCCAGAAGGAGGCCAAGGTAACGGGTGGGGTACTCGTGGCTGCCCTGAATACGAGTGAGGTTGCGGTTGGTGCGCTGTCTGTCGGGGCCCGCTCTGTGCCAGATATCCTCGCACATGTCGACCGCGGTGCGGTGGCGCAGGGCGTCGTTTTTCTCCGCGGAGTCCTCCTGGAAAAGGTGGTCGTACTGTGGCAGATGGAGCGTCGCCAGGACGTGCGGGACGCAGTCCTCGAGCCATGCCCAGTAAACGTCCTGATGGTCCTCACCTGGTGCCCACGCCGCGGCGCACGGGATGAGCCGTGCTCGGATGTTCATCAGGTGCCAGAAGGCGGGGTCCTCATCAGGTTCACCCCTGGCGCACAGAGGGGAAGCGGGACTCTCTGTGTTGCTGGTAGTCAGGCCGTGTGCGTGGGTGCTAAGCACGGCCATAATTAGCAGCCCACATAGCGTGTTGGGCTCCACGGTGATGCACAGGTAGGGCACGAGGAGCCAGATGGCTCGCAGCGAGGCGCCTGTGGTCTGTGGGGGCCACGGTGGAGCCGTCTGCGGCGCTGGCTCAGCGGCGTGGTTTCCAGCGTGGCACGACCCACCGCTGTCAGTAATGTCGAAGCTGTCAGGTCGGCACGCTGTGGGGGTGCGACACTCTGGAGGGTACACGGTGCGACGTACGGCGGCAGGCGTCGTGGTCGGTGGTAACTCTCGCAGGTGGTCGTGCGCGGCGTGCGTTGCCTCATGCGGGGGCGGTGGCAGCCAGGGCACTGCAGCGGGGCTGAAGCCGCCACTGCGTGCCTGGGCCTTGCCAGCGGCCCTGTCGAGGATATGCTGCACGACGGTCGAGGACAAGCTGAAGACAGGGTGCCATCGAGGATATGCTGTACGACGGTCGACCGCAGGCGTCGTATTGAGTGATGGTAGCCCTCGTAGCTGAACTTGCATGCGGTGCGAGGCGTGGCCGGAGGACGCAGGAGTCAGCTCAGCTGCGGCAAAATCGGCGGTCGACTGCGATGCATGTGTCGTAGTTGACGAGGGCGTGCTCGTAGGAGACGTGCTGGTACTCGGCGTAGGCATAGTAGTAGCCGTCGAAGTCCCAGGGGGGCAGCGCGTGGGGCAGGGCCCCTGGTGCTGCTCAGGCCAGGCGCTCGCGGGGGCGCCCAGCAGCCCGGTGCCGCACGGACCAGCGGCGGCGGTGCTGTTCACGATCGGGTCCAAAATGGCGCTGTGATCGTATTTGTAGATGCTGTCATCGTAAAGGTAGAAGAACGTCCTACGCTCCGCATGTCGCAGGAAAGCCTCTCCTCCGTGCTGGGGCGCACCGCCTGAAGACGGGTGTGCTCCAGCCAGCGAGGGGAGGGCCAGGCCGCAGGCGAGGCGCCGCATGATGGCGAGGCCTGGCGGGCGGCGCGAGCGATGAGCCGAAAGCTGCGTGGCAGCACACGTCCTCATACACCCCTGAATGCTCATGTACATCGCTACAATCACGCCCCCTGCAAGACTACGGGTGTCCCTACACCAGAGAGCTTGCGCGTGCTGCTGCCAAAACAGACATGAGGTAACAAGAAAGAGATACGACGCGAAGAGGGGAGCGGTGCCTCTGAAGGCGCTTCCTCGGAGGGCTGAGGCGGGCTCTCTGAGGCACCTTCAATACGGGTCCTGGGTGGCCCGACCCTTGTCCTTGCCTTTGTCGGCCCCTGGGGGCCCCGTCCCTGGGGTGGCCTGGCCTGGCTGGTCGGTCGCACTGCAGGCTGCCGCGGGCTCGGCGGCCGCTGCGGCTTCCTCCTTCTTAGCTTCCAGAGTGGCCGCTTGTGGCAGGTGGATGGTGCCTCCCGTGAGGTGCCCGAGGAGGGTCTGGATGTCGCCGCGCAGTGCAGCGGCGTCGGCGGTTGCCGTCTGTTGCTGGGTGACGACGGTGGCAAGCCCCCGTTCCAGCCCTGAAACGTGCTCCGTGAGTGTGGCCTGGGAGGAGAGAACGCCCGCAAGCTGCATCTGCATGTTATCCACCGTGGTGGCTAGTAGCTCGTGCTGCTGTTCCATGTGCTGGATGCGGGTCGTGGCAGCATCGGGCGGTTTAGAGGCCGATGCGAAGCGCTCGCCGAAGGTGTTGAGTTCGTGGGAGGCCTCGCTGTATTCATCGCCTGATGAGAGGATCTCGACGTCAACGACGTCACCTGGTACTTCGGCGGCTGTGGCAGCGGCGCCTTCGGTGTGGCCCCCTCCTTCCGCCGCCGCCGTGCCAAGCCAGGGGTCGTGGCCACCTGGTCCTGGGGCGGCCGTCGGTTCAGCGGCTCCGTCCGTGCCGTGAGGGGGCGCAGAAGAGCTGCGGCCTGGGGCGCGGGGTGGCCTTGCGGGCGGCGTGGCGTCACGTTTCCCGCTGGAGGAGCGGTGGCGCTTGGCTAAAGGCTCCTCCTTGGGGGTCAGGAGCGGTGCGACGCCCTTGCCTTTGGGCGTGGCAGTCATGAGGTCGTGGAGGTAGGGGCTCTGGGCCGCTTTGGTGAGGAGTGTGCCGGTGGCGGGGCTGAAGCCGCCACCACCGGCTGGCGGCGTCGCAGGCTCTGTGATGGTGGTAGGCGTGACGATGGTAACGTTGTCCCGCTTCGGCGCCACCTCAGCCAGCGGGGCCTCGGCGATGCTCCACGGGATGGAGCACCCCGCGACCTGCACCGTATAGGTGAGTGGGGGCCGATGGGCGCGCACTAGGGCAAACTGGGCCGCAGTGGCTGGGTCCCAGGCGGTGTGGTAGACCTCACAGTCCCATTTGACGGACGGGCCCGTGAGAGTCTTGGCGAGCTGGGTCAGCGTGGCGTGGCGTGACGCAATGCCAGTGATGCGGTAGCGCGTCTTGGCGAGGGTGGCCTCGCAGCCGCGGATGCTGACAGCGGCGGCCTTGGCGACGTCAGACCCCCGCGGAACACGGATCCCCAGCAGGCCTGACTTGCCGTGCCTGACGACTCCCAGGGCCTTGAGCTCCACCGACTTCTGGAACGCGTCTGCCATCGTGATGGGCTGGTCCTCAGGGAACCACACGGTCTGATGCTTGTCGGCGGTGGGCTCGTCTGCACCTACGTTGCTGAGGTCGTAGGTGGCACCGAGTTGTCCTGATCCCGCCAGGACCTTGTCGACCGCTTGGAGACTGACGCCGAAGGTGGCAGCCAGGGACCTCTTTCCGACGCCCGATCCAAACCTGCCTAGGCTTTTGCAGGGTTCGAGGATGGTGACGGCTTTAAAGTTGCCGTGGAAGAGGGCCTTGAAGGTGTCCTGGAGCTGGCCATCGAGCTCCTGGCGGCGAGCGTCTTTCTTGGACTCCTTGTGCTTTTGGCGCGCCTTGTCCTGTGGAGCGGAGTCGCCTCGAAAAGGGCCCTTGGCGCGTGGACCACCGTTCACGGGGGCACCTCCCGAGAACTGGTCCTCGAAGGCCTGGTGCATGGAGGGGACTGCGGCAATGGCCTCGGTCTCGTGTATGGTCGCCCGAATCCAGCAGACGTGGTCGGCGGGGTCGATGGTGGCGACGGCTACCTTTTCCGTGCAGGCGACCTCCTTGGTGCCCAGCTGGTACACGATCACGGGGACGTGCGTGTGGACCACTTTGGGCGCCTTGGGGTGGCGCTTCAGGACGGGGACGGCGAGCTCGGTACCGACGTAGTTGTCGTTTTTCGGGCCCATGACAGCAATCGCGAGCTGGCCCGTGGCTCGCTTGCCCTGCCCGAGGTGGTGTTGCAGCAGCCGTTCGCCACTCTCGAAGTCGTGGAGGCTGATGCTGGGCTCGTACGTCTTGCCGTCGTCAGGCGAGGTGGGTTCGGCAAGAACAGGGACCTTCCAAAAGGCAGGGTCCAAGGCAATGAATTGGGTGTCCGCAGCCTGAAGACGTGCGGAGCCCGATGGTGGGTGCGATGTGTCACCGCCAGTGCGCTTAGGCTTGCTGCGCTGGTAGTGGTCGAGCGTGTAGCTGATCTGGTTGGCGGCGCACATGCGGATAAGGGCGCTGCCAAGCTTCTTCGTGTTGGACTTGTGCATGTCGTACTTTGCCTGGAGCTCGTCCGCGTTCAGTTCGGCTAGCCCGTTATAGGCGGCCGTGGGGCGGTCAGACCCCGCTTGCCTGAACGCTGCGATGCAGTCCTGCTTGCGTTGAAGGAGGGACCCTTCAGCAGCAGGGCGCGTGGGACGGGAGCTCGGAGGCTGCTTTGAAGAGTGACGGCGCTCCGGCTTCTTGGGGGCCATTGCTGCGGGCACTCTGGTGCGGAGAGGTCCTGCTGGGACCCCTCCGGTCTCGCGAGGCCTGGGAGTCTGACTCCGAGGCGGGGCGCTTCGCGTCGTAGCTGCGGTCTGAGCGCAGAGCACTCTCGAGCCGAGACTAGAGAGAGAGAGAGAGAGAGAGAGAGAGAGAGAGAGAGAGAGAGAGAGCGAGAGCGAGAGCGAGAGCGAGAGCGAGAGCGAGAGCGCGTTCGGATCACCCCAGGATATGCTTTCTTGCGGATGAAAAAGAGCACGCTCAATAATATGGCAAAGTTGGCAAGCCGCGCAGCAGGCAATAATCCGAAAGCCCCCCCGCGCGAGCCCGAGCGAGATAATTGAGACTTGTGAAGAGGGGCCCTGCACTGCAGTGCGAAGTGCATAGGCAGCCCGGCGCTTTTTCGACGCGGCCCCCAAAGCGCGCGATCTAGCCCTGACTCTCTCCAGCTAGGCCCCGCCACGAGCCGTCAGTCGCGCGCTCGTGCGAGCTAGGCCCTGGCCCGCGCGGGCGAGACATCGCTGCCCAGGCTGGGCGAGGGGCGCGGAGGCAGCAGGGCCCCCCTGCCAACCGGCTGAGCCCCGCTACAGGAACGGTCGTTCCTTCGCGCGAATAACAATTCACGCCCAGGGGCGCCATGAGTAGCGCGTGGAAGATTCTCGACTAGACGTAAGAGTGACCGTTCGCCGGAGTGACCTCTGGCGCGGGCGCGGATGGGCCCCCAGGTGGCTTAAAACAAAGCAGAAGCAGCGGCCTGCGCTCCCAGGTTTGGCCCCCCCGCGGCCCCCAAGAAGCCGCGCGCCAAAGGTCATTCTTACCCAGGGTCACTCTTGCGCATAGCCGACATTATGGCAGGGCGCAGCCTCAAAACTTCACTGCGCAAGCAAATGAAAGCCCGCGTTGGCAAATTCGAATGGCAAGTAAGTTCGTCATCGCAGACCGAGTGGATCGCCCCGCAACCTGCAACTGCAAGCGGGAACTGCGCAAAAGATGCCGATGGGAAAGCATTAGGAAACTTCCCGAGACGCACCCGGCCCCTTCCCCTCGCGAGTCGGGTATTTTCGCGAACGCCCCGTGCAAGAAAACCCCAGATATGCGCAATCAGCGCTGCCCTCATCTCCGCCGCGCCTCGCAGGGGCCCGCTCAAGCGGCGACGCTCGCGCAGTTCGTGGCCCCCCAGGGAGATGCAAGGTCTCGGCTGGGCCCGCGAACTCCCGCGCGCCGCCGGAATTCGCGGCAGCGGCGACAGGTTGCGCATTTCGCCGCCGCTCCTGGCTGGAGCCGCGTGCTCTCCTACCCGGCCGCGCCCCCCAAGGGCTCACCAATTCGGCGGTCGTTGCGCAGTTCGCAGCCGCCGAGGCGGCCGCGAGGTCCGGGGTGCTCCCCTGCGCCGCCGTGCTTCCCAAGAGCAAACGAAAGTGTCCATTGTTGCGTAGTTCGCAGCAGCTCGGGGAGCCGCGAGATCCCGCGCGCCCCCCTGCGCCGCCGCGTCTCTGAGGGGCCCGCAGGGGGGCCGACTGCCGCGCGGATCGCCGCCCAGTTCGCAGCCGCCCAGGGAGCGGCGCAGTTCTGGGCGCCCCCTTCACCGAGATAAGCATTTCGAATTCCCACCAGACCAGTGGAACATGATGATTTGTTCGACGCCGTCATTGACTGACGGAGTTCCCCCCGACAGTGGAAGGTAATAGTTCATCCGCGGCATCCGCCGCGCAGGGGGGGGGGGCGGGGGGCGGAAGGGGGAACAGGAGGCGAGGGGGGAGGGGGGGGGGGCGGAGTTCATTCCCCGCCGAGAGAGACAGGGGGGGAGGAGCCCTACTTCGCAATCGCCTGAGGTTCCTCCGCCGCGCCTCCGAGGGGCCCCCGAGAGCGGCGACCGCCGCGCAGTTCGCAGCCGCCCAGGGAGCCGCGAGTTCCCGGGCAACCCCCCACGCCGCCGCTCCCCTCAGGAGCCTGCGGAAGGCAGCAGTCGCGCAGTTCGCGGCCACTCAGGGAGCTGCGAGACTCCGCCGCGCCCCCGTGAGCCCATGGAAGCGGCGACAGTCGCGCAGGTCAAAGCCACCCATGGGGCAGCGCACGGGGAGGCAGGAGGAGGGGGTAGGATGCGGGGGGGGGGGGGGGGGGGGGGCGAGAGGAGAAGAGGCGGGGCCAACATAGCTAGCTCCATTCAAAACAGGAGTCTAACAAAGGAGGGCTGGGGGCAACGGTTTTTGACAGCGGCCGCGCACAACCACGTCGGGGGCTCGCCAGCAGGATTCGGCTGGGAACCGTTGCCACAGGAATCCCGCGCAGAGCCTCCGGCCATGGATTAGCTGGTGCGCGTATAGAATGGCACGGAGGGGGGCAGTTCCAATGTCTTGCCTGAAGGCTCGCACGGAAGAGGTTGCCCCGCACCGCGCCTTCTTCTTGCGGGCACGAGGTCGAGTTCAGTAGCGCGAGACGACGTTTAGCTCTCGCGGCTGAGTTCCCACGCATTGCGAATTAGGGGTTGACTCCGCTGCGGGGGGGGGGCCGGCGGCGACCAGGTGGCCCCCCGAGGCGATCGGGCTTTAGTTTGCGCGAGTTTTCTACAAGCGCGAATTAATGCGAGACCGGGGCGAACCCCGCGAGTCGCGATCTGTTTGCGGCGGGCCCTGGGGCCACATAGCGCAATCACGGGGAAAGCCGCTCGAGTGAATGGGGAACGCGCGCGGCAGGATTCAACCGGCAAGCCTCGCGACTAGAGACAAGTGGAGATTTGTTGGAAACCTGCGATGGCGAACCAGTGCAAGCACTAGCAGGCATAGCGCATCGCATGTTCGGCATACGTTGGGCAGCTCAATGCTAAGCTTTATTCGGGTGTACCTGGCGCGGATGCATTTCAACCCGTTGCGTTCGCAACGTGGCGGCAAGCTTTGCAGGGGCCCGGCGCGGCCCCAACGGGGGCGGGGATTTGCCGGGGCAGCCGGGAATAGCCGTGCACGCAAGGGCGGTCAGCATCGAGTGCGCAAGAATGCGCGCAAGTGATCGCGCGCCCGAGTCAGCGCGCAGATGCGCAAGCAGGCTGAGGACCATCCGCCATGAAGACGCGGTGACTCGAGGAGACGAAGGAGCCAAGGAACCAATATCAAATGCCCAATGATTAAAACTAGACAGCAAAGGAACCAATACCAATAACCAGATAACGAAGACCAAGGGAGCCCGAAACCAGGACCGAGGATAAAGGACAGCAAGGAACCAGGAAACGACGAAATCAGGGAACCAAGGAGCCAAGAGCGAGGGGACAAGGAAGCACAGGCCAAGGAACCAAGAAACCAAGATGAAGGAACCAAGGGGCCAAGATCAAGGAAGCAAGACGAAGGGGGCTCTACATTAAAGCCGAGAAACCAAAGAGCCAAGACCGACGAACCTAGGCCAGCGAAACCAGGGAACCCCAGGGAAGGCCCCTGCCAGGAAACGAAACCAAGGAGACCTTGGGAAAGCCAGCGCCATCCAGGGGGCACCGCCCATCGGGTTTTGAAGAACGCATCGTCAGAACCCCCATGCACTCACTGCTTACTTGGAAGCATTATCCAGCAAGCCGCAGCTGCGAATAAGAGCCGGGGGGCCGCGGGCTCGACGGCCGGCCTCGGGGCCCTGAAGATGCCCGCCGCAGGCGCTGGTCCTGCGCGACGTACGCAACGACCCCGCCGCCGGCGCCGATTGGTTTCGCCAAGGGAACGCGGGCGGGCCGCGGGCGGGTCTCGCGTTGGGTCGCGCGGCGGGTCGCGGAGCGAGTCGCGGGGCGGGTCGCGGGCGGGTCGCGGGCGAGGGCGGCGGGGACAAAGCGGCAACAACAACAGCGACGCCAACAACCAACAACAATTACAACAACGGCAGCAACATCCATTGTAAGACTGTTCGCTCTTACTTGCTCGCGTGCCAATCAACGCGGAGGTCCCAAACCCTCGACGCCCGCCCTCTTCGTCTTCGATCGCGCCCCCATGGGGGTGTATCTCCCTTGCCTGCTACGTGCGCGTCTGTGCGACCCTGCAAACAGGGGAACGAGCGGGGGGCGAGATTGGGGGGGGCGGAAGGATGGGAACGCGAGAGACATTTGCAGGGGGGGGGCTGGGAACATAAAAGCGCAGCAGAAGCAGCCGGGCGGATGGGGCGGCCGGACCTTAGAGGGCGGTTCGGGAAGGCGGGCGCAGGCGGCCAGGTCGAGCAGGCGGGTTGCTGAAGCGTGCATCCCGCATGAATCGCGAGGAAGTTTCGAGCGACGGCGCGATTCCCCCAACAAATGCGAGGACGTCTACAGCGAGAGAATGATTCCTCGGCGTCGAGGGCGCGGCGACTAAAGACGCCGCTGGGAAGCCCCGCGCAAGGGCCCGATCCTTGCGCAAGCTGGCGAGAGCACAGTTTGGAACTAAGTTGCAAGAAAGTATTTGGCTGGAGCCGTTGTTGATGCACTCGGGGGCCAGGGGCCCAGTTTGGCCACCCCGTGCCGCCCCTTGCAAACGCGGGGGGCGAGCGCCGACGGGGGGCGCTTCAAGTAAGAGCAATGGGTACCGGAGGGGGAATGCAATTTTAATTGCCAGCCACAACTACCGCAACGACAACGACCACAATCATCTGAAGACTGCTTGCCCTTACTGGCGCGCGCGTCTTGCAACCTGTGCACGCCAACCCTCGACGCCCGCCCACTTCGTCATGAATCGCACCCCCTGCCGGGCGGGATGTCACTCCGGTCGGCCACTGACTGAAGTGCGAAGAACTCTCGAGCGAGAGCGCCCGTCCTGAGTTAGGGGGGCCTCTCTGGAAAGGCCATGGGCTTTCGGAATACGCGTTGAGAAACATCGAACAGGGGCCCTCGTCGCCGCGTCTGGGCCCCCGCCAACTTGCGTGAATTTCAAGAATGTCGAGCGAGAGCGCCGCTCTTGAGTTCGGGGGCATCTTTTGCAGGGGCCTCTGCGAATGCATCTTTGTGAAATATCAAACGAGAGCCCTTGTCAGCACTGCTGGGCCACCACCAAGTCGATTCAATCGCGAGAAGTCTCAAGCGAGAGCGCCATCCCTGGGTTCGGGGGCCTTCCTGGCCAGGGGCTCTCGGAGTAAATCGCGGGGAAGCATCGGGCAGGGGCCCTTCTCGCGGCGGCTGGGCCTCCGCCGACGCGATTGCGTGCGGGGAAGGTTCGAGCGAGAGCGCCGTTCCTGAGTCCGGGCGCCCTTCTGGCCAGGGCGTCTCGGGGCGAATTGCCAGGGGGCGCCCGGCGCGAGCCGTCGTCGTTGTAGCTGGGCCTCCAAGGGCGCACTTTTACATTCGAGCCAACGCTCGAGCGGGAGCTTCGTTTTCAAAGCAAATGCAGCTGGCGTCGAGGCGAGAGCGCGCGGAACCGTTCCAAAGGAGGGGAAGGGAAGGGCAGTTCAGTCGAAAATAACACAATGCGCCCCGGAGGTGGGCGATCAACCATATTTTTCTCGGTCGTGAGCGTTCAGCAAGAGAAGCCACAACGACAACAATCATATTGCCCGTATTTTCGATGCTTCTATTTGCAGAATGTATCCATCCTGATAGCTACCCCGTCATGGTGGAGCGTTCCTTGCAGGCGGGGGCCCGGCGCCCCTTCTCCCTGACCCCCTGCCTGGGGAGGTCTTGACAACACCTTTCCGACGCACTTCAGCATCTCAAGCCCAGGTGGCGCATCGCCTTCGCCATCCCCCTGCCCACGACTTGCTGACCAACAACCGAAGACCCCAGGGGGGGGCCTCGCATTCTCTGGGAGAGCCCCATGCAGAGCCACCAGGGCCTTCGATCGAAGCTTCATTGCTTAGGCCCCTGTGCTTTTTCGACCCCTTCCTGGTGGCCGCTTTTGCGTCGGCCGCCTTCTGATGGTGCCGGCGCTCGTCGCCGTCTTAGTCGATGCCGCCGCCGCCGCCGCCGCCGTCGTCGTCGTCGTCGTCGCCCTCCTCCCCCCCCTGCACTTCTTCTCCAAGGAATGCCCCTGGCCCCGGGTGCCTCCAGGAGTTCCAGGAGGCCCCCGACGGCCGCCAGCGCGCGACGTCGACGACGACGACGACGACGACGACGACGGCGGCGGCGGCGGCGGCGGCAGCGGCGGCGGCGGCGGCGGCGACGCCGCGCCCCAGGACACGAGCGAGAGCGAGGTCGCACGGAGCAGGCGCGAGAGCGCGAAAGCGCATCCAAGGTGGCCAGCAATAGTTATCGTTTGGCGACGACAACGACGACGACGACGGCGGAGGCGGCGGCGGCGACGACGACGGCGACGACGCCACGCCCCAGGACACGAGCGAGAGCGAGATCGCGCGGAACAGGCGCGAGGACGCAAAAGCGCATTCAGGGTGCCCAATCAAAGTAAGTCTTTAGTAGTTGAGGTTCAACAAGGACCAGGAAAGCCTCTGGGGTTCACGGGGTCTCGAGTGAACACGGAGGAAGTATCGAGCGGGGGCGTCGTTGTCTGTAGGAGGTCCTGCGGCGAGGGCGCTGGTCCTGCGGTGGAAAAAGGAAGGTGTCGAGAGGGGGCGCCGATGTTGGTGGAAAGGCGGCTTTGGGGGGCGAGCAAGAGCCCCGGCCTCGGGCGGGAAAGAATTAACCATGAATAGTCATTTCTAGAAAATAATTACCGCTGATATCCGGACACGGTTCCAGGCTCTCTCGCCTCGACGCCGGCTACATGTTCTTTGAAAAAAAAGAGGCTCCCGCTCGAGCGTTGCTCAATCCTAACAGTGCACTCTTGGGGGCCCAGCAACGACGACAACGGCCCCCGCTCGATGCTTCCTCGCAATTTAGTTCGAGACACCGTGGCCAGAGAGGCCCCCGAACTCACGAACGGTTCTCTGGCTTGAGACTTCCTCGCTATTCAATCGCGTTCGCGGGGGCCCAGCCACGACGACAAAGGCTCCTGTTCGATGCTGCCTCGCGATTTACTCCGAGCGCCCCTGGCAAGGAAGGAACCCGAACTCAGGAACGGCGCTCTCGCTCGAGACTCCCTTGCGATTCAGTCAAATTGGTGGAGGTCCACATGCGACGACAAGGGGTCCCGTTGATACCTCCTCAAGATGCATTCGCAAAAAAACCCTGGCCCACCAGAGGTCCTGGCGCGCTGCCCGCTGAGGCCCCCGTCGCACAACCCACTGAGGCCCAGGAGAAAGCGCGCAGGAACCGCAGCATGCTGCCCGCAAGCCATCGGACACAGCCCACATAGGCGCCGAGCGCGCCCGCAGAGGCCCCCCCGCGCTGCCCGCAGAGGCCCCGAGCGCGCCCACATAGGGCCCAGCGCGCTGCCCACTGAGGCCCCCGACGCAGCCCGCAGAGGCCCCAGCCCGCAGAGGCCCCCAGCGCGCAGTCCAATGAGGCCCTCCGGCGCAGCCCACAGAGGCCCAAACCCCAGCCCCAAGCGTGCCCGCGGAGGCCCCGAGCGCGCCCGCCGAGGCCCCCGCGCGCTGCCCACTGAGGCCTTCCGGCGCAGCCCACAGGCCCCCAGCGCGCCCGCAGAGGCCCCGGCCCGCAGCGGCCCCAAGCGCGCCCACAGAGGCCCCCGCGCGCTGTCCACCGGGGCCCCCGACACAGCCCACGCAAGCCCCGAGCGCGCCCGCGGAGGCTCCAGGGCGCTGCCCACTGCGGCGCCGATTTTCTACAGAGGCCCCACGCGCGCCCACGCAGGCGCCTGCCCACAGAGGCGCCAAGCGCGCCGACAGCCCACAGAGGCCCCAGCGCGCCCGCAGAGGCCCCGGCCCAGAGAGGCCCAAACGCGCCCACTGAGGCCCTGAGCGCGCCCACGGAGGCTGCAGCGCGCTGCCCACTCAGGCCCCGGCCCACAGGCCCTTCCGCGGAATCTCCGGCGCGCTGCCTGCCGAGGCCCCCCGACGACGCCCACAGAGGCCCCGCGCTCGCCCACGCAGGCCCCGGCCCACAGAAGCCCCGAGCGCGCCCGCGGAGGCCCCCGCGCGCTGCCCACCGAAGCAGGGTGATATGCCCCCGAGGGGGCACGGTCGACGACAAAGAGGGCGGGCATCGAGGGCCTGGGATAGACGCGTTGCATGGCACGCGATCAAATAACAACCAACTGTCTTAAAATGATTGCGTCGTTGTTGTTGTTGTCGTTGTTGGGGGCCGGTTTGGGCGGAACCCCGAAGCGCTTTAGCGCGGGCCTAACTTTCAAGGGAAACGCGGCCAGCGCCTAGGCGAGAGCGCGAAAGCGCATTAAGCAGCAACAGCAGCAGCAACACTCGTTTCAATATTGTTCGCTGTCACCATCTCCTGTGCCATTCAACGCGTATACCCCAACATCCCAAACCTTCGGCACCCGCTCTCGTCGTCTCCGACGGGGCCACTCCGTGGGCGCATCTCCCTCACCTGCCGCGCGCACTTCGTGCAGCCCCTGGGACGTGGGAGGGGATGGAATGGATCGGGAGAAATTCAGCAGGAGAGGGGCTAGGAGCAGACTGCGCACGGCAGAACCAGTCGGGCAGGTCGGACGGGGAGACTTCAACGGGCGGGTTGGGATTGGGAAGGCGGGCCCAAACGGCCTGGTCGAAAAGGAGCGCTGCTGAAGCGCGAGCACGACATAAATCGCGAGAAGATCTCGAACGACTGCGCGATTCCCAAATATTTTCCCAGAAAAACCAAAGCGAGAGCGTGATCCTTGACTGTCAAGGGCGCGGCGTTCGAATAAATTGAGGAAGTCCCGCGTGGCGTTCGAGTGAATTGATGAACTCCCACGCGAGAGCGCGATTTGTGTATAGATTGTGAGGAAGTCCCGCGCGAGAGCGCGATTTTCAAATACATTGCGAGGGAATTCAAGCGGGAGCTGTTGAACTTTCACACCCGTGCATTTTGTCTTTTCTCAATCAAAGTGCGCCCCTCGACGCTCGCACCTTGTTTTTGGATAAGGAAAGTCCTCCTGGTCAAAGTGCGCCGCTGGCCCCCCGGACTACAACAACAACGGCTCCCGCCCGAGACTTCTTCCAAATTTACTCAGGACCCCCCTCCTCTTGTTTGAGACTTCCTTCCAATTTACTCAGGATGGGCGCTCCCGCTTGAGACATCCTCACAATTTAGTCCGGGTCAAACTGCGTTGTTACCCTTCTGGAGTACAACAACAACGGCTCCCGCCTGACATTCTTCCAACTTTACTCAGGACCCCGCTCCCGCCTGAGACTTCCTCCCAATTTACTCAGGATCGGCGCTCCCGCCCGTGACCCCCTCGCAATTTAGTCAGGACTCCCCTTCCCGTTTGAGGTTTCGTTAAGATTTCCTTGCGTTGTAGTCTAGATCCCCGCTCCCGCCAGACATTCCTTTTTGCAGGAATTGCGCTTTCGCTTGTGACTTTTTCGCCGTTTATTCCGAAATCGGGCACCACATTCGCCTCCAACACTCCGCCGAGCAGCACCAGAGGTGTTACATGGCGTTGTTTATGGCGCGACCCATGGCGAAAACTTTGTTAAAGCGTGTTGGAATGGCTGGCGCAAACCTTGGCGCAAACTGAATCGCAACTCACTGCGCAAGTCCTCGTCGTCCCTCCCTCTTGCTCCTCAAATCCTTCCCTTCCTCCGATCCCTTCGTCCTCTCATTTCGTCTTTTTCCTTTCGTTTCCCTGTTTAGGGGCTTTTCCAAGTACACGGGGCAAGGAAGGAATATCTCCCCCACAAAAAGGGTACGATCGAAGACGAAGAGGGCGGGTATCCAGGGCTTGGGATATGCATAGTGAATGACACGCGGGCCGGTAGGAACGAACATTCGTTGCTGTTGTTGTTGTTGTTGCTGCTGTTGCTGTTGTTGTGGTATTGTTTTGTTGTTGTTGTTATTGTTGTAGCTGTTTTCGGTGCCCAGCAACGCAGTTTGGTGGAATCAACTTCCCCTTGATAGAAATAAAACGGGTGCGGGACCCGAAATGGGCGCTTGAATTGAAGAATCGAATGCTTACCGGACGGGGGCTGAGCGCTAATTATGTTCAAGGGTATGAGAATACTCATCATGTGTATCCCAAGCCCTCGGTGCTCGCCCTCTTCGTCTTCCATCATACCCACTTGGGCATGGATCTTCCATTGCTGCCACGTAAAATTTGAGCAGATGTTTCAACCACGGGAGGAGAGGACGGATGGAAAGGAGGGAGAAGGATGGAACGCGAGACAAATTTGCAGGAGGAGGGCTCGGAGCAGAAAGCACGTGGCAGAACCAGACGGGCGCATCGGGCTGACAGACCCGAGCGGGCGGGTCGGCAAGGCGTGCCCAGGCGGCCAAGTCGAGCAGGCGGGTCGTTGAAGCGTGAGTCTGGCATGGATGGCGCGGAAACCTCGAGCGATAGCGCGATTCCAAACATTAATCCTGAGAGAGAGCAGCAGAAGCTAGAGCGTGATTCCTGTGTATCGACGGCACGGTGTTTGAATACATCGCAGGGAAGTCCCACGCGACAGCGCGATTCACGGATGCATTGTGAGGAAATCTTGCGCGAGAGCGCGGGTCCTTGATGCATTGTGAGGAGGTATCAGGCGGGAGCCGTTGTTGCTGTTGTTGTAGACCAGGGCCGCGGGCACAGCTTGAGCATGAATATAGATTGGATCAATAGAACCATGGTGCGGGCCCCGAGGGGGGCATTTCAATGGAAACACCGTAACGTGCACCCGTGGGCGGGGGAACAACAGGCATTGTTCTCATAAGTGGAAAATGAACCACAAGAACAACAACAACAGCAACACCAACAACAACAACATCAACAACAAAAACAACAACAACAACAACAACAACAACAACAACAACATCAACAACAACAATAACACCAACAACAACAACAACAATCACAACATTAACAGCAACAACAACATCAACAACAATGACAGCAGCAACACCAGCGCAATAACGCAACAACGCAGCAACACTCCGCACCGTGAAACCCCACTTCAGACACGCGCCCAAGGACAATGAATGACCGCTCGGCGAGATGAATCAACGCGGGGGCTTGCGATCAGAATCTGCGGTAACGCACTACATAATAGCAATGTTTTGGACAGCCGCACGCGACTTCGTAACGTATGTGGCTGTCTTACGATGGAAGTTCACCAGGATGCGTTACATTTCAAGTCTGTTGGCAAGCATTACGCTTGGCATCAGGTGGAATCCTTGCCAAGAGGAATCATGTGGAACTCGCCGTATTGGAAAAGCCTTGAGTCATTCTGTCACACGGAATCACCTTGGAAGCGCTCGTGCGGAACCTCATAGAAGAAACCAAGTGGCAGCCGAACGATCGGAGTCCATCCGATGGCCTTACGCTTGGATTCCAAGGGTAGCCGTCGCGGCAGGAATAGAGAGAAGGCCGCCCGACCAGAAGAGCCCTGGACTGCGAGCGTGCGAACGACGCGGGGCCGGCTGCGTCAGAACTACCCGCGGGCTTACGCAGGCAGCACGAGGACCAGCAACAACGGCCAAGCCGAGGCGCCGCGCGCAGCTGGGGCTGGAGTCCCACGGGCGACCCGCCCCCTCCGCCGGCAGGCACCGAAGGCGCGACAAGCTCTTCGGCTGCACGCGGCGCCAGGAGCAAGCTGGCCACGGTCCAGACCTCTGCACCAGGGCTGGGTGGACCGCTGCGGCAGTTCTTTGCCTCGGGGAGAGGAGTGCGTCAGCTTGAGGCGGCCAACTGTGGGGGGGAGCGCGAGACCCTGCCAGTTCCAGCGTCTAGCGCTGCAGCACAATCCACCCACGGGCTGTAAGCTTGTAGCACAAGCGACACCGACGACGAAGGCACCAATGCAGATCGACAACAGCACAACGCTGCCATGATCATTCCATAGTATGTCCACTTACTGTGGGCGACCCCAGATACGTAGGCAAGCGATACTATTTTTTGTTGTCTCGGGGGGGTCGTCGTTTGTTTGTCCTGGGCCGCACAGCCGCCCATGCAAGTTGCACGTTCCCGTACGTTGCAGTAGCAGAGCGTGCGCGTTTGGACTTGCCACAGCCGTCCACATCAGCTTGCTTAGTGATCCCACATCGAATCCCAGTTTGTTTCTTGATCGCGCCCTGTTGAGCGACGAAAGAACGGGTTCAATTGCACCGACGTGCCCGCGTTAGCTGCTCGTGTAAGGTCGCGCGTAACAGCCCTCGTCTCCAGGGTGGCGTGTTCTCCGGCTGCCCGGGTAGCCACCGCGTAAGGTCGCTATGCCATCTCGCGTAAGACCCGTTTGTTTCTCGTCGCTCGCTTGATGTTTGTCCAACGCCCCCGTCAGGTGGCACCCCGATTTGAGCATTCCGAGCCAGGGGTGGGACGTGTGGCAGTGCATGGACCAGCTGTTTGCTCCAGCGAGGCTGCGCAAGCCTCGAGGCAGCGCGCTTTGTTCGTCAGTGATCGTTGCGATTGTGAGCCGAATTGGCGCCCGCCACGCATGCATGATGTATCTTCAGCCTTCAAGCATGCGGCGCCTAGTGCCCCTGCACAGCAGATGCCTTATTGTAGTCCCCGCTGTCTGCAAGGATGGTGTTCAAGGCCTGCTCTCGTCATGCACGCGTCGCTTTGCTCCCGGGCTGCTTCTGTGTTTCGTGATTGTTTTTTTGTCCCGTCGTTGTCTTGCATCTTCCTGGCTCCGCTGCCCCGCAGTCATGTGGCGCTGCTGCTCCTTCTGCCACCCCTCTCTTTCCAGCGCTCCGCCATCGCATCGCCAGGCAGAACGGTGCTCGGCACGTGTAACCTGCGCGTGGCTTCCAGATGCTCCGCATGCGAATGCAGCAACGTGTGTGTTCCAGTTTCCTGGTACCAGAATCGGATTTCACGAACATGGGCGTAAGTTACGTTGGTGCCCTCCTGCCCAGCAATCCGATCACGCGACGTGCTGATGGCTTGGTTCGCCTCGTTGCACCGACAAGCCTAGAGAAGACAAGACCAGAGCATGCGCAAAAGAGTTCGCGCGAGAAGACCAGGCGGGTTGGGGATCATGGCGCCCCAGAAAATGCGGGACATGCTGTGCTCTGAAAGTGCCGGGTCATCTTCTACTGTGCGACACAAATTTCAGGTTTGAAGATCGTACCATGTAGCACCCGCCACATGTCGGAACGCAACGTGTTTCGTCTTGTAGGTGCCTTGGATCGTTCCCCTTGCTGTTTCTCCCGCTGCCCTGCCACGGGAGGAGTGCTGCACAGGATCCAGGTTCGGCGGCGCGCCCGAATCGTCGAATCGCAGGGTTGCCTCTGGTTCGACTCGCATCGCCTCTGCCTCGTTCCTGGGGGCGCCACCTGGCCACCCCACCGATCCCAGCCAGGCCCACCCTCGGGGGGCCAAGCCAGGAGGGGGTCGAAAAAGCACCGATCTTGGGCCCAAGGTGGGCCTTTTCCAGGATCTGTAAGGTGGCCAGCTGACGTCTCCCAGCCGGTTTGTTCCAGAACAACAGCGTACGTTCGACTGCACGTCGTCATTGCCTGTATGTTGTTGACCAGGTGCCCGAATTCAATATGTAAGCAGCAAGCGTGTGACACACACACACACACACACACACACACACACACCTTCGCCCGCGCATTGTAAATTGCATGGTGCAGCGCCGCCTCGGAAGGCCACTGGTCGTGGTGCAGTTCTTCGACGGTGCGCGTGTGGAGTTCACTACCCCAGGCGGATGCATTCATGTTGTGTTTTTTTGTCAGTTGGGATTGTTTTTGAGATTTGCGTCCCGTGCGATGTGTTTGTCGCTCAGATTGCATGTTTCCCGTTGGGATCCAGTCAGTATGTCAAGTTACCACGCAGCGTCTGCCAGGGTGAGGTGCATCCGTGTCTGACAGCATAAGACAGGCTTGGAAGATCTTTATTACAGGGGTATCATGCGTTGTTTTGAAAGATCTGCTTTGACAAACCATCTGCAGCCACAGGACTGCAAGGATTCTGCATGGTTCGATTCTTATCTCTGCGTATTGCGGACTTGACTTGGGCTGTGAGCAACCATCACGTTGGCGAGGCAGGGGGTGTGGACGTTCGTTTCCAATTGCAAGCTGACGCCTGTCACTTTTCGTTTGGCGGTTGTGTTCTCGTCCCCGTTCATGCGGTCTCTGCTGCAATGTCTCTCTGGATCCCGCGTTCTCCAGTTGATTCGCGCGGGACCCCGGGGACGCCAACTTGTGGGGACACGTTCCGCTTGCTGGACCCTCAAGGCGCTGTGTTGAGGCGCGGTCCTGCTGCGCCGGTGATCGACATTGTTCTCCTGCCCCGCTGCCGACTTCGTCGAAAGCGTGGCCACGGCCCTTGATAGAGAATGCTCCGTTCCAATTGCTCCCCATTGTGACGAACGAACAATACGTACCCATACCCATAGGAGGTTCGGAGGGAGGAGGACTGGCTGTGGATATGGGTGCGGGTTGTCGGACCCTGGGAGAGGCTCCCGTTCGACAACATGCACCCATAGCCCCCTCCGTCCCCCCTATGGGTATGGGTACGAGTCGTTCGTTCGTCATATTGCCCCTGACCGCCTGCTAGTTGCAGCTGTTTCCAGGCCGCTTGCACAACCCATCCCAGCCGATGTGCCCGCTCGGCCTCCGAAGCCCGGTCATGTGAGGTTTCCAGGGGTCTTGAGCATGTGATCGGAGGGGCGGCGTGGAATGGGACGTATGTATTTACATATAGATATCAGAGTGAGGGGGCCGAACGATCATTCACTTTCCCTGGGCGCTTGGCTGAAGTCAGGTTCTGCGATGCGGATTGCTGCTGTTGTTTACTGGTTGTGTGGTTGTGTGTTTGTTTGTTTGTTTGTTTGTTTGTTTGTTTGTTTGTTTGTTTGTGTGGTTGTTTGTTTGTTTGTGTGTTTGTTTGTTCGTGTGTTTGTTCGTTTGTTTTGATTGAGTTTTGTTATTGCTTGCTTGTCTGCCTGCCTGCCTGCCTGTCTGCGTGTTGTTGTTGGTTGTTGGTGGTTGTTTGTTGTTTGTTGTTTTAAGTTTTTTTGTCAGTTTTGTTGTTTAAGGTGTGTTGTTTGTTGTCGCCGGCACCCCCGCGACCCGGCCCGCGACCCTTTCGCAACCCACCCGCTACCCACTTGCGACCCACCCGCGACCCACACGCGAACCACCCTGCGACCAACCCACGATCCACCCGCGACCCACCGTGCGACCCGCCCGCGACCCACCTGCTACCCACCCCCGACCCACCCGCGACACTCCTGATAGTGATTGTGCCGCGGAGTGGGTTGTGTCGGGGGTGTGGTGGTGGTGGTGGCGTTGGTGGTGGCTGTGGTGGTGGTGCTGATGTGGTGTTTTGTTGTGGTGGTGGTGGTTATGGCTGTGGTGGTGGTGGTGGTGGTGGGGTGGTCTGTGGTGGTGGTGGTGTGTTGTGGTGGTGGTGGTGGCGGTGGTGGTGGTGGTGGTTGTGGTGTGTTGGTTTGTTGTGTTGGTGGTGGCGGTGGTGGTGGTGGTGGCAGGTTGTTGTGGTGGTGGAGGTGGTGGTTGTGGCGGTGGTGGTGATGGTTTGTGGTGGGTTGTGGTCGTCGCGGCGGTGATGGTGGTGGTGGTGTGGTGGTTTGTTGTGGTGGAGGTGTGGTGGTTTGCGGGTTGTGGTGGTGGTGGTGGTGGGTTGTGGTGGTGATAGTGGTTGTGGTGGCTGTGGAGATGGTGGTGGTGGTATGATGGGTTGCTGTGGTGTTGGTAGTGGTGGTGGATTGTTGATGTGGTGATGGTGGTGGGTTGTTGTGGTGGTGGTGGTGGTGGCTGTGGTGGTGGTGGTTGTGTGGTGGTTTGTGGTTGCGGTGGTGGGTTATGGTTGTGACGGTGGTAGTGGTGGTGGCGGTGCTGGTGGTGGCGTGGTGGCGCTGGTGGTGGTTGTGGCGATGGTGGTGGCGGTGGTGTTGGTGGGTTGTGGTGGTTTGGTGGTGGTGGTGTTGGGTTGTGGTGGTGGTGCGTTGTGGTGACGGGTGTGGTGGTGGTGGTGTTGTGGTCGTTTATGGTGGTGGTGGTGGTGACAGTTGTGGTGGTGGCGGTGTGCGGTGGGTTGTGGTGGGGAGGTGGTTGTGGTGGTGGTGGTGGGTTGTGGGGGTTGTGGTGGTGTTGGTGGTGGTGGTGGCGGTGGTGGTGGTGGTGGCGATGGTGGTTTTTGGTGGTGGTGGTGGTTGTGTGGCCTTCGAGTCTTCCCGTCACCGTGTCTTGGCTTTGGGTTGTAGTTCCAATTGGTACCTCCTGGGGTCTCGTCAGAGTCGGGTCCCGGGGGCGTCTGAGGAACATGTGTGAGGGCTCCTGGGCGCCTCTTGGGCGTCTCTGGGAACTTCGTAAGGGCCCCAGGTGGCTTTTGGGAAGCAAAGGATCGATATGGCAATTTGTTTTTTCCCGTCGTGGCTTCTGGACTCTCTCTGGTCATCGTCGCTACGGCTGCCGTTAGTGCTGCCGGCCGCTGCCAGCGCATGCGCCAGAACCGGCACCTAGGAAAGAGAGAGGAGGGACGGGGGGTTCGAACCCCCCCCCCACGGGAAGCTGGAAGAGAAAAGATCGGGTGAGTTAGAATATCCTGATCCTTTCCTGGGAGGGGGGGATTTGGACCCCCCCCTCTGGGAGGGGGGGGGGTGGTTGGGGGGGAGGGGGGACCCCTTGGTTTTGATCGACCTCGCCGAGTGTTGGGGGAGGGCCCACCCCCCGGTTCGAAACGCGCCGCCGAATGTTACCAAGGCAAGCGCCCGTGAGACGCGCCCTCTCATATTTGGGTGTCGGTGCAGACAGTAGTGCAATGCATGTGTTGCGAGCTACGTGGCGCAATCTACGTGTTGTAAGTAATTTCTGTTCGCAGTGACTTGGCAACTCCACTGCTCGCGCAACCATCCCACCCACACACCTGCAACTTGGTTTGCATAACCCATGCAGCGGCGATTGCGATGAGTGCTTGGCGTTGGCTGGTGCGTCTCTGCGGCCGCGCTAGCCCGCTTCTCCTAGCGCGCGAAGCGGCGAGCTAGTTTGGCGCGGCCGACGCGGCCGCGGTGGCGCTGACCTTGGGACATTTCCCAGCGGGCACTTCAGTACGAGTCGGCGACTTGGGCGGGCGCGGCATCATGGCAACATCGACAACGGTAGACGCGATGATGGTAGTAGCGGTGTTGGTGACGATGATGACAACGACGGCGGCAAGGCCTGTGACGGTGCCGATGTGGATCACGCCGGCGACGATGACGGCATCCTCGCGTCGGCGATGATTGCTTAGAACGGAGTTCGACATGCGCGCGCGGCCGCCGCGCGACAGCGGCCCGCATGGCGTTATTTGACACGGACGGTGTCCCCCATCGTGCCTTCGCTGCTGTCCCCAAGCCTACTCAGCCTCCAGCTTCGTCTGGCTGTCTCCAGCCCATCCCGCCACCGTCTTGGGCTGTGGGTTTCCAGGGCGTAGTGGGGTCATGGTCGTGCCCTGGGGTATCTTGGCTTCCAGGATGTAGGCCTCTTCCGATTCTCTCCGGGGCTGTGTTTGCAGTCTTTTGAGGCTTTCCTGGGAGTATGGAGAGTTGTCCGGCAGTCTGTTGGCAGGAGTTCTTCCTGGCAGTCTGTTGAGTCCTTGGGAGAGTTGTGAATCAATTTTGGAAAAGGGGGCGTCCAACAGTGTGGCGGGGGGGCCCTTTGGGGGAAGGCGCCCGTGCCCCCCTTGGGATCTTCGGAGATCGTTTTTGGTCGCGGGCCGTCTTCGACGCATTCAAGATCTCAGAAACGAGAATTTTGACATGCAGACACGTATGGTTTTCTTGATGACTTGGGCCTCGAGGGCACGCCCCGACGGCTTCCAAGCTGGCCCCGTTGACCCCCAAGACGGCTCCAGCACAGGCCCTTGGGTCCGAATTCGAGCATATTGGCAGTTAGGGTCCCCAGGAACGCATCCAGGGCTTCGTGAACCGTCACAAGCCGCATTCCGGAATCGCCCGGGGGCGTCTGGGAAACAAAGTTATCAATTGTTCCAGAATGTCCGATTCAATGTTGATTGCGTGTGAGCTTGTATGTTTGAATACAAGCTGGCCAGTGTACCTTCTCACGTCTACGACTCATTCTGGAGAGGGCGTCCCGTTCAGTGACTGCTGAACAGTGACGGGTAGCTCAGAAACTGGGGCGACGACGCAAGTGGATGGCACAACAACTTCGTGTATCCCCACCAGCCCATTCAGAAGCGATGCCCAGGGGAAATGAAGTGATCAGGGAAGTGGGGGAGCCTGCAGAAGAACAAAGGAAGGGGGAAGTCGTCCGATACCCGAAGAGGGTGAGGATGGTGGAGGAGAAGGAGGAGGAGGATGAGGACCTCCAGGTGCCTCTTGGGAGCTTCGGGGATCCTCTTGAAGCCTCTTGGGGGCCTTTGGGGCCGTCTGGGCGCCTCTTGGGGCCATCTTAGGGCGCTCTTGCTCTTGGGGCCATCTTGGAGGTGATCGATCAAAGATGAGGGGGTCCTAAATTCGCCCCTCCCCCCTCCCTTTGGAGCCCCAGAAGTTGCCTCTTGGGGCGCTCTTGGGGCCGTCTTGGGGCTCTCTTGGGACTCTCCTGGGGCCCTCTCGGGCCACCTTGGAGCCATCTTGAGGCCTCGGATGGCCATCGGAAGCGAAAAGGCAAGAACACACATGGATTTTCCTTAGGTTTTGAAGCGAGTTTGGCTTCTTAGAGGCCTCCATGGAGGTCTCGGAGGCGTCTTGGAGCCGTCTTGGAGCGTTATTGGGGCCTCTTGGAGCATCTTGGGAGCCGACTTGAGGCATCTGGGGCTATCTTGAGCCATCTTGGAGGCCATCTTGGGCTCTGAGGCCCTCTTGGAGCCATCTTGGTCGAAACAGTACCCTCTGACAACTCGCGGGGCGCCCAGTCCAGGTCCAGGGGAGGGGGTAGGGGCGAGGGGCCCGAAGGGGAAGAAGGGGGTTGGAAGAGGAGCCTCCCTAGACAACCTACGCCCTAAAGGGCTGGTGGGACTAAGTTTTTGTGGCAGCGGCTGCGGCGGCGGCATATGCGGCACTTGGCGCCTTCGGCAAGATGATGGCAAGACGATGCTTCGACGGTGCTATCGCACCTTCCCACGTTGCTCCGAGACGAGCCGGCGATGCAGTACCTGGAAGGCGCTGGGTAGCACATGTCCTCGTAAGGGCCACAGACGCCGACTGGCGCTCGATCAGGCTGCAGGTCCGTGGATCGACAGTCTGGGATGGGTTGGGCGGGTGTCCGATCGATTGAGCGTTCCTCGTTTCGGGGCGAGCCGGGCTGGCAGCATGGGGCCCCGAGACTGCAAGCTCTGGGTCACTTCGGGTCGTGGGGGTGCTGCTGCGCCGACCGAGTACCCCGACGTCGCCATGCTTTCCCAGCGTTGCCCCCTGCTGAGGTCCCGAGCCATTCCCTGGGATTGGCTTTCTGGAGGTGGAGGCCAAGGAGGAGGGGGAATGACCGCATGGGGCGGGGGGGGAGAGTAAGAGGGACGGATGAGGAAGCGGGGGGAAGGATGATTAATAGGATGAGGAGGAGTAGGAGGGGGAGGAGAAGGAGGAGGAGGAGGAAGAAGAGAAGGAGTAAGAGGAAGGAGGAAGGAGGAGCAGGAGGAGGAGGAGGGCAAGCAAACGGGCCAGAGGTCTGGATGCCTCTCGGAGCCTCTTGGAGTATCTCTTGGGCGCTTCTTCGTGGCCTCTTGGGATGTCTTGGGGGCCTCTTGGCGGTCCTGGGGGCTCTTGCGGGCCTCTTGGGGCCATCTTGGGGCCATCTTGGGACCTCTTGGGGCCGCCTGGGCGCCTCCTGGGGCCATCTCGGAGGAGATCGATCACAGAAGAGGAGAGCTCATTTTAGCGTCGCCCCCCCAAGAGGCCAAAATGGTGCCAAAACCCTAGTAAAACCAATGATCTCGGCTTCTCGCCGAGGCCATTTTGGGCGCTGTAACTACCCGCGACAGGCCCCCATCCAGGTCCAAGGGAGGGGGTAGGGTGGAGGGGTGAAACTCTCCCCGAAGGGGAAGAAGGGGGGTGGAAGAGGAAACTCCCTAAACCACCTACGCCCAGAGGGCTGGTTGGATTCCATCTCTAGAGCGCGTTCGAGTGCGGCAGCGTCTGGTAGTCGCTGAGAAGGCGCCGCTTTAGCTTCGTCCGTTCGCACAGATCCTGCGCCGATCTGGCGTGGATGTTAGCGCCGACCCGCAAAGGCCGGCAAGATGCCATGGGAGGCTCCCGTGATCGGAGGCATAGAGGTTGACACCAGCACCAATATCGGCGGTGTGCCTTCACCAAGGGAAGATGGCCCCGATCTCGGCGATGGTGGTAATGCTCTGGCCTCCCAGGTGGCCGAAAGGTTACCACCGGCACCAGCATCTATAGGATCATCCTCTCCCGGTGGAAGCACCCCCCTGTCTTGGTGTTGGTGCCAAGTTCCAAGCCTCCAAAAGCAAGCGATGTTTTCTATCCCAACCCCCGACTTCTCGGCGAAGTATGACGCCACTCAGAAAGGGAGGGAAACCCCGGGATACGCCCCCAGGGGGCTATTCAGACGCACCCCCATCGACGATGGACGCCCCCCTCGAATATCCCCGGGTGTGGTCCCACATTTCAGGTCCACTCGAAAACCTCCCAAAGCCAGGGGCAGGGGTCGACGTATCCATTGTGTTCAGTCGGGCCTGTCCGTCTACAGAAGGAACATTATTCAAAAATAGTTGAAACATAGTCGGGGGAAGAATGTGTTTTATTCTCCTCAATCAGAGCTTGCCTCTGTATGGGGTCCTAGCGGATTCATATGGTTAGGTTAGGTTTGTCGCCGATTTTCGCTGCACGCCCAGGTGCCCGGGTGCCGGGGGGTGCCCGGGACCCGGGTGCCCGGGGGCCGGGCGTGCCCGGGGGTGCTCTATAGCCCCATAGCCCTACAGCCTTATAGCCCTATAGCCCTGTAGCCCAATAGCCCTATAGCCCTACAACTCCACAGCCCTATAGCTCTATAGCCCTATAGCTCAACAGCCCTATAGCCCTATCGCCCTCTAGCTCCATAGCCCTATAGCCCTATGGCCCCCTAGCCCTCTATAGCCCTGATTGGGGCTTTTCTCCGGTACCGTTGAACACTGTTGGAGAATATGTTTGGCGTATGGCTTATCTTTCGTCCAAGAGCTGCCTGCAGAGGGCCATGCCCGACCCAACGCTTGTCACCCGCCACGAGCTGCCGCCGAAGCCGCCGCCCCCCGCGCGCCGCACCGAGACAGAGAGAGAGACCCGGCGAAGGCGCACCTTCGGGGCGCCGGCGGGCGGCGAGCGCTACGCGCGGCAGGCCCTCGCGCTGCTGCGCCGGGCGGTGCACCCCAGGGCGGCGGGGGGGGCGGTGCCCCTCTCCTTTCGGGTCGGGCGAAAGGGGGGGATTGGGAAAGGGGGGGGTTTGCGAAATCTGCTGCATGTAGCTGGTTTCGGCCCCGCCGACGGGCCCATTCCTCGATACACGGGCGCCTCCCGGCGCCGAGAGGCGCCGGTAAAATCAGCTACGTGAGCAGATTCTCACCCCCCCCCCCTTGCAAACCCCCCCTTTCGCCCGGCCTGATCCTTGCCTTCAGTCTGGCGTGTCCCTCTACGGGAGAAACAGATTGG
>CAUYUJ010019259.1:761372-796646 GCA_963575745.1 Prorocentrum cordatum
CAGCACGCCTCTGGCCCGTTGGGCCCGCGTACTGTGTCATGGAAGGCTGTACTTTATTACATCAGAGCGAGAGGGACGAACGGTCATTCAATGTCCCTGGGTGCGTGGCTGAAGTGGGACTCCGCGGCGCGGATTATGCTTGCTGTTGCGTTGCATTGTTGTTGTCGTCGTCGTCGTCCCCCTCGCGACCCGGCCCGCGACCCACCCGCGACCCACCAGCATCCTACCCGCGACCCACCCGCGACCCACCCGCGACCCACCCGCGACCCACCCGCGATCACCCGCGACCCACCCGCGACCCACCACGCGACCCGCCTGCGACCCACCCGCGACCCACCCGCGACCCACCCGCGACGCCCCCGTGACCTGGCCCGCGGCCCACCCGCGACCCACCCGCGACCCACCCGCGACCAAGCCGCGACCCAGCCGCGACCCATCTGCGACCCACCCCGAGACCCACCCGCAATCCACCCGCGACCCACCCGCGACCCACCAGTCCACCCGCCTTCGACCCACCCGCGACCCACCCGCGACCCACCCGCAACCCACCCGCGATCCACCCACAGTGTTTTGACGACAAAATCGGCGCTTGCGGCGGGCCCGTTTTACAATTAGTGAACATGTGGCGCTTGCGGCGGGTTTTTCTTCAAAGCCTCGCAGACTGCCGACGCCCCCTCCGCCGCCCCCTCACTCTTATCCGCAACTGCGGGGTGCTACGCACGTGTTCTCTTAGGGTCTGGCGGTGGCGCTGACACTGCGGTGCGGAGAGCTGCTGGCACACGCGAAGCGTTCAGAGCAGTTTCAATCGTGTCGGTTCTAAACTGCCTATCCGGAGGGATTCGCCTCGAGCCGCTGGTCCCCTCCTGTGGTCGACCCGTGGTGACAGTTTGAGAGGAATCGTCCTGGATTGTCCTGGCCATTCCCAAGGTTTTGTTGTGGCAGCGCCATGCCTTGGGGGGCCGTCCTGTGGCAACTGTTTGGGTGCATTGCTGGTTTCCTCTCGGGCCATCTTGGGGCCTCCCCGTGCATCAATAAACCTCCGTTTGCCGAATCGTTCGAATTCTAACACGCCCGTATCGTTAGTGTGGTTCAGGCTTGTTTCTGCGGCTTGGAGCCTTAGCTCGTGAACCGAATCGATCGAGTGGTAACGGATCGGTCGCATCAGCCCATGCATGCCAGCTTAGGGGGACGCAGTGCCTTTGAAGGAGTCATGCTGGGCAAGCAGGGGCAGCACGGCACAGGCTGGCGCGCGACAGGTGGCGGAGTAGAAGATGAGGCGGATGAGGACAGGGAAGAAGGGGCGGATGGGTGAGAGAGAGAGGATTCGCCCGCAATTCTACATCATATCACCGCATCCCATAGCATAATAGATGAGGAGGAGACAGAAAAGAGCGGAAGGCCGCATGACATGGGCAACACACATTAGTGGATGGTAGGGGTAGGGGTCAGGGGTTATGAGGTGGCGGTCTTGGAGGTATTCGGCAGGGGAGGATGGGTGGAACCGAGGAGGGAGGGAGTAGAGAGAAGGGAGGGAGGGAGGAGACAGGGAGGAGCGAGGGAGGTAGGCGGAAGTGCCAGTCAGGAAACATCGAACAGCATATTCCATGCAGGAAGGAGGGAGAGGAAGGCCCCGCAGGAAGACAGCCCTTTCTGGCCTGCCCATGGAGGTCCCCTCCGATGGCCTGCCCATGGAGCCTCTGGGGCCGTGGCGGGGAGGGAGCGAGGAAGGCGGGAGGTAGGAGGTAAGCGGGATGCGGGAGGGAGTTCAGCAGGAGGCGGGAGGTGGGATGGCGGATGGAATCACCATGGGAATTACTATACACATCGCACAATCGTCAGAGTGAGGGTGCCGAACGGTCTTCAGGGTGAGGAGCCGAGCGGTCTTACATCATCCCTGGATGCGTGCCTGATTTGAGCGTCGCGATGAGGTTTATTACTGTTGTTTGGTGTTTGTGTTTGTCGTTGTCGTCGTCCTCGCCCGCGACCCAACTGCCACCCACCCGCAGACCCGCCCGCGATCCACCCGCGACCCACCTACCCACCCATGTTCGGCGTCTGCGGCGGGCTCGTCGTGCAATGGGTTAAGAATCAGCGTCTGCAGCGGGTTTCTTAAGAGCCTCGCAGGCCGCCATTGACCCCGCCGCCCCCTCACTCTTATGCGCGACTGCGGGAGCCATGGTTCTATGCAAAGCACGGGTGGCTCACCTGCAAACCTTGCTGCGAGGTATGCTACCGTGATGGCTCTACCAGCCCAGTGGGATGGCTGGAGGAGGGTACGAGAGTCGAGGAACCAACACTGACCGCCCCTGGCGCGCTCCGCGCCCCAGTCCGTCTTCCTGTTTCTCACCTGCCTCGCGAGAGTCGCAGCTGCATATGGGGCATGTTAGGTAGGGCCTCGCTCTCGAGAGTCGAAAGACATGCCGTCTCTTCCCCCGGCGGAAGGTTGCGGAAGTAAAACGAGGGCGCCTCCGCCGGCAGAAGGTCGGCGGAGGCTGGCAGAAGTCAAAAGTCACATTCCAAGTGATGACCGCATTTGTTTTGCTCCGGGGCTTCCAGCCGGGTATAGCCAGGACCCCGGGTAAGGGGACCCGGTTAGTGGTAGGGCCCCGGGGCCCCTCAATTGGCCAGATTCAATAAACCAGGTTTGCCGTAACTGGTGTTTTTCGGGCGACGGCAGTTCCGGTTAGTGGAAATGGGACGGGGGGGCGCCCCCGTTACAAATCACTAAACCAGGTTCCGTTAAACCCAGTTCTGCCAATGCCCGATCCAGAACCCCTCACAGGGCTTGGCCCTTCGCCAGGACAGTGCTGTTCCTCGAGGGGGGAGGGGGCGCAGCGGCCCCGCCTCCTCGATCCTCCTCGATGCTTCCCAGTCCTCCCTGGCCCTCCTCGATCCTCGATCCTCCCCCGAGGTCCTCCTGAAGCCTCGGCCCTCCTCCATCGATCCTCCCCAGTCCTCCGCGGCCTTGGATCCTCGGTCCCCCTCGATCCTCCTCGACCCTCGACCCTCCAGGGAGGGGGGCGCAGCAGCTGCGGGGGAGGCGGGTGCGGCAGCGCCGCCCGAGGACCACCCCGAGGGCCACCGGGTCGCCAGCTTGGCGCTGCCGCCGAGCCCGGACGAGGCCCTGCGCCGCAGCCGGGCGGCGTGTGCTGGGGCCCCAGCGGAGGCCGTTGCCCATCGAGGTCGGGCCGGGCCGGAGGAGGAGGAGGAGGAGGAGGAGGAGGAGGAGGAGGAGGAGGAGGAGAACGAGGAGCAGGAGGATGAGGAGAAGAAGAAGAAGGAGGAGGAGGAGGAGGAGGAGGAGGAGGAGGAGGAGTTCGGGTGGGCACGCGACGAGCGGCGAGGAGGCTTTCGGAAGTTTTCGGGAGTTTGGGGGACGCGGGATGTTTCCATCAGCGGCGCCTCCTCGAGAGCATCGTAGGGGGTGGAATCGTCCCCAACGGCCGCCGTAGAGCCGACTTCTGCTGCGGATGCCACGAGCGGGGGGTTCGTAGAGGGAGGGTTATCCGAAGGTGGGGCTGGGGAACGGGCCCAGCTGGATGCTCCCGTTTCACGCGTGTCCTTCTTCCAGGGGCCGTTCGGAGCGACTTCGTGTCCAACCCCACCTTTGCCCCATGCACCAGCTTTCGGCCCCCCCGGACAAGGCAAGGATGGGGGCGAGGCGCAGGGGAGGATGCATCGACAGCCCATCGTCCACTGATCGCCGGTAGGGGCCAGAGGGGGGTCTCGGCTCGCCTGGCGGTGTTGCGCGATCGGCTTTACACGCCGGTCGCTGGAAGTAAGTATTTTTGGATTCCCAGATCCCAATCTACTTCAAGCGCCTTCCTACTTCAAGAATCGACACGCTTTTGCTGTGTTTTGTTATTCCCTGGGGGGGGGGCCTGGACCCAATCAACTTAATCCGCCTTCCTACTTCATGTTTTTACCTACTTCTTCCGACCGACGTGTACGGGTCCGCTCGCGGCTGTCCATCGAGGTCGGGGGCTGGGCCCAGGCAATCGGCGGGCCGCCGGGCGGCCGGGATCGGGACTGGGAGCAGGGGTCGACCCGGACCCCCTCGCGTTGTGAATAGATCACGACGGTGGGTTTCTCCTATTTTCAACCTCGGGGGGCTCTTACGTAGCCTCGAGATCGCCAAAAAAGATTCAGGATGGAAAACCGGTCCCAGGGGAGGGGTCGAGGCCTCTGGGTGTCGACGTTGTGAAGAAAGACGACGTCGAGAGTCTGGGCTGGTAGCAGGGGGAGGGCACGCAGAGGGCGTGTTCGCCCGATGTGGGGCGAGGGGGCAGACCCAGCTTGAGGCGAAGAGTTCCCACTTCCGAAGCCTGAGCGATGCTCCTCGAACCCCAGCTTCTGCCCTGCGACACCTGCACGCGCCACCGAAGGGGGGGAGGCGGAGGAGGAGGAGGAGGCGGAGGAGGAGGACGAAGAGGAGGAGGAGGAGGAGGAGGAGGAGGAGGAGGAGGAGAATGACGGAAGGAGGAGGTGGAGGCGAGAGAGAGGAGGAGGAGGAGGAGGAGGGAGGAGGAGGGAGAGGACGAGAAGGAGGAGGAGGAAGAAGACGAAGAGCAGGAGGAGGACGACGACGAAGAGGAGGAGGGAGGAGGAGGAGGAGGAGGAGGAGGAGGAGGAGGAGGAGGAGGAGGAGGAGCAGAAGGAGGCGGAGGCGAAGAGAGGGCCACCGCGTCAGGCGAGCCCGTCGCACGACAGAGGGACAATTGTGGACAGGGTGTCGTGGCGCTGCTCTTGGCGCATCTTCTGCAGAGGACCGTCGGGCTCGTGCCTTCGCAGTGCCAGAGCCTGTTGGGGCTGGGAGCGGGAGCGATCGGGACCTGGGCGTTCTGGACGGTGACCGTGGACCGGGCGGGGGCTAGGACGAGGATGACCTAAACTTTCGCTCTCGGAGCGTTCTAGAACTCTCTGAGAAGGCCGCGGCGCCCAATGCATCGTCCAGAGCCGCCGGATCTCAGAGGTTCTCGATTCATCCTATCCTCGCCAGAGTTTGTCCTCGTCCTGGCTTCGTCTCCGCGGAGGCTGGAGTCGAGACGGTCGAGGGTCGAGGTCGAGTTCGGGATGCGGGTTGGTGGCCGCCAGCGATCGGGTGGGGCTGGCCCGTTCGACGGGGCCAGCTCTGACCTCCTCTTCGGCATCGGGGCGTGTACTCTTCGATGGATTGGCCTTCGGGGTATCGATCCCTCAATTCGTTTTTGGCCCCTTGGTCGGTCACTCGCGCGCGGATTATGTGGCGCTTCGGGGTGGGTCGTGCTGGCTGGACCGGGGCCGGGACGAGACTTCCGATCGACTCAGATCGGGGACGGCTTCTGAGGCCGACATTGAGGCGACGCTCGGCGAAGCGGCGCTCGACGGCGGGATGCAAGAAACTGCTGGCTGAAAGGGCAAGATGGGGCAGATCGGGCTTTGCCCCACTCCTGCATCCTGGTCCTTTCCTCTCCGCCCTCCGCAAAGCGCAACGCCCACTCATCCTCCTCTGTCACGCTGAGCAGGGACGTCCCCAGCTCCTTCAGCCAGCTTGAGGCGCATCACTGCTCGGAGGGATGGCCTGGCTTCTGGAGAGGGCAGAAGGCAGCGCTGGCATGAAAAGTCATTCTGGCTGCTGGTCGTTGAAGTATTATTCCTGTTAGTTGAGGTCTGAAGGTTGTCATTGTTTGATGCGGGGTTCCGAGGCCAGAACGTTCCCGCTTGATTTGCATCATTTCCGCTTGCTCTGGGGGGGGGGGGCAGGCGTTGCTTTTGAGGTCGCTTGCGTGGTGAAAGCCGTTAGGTCGCGAGACGGCCATGAGGTTGCCAGGGGACGGATGCAAGGTGGCGGTGAGCAAAAGCCGAAGCAGCTGCTCAGACCGCTAATTTTCTCGCCAGTCCGGTGGCTTCGCTCACGAACGTGTCCTGTCTTCATCTCGAGTAGGCCTCGCATTGCCGACGGTCCCTGCTTCAATTTTGCCCAGAGACCTTCAAGAGAAATCACCGAACATTCGGGCGTAGCCCGAATTCGCTTCTCGCGAGGTAATCTGGACTGCACTGGTAATCGGAGGTACTCTCGGCCGCCAAGGGCGCAACCTATGGCACAACCGAAAGGAAACGTTTTTTTTCTCGGCCGCCAAGGGTGCAACCGATGGCGCAACCAACAGGAGACGGTTTGATTCTTGACCGCCGAGGACGCAACCAATGGCGGTACCGCAAGGAGACGGTTTTATTCCCGGCCGCCGAGGGAGCAACGTATGGCACAACCGATGGGATTCGGTTTTATTCTAGTGCGCCGAGGGCGCAACCTATGGCGCAACCTGTTGCGTTGAGCCGCTCTCTTGAACCGCAAGCGGGCCAGCGAGGGCGTCGAGGACCGAGGTGCCAGGAGAAGGAGGACGAGCAGGAGAAGGAATACGAGACACGAGGACGATGTCCTAGACGAGGACGACGAGGAGGAGTTGGAGCAGGAGGAAGACGAGGAAGAAGAGGATGATGAGGAGGAGGGCGAGGAGGATGACGACGACGACGATCAGGATGGGGAGGAGGATGGGGAGGAATACGAGTACTACGAGGACGAAGTGTGGGCATTCGACTGCGTTCGAGGCTAGGCCCGATTTATGCTCGCCGGTTGGGCTGTCGGTGAGGCCCAAGCGGCGAGCTGTCTTTTGATTTCCAGTCTCGTTCTTACCATCCTTGTGCCCTCTCCCCGTCTCTTTATCCTGTGGGCGTTATCCGCGCTTGCCGAGCATGCATGAGGCATTACAGGTGGCATCGTGTTATAGTTCAGCGCGAGGCGTCGTGCACTGCGGTCGTACAACCCCGATGGAGCAGGAGCGTTCTTGCACCTCGCTCCCCTCTGCGCCTCCTTCGTCTGTGAGGTTCTCTTCGGCCGCTGCCTGGCGAGGCTGCGCGCGCGCATCCTCGTGAACCCTGGGCAGTTGTATCTTTGGCGGGGCGCCGCTGGGGCACCTCCGCGATGCCTGGCCAGGGCCATCCTGACTGATCCCCCCCCTGGCTGATGCTCAGAGTATGCAGGGACCCTTCTGGCCCCGGCCAGGTCCCAGAAGGATCCTGGCCGGGCATGGTGGTATTGCGTACCGACGCAGAGACAACGAGGGAGGCGTCTTGGCTCCGGCCAGCGATCACGGCGGCCCCTCGCGCTTCAAGGCCGAAGCTGACCCGGGCCCGGAGTGTTGCTCCAGGCCTCCCAGATGGGGCCGTAGCAGATGGGGTCGGAGGATCGCGTCGCATCGACGGTACACCGGCGATGCGGCTCGACGTGGAGCCCGATGTTCTCCACTCTGGCGTCGCCGATGCATCGCCGATGTCACCGACGCATCACCGGTGCGTCAGCGATGTATCGCCGATGCATCGGCGATCGGGCGCGGCCCTCCGACCCCATCCCCAGCAAGGAGGCCTCGAGGTGCCGATGGGGGCTGCAGGGCGCATCTCGGCCAGTGCCAGGGGATGTCAGCACCGAGGGGGCCGCCAGCTCCTCCTGGAGGTTGGGCATGTGTTTGATGGTTCCTGCTGTCTCGGGGGGGGCTCTGGAGTCAAGCAGTTGCGAAGCGTCCTGGCTCGCCTATGGGCCCACCGAAGAATGTTCTAAGAGCCTTGTGCGGTTTGCACGAGATGTTCTTAGAACATTTCTGGCTGGGACGGTCATGTGTTCGCACATCGGGTTTTTGGTCTAAGAACATTGTTTGTGCTGTTGCTTTTGATTAAAAACGGATTATGAGAACATGTCGTGGTAGGCCTATAGGAGTGCCCTTTGGGCCTCATTTCTTTGAGGAGTTGGCGTTTCCTCGAGGAAGCGGCGAAGCCCCCCAGTGGTGACCGCCCTTGGCGTTGCGTGCCTGGGCACACGAGGCAGAGGACAGTGCGCAGGCAGCCGAAGGGAAACTACATAGTTCTAAACTTTCGGAGGTCCACTTGGATTTCTCGGATCGTCGCTGGTTCCCTCTCTTGGCGCGCGGATTGTGTCATGTGCTGCGCCAGAGACGCCGTCAGGGTGTCGAGCGCCGGTCAACCAAAATGAGTGTGAGGACCTCCAGACAAGTTTCTGTTTATGCAGTCCTTTGTTCCTCTAGTCGGCCGCGGGAGGAATGGTAGAATACTTGAGCAATGATTGTTGGGCATGCTCGCCGGTTCGGTTCATCCGTGGCCCGATGCCGCTGCGAATATGTCAGCACGGACATCCCAGGGTCTTACGCCCTCACGTTGCAGGTCCTCCCTGCTCTCTGCTATCAGCTCTCGTGGGGTGGGGTCTACATTTCAAAAACATGTGTCTTGAACTGGGCACTGTATTGCAGACCCCGCTCCTCCTACTCTGTGTTTCTTATTTGTCGATGCGGTTAGCCAGCTATAATGTACACCCTTATGTCCTACGCTTGTATATGTGCATATCATTACCATCAGCTCTCTGCGACCTGTTGTCTATGATAATGTAAACACTATATAGTCAAGTCTCGATTCAAACATTTACTGTTACGCGCATGCGATGTACACTTCACTGTACCTGCTCTCCACCGTTTTGGTGTACGCCAAGCTGCTTCTTTCTGCTTTCTATACGTACAACCCAGCTGCATGCGGCAAGTCCTGCCACGGTGCAAGCCCAACATTATGTTTGACGACTGTGCGAGGGGGGTGGAGGGGTGCGGGAGGCCGTCCCGTGTTGCACCGTGTTTTGTTTGCAGGCTTTGGAGAGCCGTGATGACGACAATGATGATGATGGTGGTGATGAACATGATGCTGATGTCGATGATGACGTTGGTGATGATAAAGAGGAGGGGCAGGAGGAGGACGAGGAGGAGAAGGAAGAGGAAGGCCGTCACATGTGACACCTTTCGACTTCACTGTTTGAATAGATCGCATGGGACTTGTTTATACCGTCTTGGAGCTGTCTTGGCCTGCTGAGAGGCAGTATTGGGGGTCCCTTGGGGCTCTCTTTGGCCGTCCTGGGGCTCTACTGGAAGTATGTTGGGTGTATGGGGGCCGTCGTGGGGCCGTCTTGGCGCCATTTTGGCCTGTCGAAGAGCTTTATAAGACCCTCGTGGGGGCCTCTTGGGCCGTCTTGCGGCCATCATGGAGGCTTCTTGGCCGTCTTGAGCTGACGGAAGCCCGACAAGGTGAGACTGCGACAATAATTGGAGGCTCCTCCGTGAAATCAATGGTGCTGGCTCCTTCGGACCCTGTTGGAGATTCTCGTGTGGCCCTTCCTGGCCCCTCTTAGAGGCACCTGGGGCTGTCTTTGGTGCATTTTCGTTGGCCTTCGGGTCATCTCGGCTCGTTGTCGAGGCGTCTTGGGGACCCTGTTGGGGGTTCTCTTGTGGCCTTTTTGGGCCCCTCCTAGGGGCACCTGGGGCTTGCTGACTGGCTCTGGGCGTTTACGAAACAGCCCTGCCCTGCTCGAGTCCTGCCATGGGTGCGTTTGCTAAACGGCTTCGCCTGTCGGGGTGCTTCCTATGAGGGTGCTTTTCCTGCTGTCTGACACACCGCAGGGGAGCAAGAAATAAGTATAATGATACGTTCCAAGATTTCCAAGGCTTCCAGGATCCCCTAGCTTTCCGAACGTTCCACACGGGCTGCAAAAGCGAGGGCCGTCAGATACTGTGCAACTCACGGAACACATCCTGATGCAATCTTATTATGACATCTTTCGCGCCCTCGCATCCCCCCACTGTTGCAACACATGTAAGCCGCGCCAGATTGGTTTGCAAATCCTGGGACGCATCCGGAGCCCATCTGGCCATGACGTATCTTTCGCCCCGACACCCCTCCGCGCTGGTGCGGCCCGAGCGGGGCGCGGGAACACTGCCTCCTCCTCCCCCTCCTCCTCCCTCCTCCTCCTCCTCCTCCTCCTCCTCCTCCTCCTCCTCCCTCCTCCTCCTCCTCCTCTCCTCCTCCTCCCTCCTCCTCCTCCTCCTCCTCCTTCCTCCTCCTCCTCCTCCTCCTCCTCCTCCTCCTCCTCCTCCCCTCCTCCTCCTCCTCCTCCTCCTCCCCCTCCCTCCCCCTCCTCCTCCTCCTCCTCCCCCTCCTCCTCCTCCTCCTCCCTCCTCCTCCTCCTCCTCCTCTCCTCCTCCCTCCTCCTCCTCCTCCTCCTCCTCCTCCTCCTCCTCCTCCTCCTCCCTCCTCCCTCCTCCTCCGCCTCCTCCTCCTCCTCCTCCTCCTCCTCCTCCTCCTCCTCCTCCCCCTCCTCCCCCTCCTCCCCCTCCTCCTCCTCCTCCTCCCCCTCCTCCTCCTCCTCCCCCCTCAGCCTCTGGCGGCATCGCGGGCCGCCGCGCCCCCCCCGGCCGACCCCGCGAGCTCTCCCCGGCCCGCGCGGCCGCCGGAGCAGCCACGGAGGCGCTGGCGGAGAGGCGCCCGGGGTCGCGCGGCGGCCCCGGGCGGTGCATACCGGAAGGGGAGGAGGCAGACGAGGACGAGGATGACGAGGAGGGCGAGGAGGGCGAGGAGGACGAGGAGGACGAAGAGGAGGACGAGGAGGCCGAGGACGAGGAGGACGAGGAGGACGAGGAGGCCGAGGACGACGAGGAGGACAAGGAGACAGACGAGGACGACGAGGACGAGGAGGACGAGGAGGATGAGGAGGAGGCCTCGCTCCGTGTCCAGCTTTTGCCTGTTTGTCCCCCCCCCCCCCTCGCCCTCGAGCTCCTGCTCCCTCCTCTGCCTCCGTCCCTGTGCCACCCCCCGCTCCCCCTCGCAGCCGCGCCCGCCGACCGCCCTCCCTGTGTATACTCGTTGTTCGTTCTCTCGGTGCGACGCCCTGCCCTTGCAGCGCTTACCCCCATAGGGTTGCTCGGGCACGTCTCCCTGCAGGAGGAATATTCGGGCGCATGTTAAAAAAATCGCCGGGGGGCGACTTATACTTACTATTATGTTTAGTGGTATTTGTTTGCGACAAGATGTAACATTGTTTAGCTATGCTGGACCTTTCGTCCAACATCCCTCTGTGGGAGGACGTGCCCGACCTAAACCTATGTTTTTTTTGTTTTTCATTTTTCTTCTTGAGAGACGAGGTTTGGTGCCGGTCTGGCGGTGCCGTGGTCGCCGTCGGAGCCTCGCCGCCGCCCGTCGACGGGGCCCGGGTGTCAGTCCGGCGGCTCCGCGGTCGCCGTCGCCGCCTGGTCGCCGCCTTGTGATTGGTCGGTGTCGGCGGCGCCGTCGTCGTCGTTGTCGCTGTCGTCGTCGTCTTCGTTGGCGACGTCGTCGTCGTCGTCGTCGTCGTCGTCGTCGGCGTCGTCGTCTTCGTCGACGTCGACGTCGGCGGTGTCGTCGTAGTCGGTGTCGGCGGCGCCGTCGTCGGCGTTGTCGCCGTCGTCGTCAGCGTGGGTGTCGTGGCCAAGTGCCATGTGGTACCCACCGTCACGGTCTTGTCCGAAGAGGTCTTGCGGCCAGGCTGCGGGTGGGAGGGTGGGACGTTTGCACGAGCAGCGGAGAGGACAGCTTCAAGACGGTCAAAGTGGATTGTACAACAGATGTTTTCCCATCCGCAACATATATTCGCCCCCCCCTCACTTGATCGACGCCCCGTGAAGCCCTGTCATTTCAACATGTGTCTGCCCCGTCGCTTGTCTCTGGAAGGATTGTTTTACAGCCCAGGGTATCCAGAAGCAGCGGTCGTTGCAGCGTTTCCCTAGTTGAGCATGCTAGCCAGAAGGAGGGGGATATATTGCCTATAGGTTGTAATTTTGGCTTCCCCTGAGGAACTTTGCGGGGGGGGGGTTCTACGAAACGGCACGTGTAGCTTCTAGGAGCATGCAGGCGGTGACCGAAAACATCTGAACAACATTTTGATTTCCTGTGTTTGTTCCAATTGCGCGCGCGCTCTTGATGGGCTGTTCAATTGTTCGTCAATCGGACCTCGCTGGACTGTCGCGCGCGCGTCGAAATCATTCGAGCGCCTTTGCGCGCTTGCACGGGGCGCGCGATCCCTGTCAAATCGTGCCATGCGGGCCACTCTCGCGCGTCGGCTGCGCACGCATGTTTAAATCCACCCCAAACCTACATCGCCGACACGTGAACATTTTCATCGTCATCGGCATGGCGATCATTGGCGATATCATCGGCCTTGCCGCCGTCACCGTCACCACCGTCCCCATCATCGCAACTATCATGCTTGTGTCCACCGTTGTCGACGTCACCATCTTACCGCACCCGCCCGACACACCGACCCCGCATCTAAGTGTCCGCCTGTCAGCGCAGCTTGTGAGACGCGCTGGGAAGTCCCCGCCGGTCAGCGCCACCGCGGCCGCGTCTGGCGTGCCAAACCCATTGGCAATTCTTCTTGCGAGCTTGCGCGCGCGAGCACGGCCGCGGAGATGTTCCAGCCAATGCCTGGCGGTTATCGCACCTCCCGCCGCAGAGGTTTCGCAAACCAAGCCGGTGGGTGCGGGGGTGGAGTATTTGCGTGGCCAGTAGCGTTAACAACTCCATGTTCTTCACAATGCTTTGCACGTCCTAGACTGTGCCACGTCAGCTCTGATTTCAAAGAGGAATGTGTGCTTGTGTATACATATATATATATACATACATATATATATATTTATATACAAGTGGCACGTGTGTGCCCAGGCTCATACAACAAGCTGAAGGGGCGTTTGAAGCAGGAGTGACATGCAACAGCGAAGTCGCACTCGAGCGCAAGTGGGGTTGCCACACCTTGCGATGTGTGTACCAGGGCCCCCCAGGAAGCCTCAGGAGGCCCGACTTGGATACCAGAAGAGGCTCCAGGAGGCCCCAGGATTGTGAGTGTGTGTGTGTGTGTGATGTGTGCTTTGTGTGGTGCGTGCTTTTTGTGTGTTGTCGGTGTGTGTGTGTGTATGTTATGTTTGTCTAGCGTGTGATGTGTTGGGCGTGATTTGTGTCTCTGTGTGTGCATGTAGTTCTGAAGCCCCAGGAGGCCCCAGGAGGCCCCAGGCGGCCTCAGCAGGCCCAGGAGAACTCCAGGAGGCTCCGAGGCGGGGTCTGGGGTACCAGAAGGTCCAGAAAGCCCCAGGAGGCCCCAGGAGGTTCCAGGAGGCCCCCAGGAGGCTCCGAGGAGGGGTCTGGGGCTCGATTTTGGGAGGATTTTTCATGCGAAACCGCCATTTTCTGAGAATCGGGGTCACAATTATTGAAATTACCATGTGTTTTTGAAGGTTTTATGTTAAAATGTTGAAATTCCCATGTGTTTTTGGACCCTGACGTCACGATCTGCGTGAGGGGTGCCACCGATTTTCAGAATTTCGAGGATGTCCCGAGCGAAACGGCCAGAAAAATCGCGGACGACGTGCGCACTAATCGCCTCTGAGCTCTACTCCCTCGGAGAGGTGCGTATGAGAATATATATATATATATATATATATATGGAGAGAGAGAGAGAGAGAGAGAGTCCTCTTCTGATATTTTAATAAGCCAGGGCGGGGGGGACACCCCCCACCCCCCCAAAAAAATTAGACTCCCGGGATCTGGGGCTTTGGGGCCTTCCGGACGGGCCTCGAAGCGGCACCCCGGGCCTCGCAGGGCGCGGCGCGCTCCCGAAACGACCCCAGAGAGCTCCGATACGGTCCACGACGACCCCCGAGAAGCCGGTCATACCCCCAAAGGTCGTCCCGAAACGTCCCAAGAGACCTCCAAGAGCTCTCCCAAGAAAGCCCAAAGAGGCAATAAGTATTGTTTTTTTGTTTTTTTCGTTTTGCGAATTTGGGTTTATCTTCTTTTCGGCTTCCCAACGCTCCAAGACGGAGGTCTTCTGGGCGTCCGATGCCGCCTGGGAGGCTCCAGCAAAGCCCCACAACCATCCGAAAGGGCTTCCAGGCAGTCCAAGAGAGCTTCAAAATGACACAGCAGGGGTCAAATATTGCCTTCAGAGAGCCCCATGGCGGCCCAAGATGGCCCCAAGACACCCTCCGAAGCACTCCAAATCGTGACCCGGTCGTTCAGGGAGACCGCGGTTGGAGGCAGGATGGCCCGAGGAAGCTCCCAAAAGGCCCCCAGAACACGCCCAGGAGGCGTCCAGAAGGCCTCTTAGAAACCCTGAAACAGCTTTCGTGAGGTCCCCAGAGGCTCTCCAAGGAGGAGCCTCCGCAAAAAGAGCTGAGGAGGTTGGGGAGAATGCGCAGGGCATGGCGAACATGAGGAACAAGAAGCACGGAGGAAGGATAACGAATAACATGACTTAAGCGGCGATGCCGGAAAAAACAACAAGGAGTTATCGCTTAATTTGTCGGCTTGACCTCCCTGCTAGTCCGCCAGCATACCAAACTTCAAGGACCAAGGTGCATGGCTCGAAGCGCCACTACAGTTGTGCATATATAAATATATTTGTATATATTCTTCCCCTTCCAGACTAGTCGCCCCCCCCCCCCTGGGACACGGCAGAAACGCGTGCGATTTTGCCAAATCGTTCGCGCGCGCTGTGTCTGGGGCCCCCCTTGCCCCCCCTTCATCCGCATCCAACATTCTTCCGCGCGCGACACCTGGACATCGCCATCGCCGCCAGCGTGACCAGCATTTGCGCCGTCATTGGCCTTGCCGTCGTCATCGTCATCATCGTCGCCATCATCGCATTCTGACCATCGCGTCCACATTTGTCGACGGCCCACCCGAGTCGCCGACTCGCACTGATGTGCCCGCGCATCAGTTCGGTCTGCGGGGCGCGCTGGGAAGTGCCCGGCGGTCAACGCCACCGCGGCCGCGTCGGTCGGGCTAAACTAGCCGGCCGCGCTGCCTGCGAACACGCGCGCTAGCGCGGCCACAGAGGCGCGCCAGCCAGCGTCAAACGAGCATCGCAATCGCCGCCGCGTGGGTCTTGCAAACGAAGTCACGGCTGGGCGGGTGCGATGGTTGCGCGCGGAGTTGAGTCTGCAATTCCATACTATTAAAAGTTGTCCCTTCTTTCTGGGGCGGAATTCGGATCGCCCCCCCCCCCCCCCCCCCCGGGCCAGGACTATTCCTCCCCCCCCGGCGACGCGCAATCAACGCGCGATTCTGCCGCGCCGCGCCTTTTGAAATTGATGTCATGCCATCCCGGGCGCGCCCCCCCCCCCCCCCCGACTCCGCATCATCCTCGCGCGCTAGTATTACGCGCGCTTGTTTTTTCCAAAATGAATCAGTTTGCAACAATCTTTGGCAACGAACAATGGAACGAAGCGCACGCTCGCGCGCGTTGTCGCGCGCGTCTGCCGACATCGGTCAAAAACGTTGGCTGTCGCGTGGCCTTTCAACATCGAGCGCCCGGAATGCGCGGACCAACCGTGGTGCGGCATATATTTATCACAACATGATTGATCAAGGAAGGCGTGCGCCCGAGCTCTTGCAAATTCTCGCCCTGGGAAAACGATCGGCTTTGTTTGCGTCGCGCTCGCCACCGCGCGCGACCAAGCGGGTCTCTCGCGAGCGCGCGTCAGAAAACATTCGAGCTACCTTGCGCGCGCGAGGGGGGCGGGGTGGGTGCGACCCCTGTCAAATGGCACCACGCGGACTACCCGGCCCCGTCGGCCGTGCGCGCGTCGAAATCCATCCACAACCCGCGCCGCCGACGCGCGGGCGCCATCTTCGTCGTCGGCGTGATCAGCCCGTCGTCATCGTCCGTCGTTGCCTGCGTCGGCGCTCTCATCATCGCGTCTCCCGTTGTCGACGTCGCCGTGTTACCGCGCCCGCCGACTTGCAGAGAAATGCCCGCGCGCCCACGCGGTCTGCGAGACGCGCTGGGAAGCGCCCAGCGGTCAACGCCATCGCGACCGCCTCGGCCGCGCCAGACTAGCCGGCCGCTCTGCTCGCGAGCCCGCGCGCGCTAGTGCGGCCGCGGAGATGCGCCAGCCAGCGGCAAGCAGTCGCGGCAACGGCCGACGCACTGGTTGCGCAAACCGAGTTGCGGGTGGGCGATTTGCGCCACGTGGACTGCCCGCGTGATTTACATCGCATAGATGGCGCAACTCAAGTTGCACCGCCTTGACTGCACCGCGCCGACTCCCCCCCTCCCGTCTTATCCGTCCGGCAAGGAGATGTGCAGTATGCGCATGATATTGCCCCATCTTTCGTCCTGAGTATGAGTCCGTGTCATCCCAGGCAGGCCAGGCTGCCCCCATTCATCCTTATCAAAGAAGCTGAACCACAAATGTTCAGAACCCCCTTCCAGCAAGTGGGATGAAGTACGCGTGCGCGCGCGCCGTTGCGCACATGCTGGGGTCATCCAAAAACCGCAGGCGTCGTGTCGCAAGGGTGTCATGAACGAGCGCCTCGGACACGCGTAGTTTCCCTGCGACGCGCCGAACACTGTCTGAACATGTGGCGACGCTACACATAGCCGGTCAACGCAAACAAGCATGTCGAAAGGTTCCGCAAGAGCTAACGAGCGCGGCGACAGATGCGCAGGTCGCAGCCCCTCAAAGAGCCGCGAGGTCTCGTCTGGGTTTACAACTCATGTCCGCCGGGCCTCCAGGAGACTTCGAAAGTGGCAAAAGTTGCGGACTTCGCGGCCTCTCCTGTGGGCCGCGAGGTCTCGGCTGGGCGCGTTTACTCCACTCCGCCAGGCCTCTCAGGAGCCCACGAACGTGGTGGCAGTTGCAGACTTCGCAGCCTCCCCCCACCCAGGGGGCCCTGAGGTCTCGGCCGGGTGTGCTTACAATTCCACTCAGCTGGGCTTCCCAGGAGCCCACGAAAGAGGCGACAGATGCGGGCTTCGCAGCCCCCTGGGGAGCCGCGAGATTTCGGCCGGGTGCGTTTGCAATTCCATTCCGTTGGGCCTCCCAGAAGCCAGCGAAAGTGGCGACAATTGCGCAGGTCGCAGCCCCCCAGGGGGAGCCGCGAGGTTTCGACTGGGCGCGCTTACAATTCCACTGCGCGAGGCCTCCAAGGAGCCCGCGAGCGCGGCGACAGTTGCGCGCTTGCAATCACCCAGGGAGCGCGAGGTCTCGGCTGGGTGCGTTTGAAATTCAATTCCGCTGGGCCTCCAAGGAACCCGCGAACGCGGCGACAGCTGCGCACTTCGCAGCCGCCAGGGGGCCGCGAGGTCTCGGCTGGCTACGTTTGCAATTCCAATCCGCTGGGCCTCCCAGGAGCCCACGAACGTGGCGACACCTGCGCAGGTCGCAGCCCTTTGCAACTCCACTCCGTGGGGGCTCCCAGGGGCCCGCGAACGCGGCGACGGCTTCGTTCTTCGCGGCCCCCTCTGGCACCGCGAGGTTCTCCCTCCCGGGAGCACGCGAGAGAGGCGGAGTCAGAACGGGGTTGCGCCGCAAGCAGGAAGAAGGAGAGACTGCGCCGGCGGCATCAACCCACCTGGCCGTTGCGCGCGCGCGTTCGCGGAGTAGCGCGGCCGCGGAGATGCGCCAGCCAACGCCAAGCACTCATCGCCATCGCCGTCTCACAGGTTTTGCAAATCAAGCTGCGGGCGGGCGTCCCGGATGATTGTGCGATCAGTGGTGTGGGCAACGCAACGCGAACAGAGATTCATTTCTCCTTCCTTAAATAGAGATAGGTTCCACCACCGCCCCCCCTCCGGACTGAAAGACTCCTTTTTCATATTGCAATTTACATATGGTTCTGCCCCAGCGTCCATCCTAACAGCGAATTCATATTATCCCAGCCAAACCGATATCGCCCCCCCTTCGGTTCCTCGGTTCCTTGGCAAAACATATTGTTCGCGAGCACTCGCTCATCACAAATCATAAGCTTTCAAGAATCCCGTGCAAAAAATGTTTCGAAGTGCGCACGCGCGCGTCGTCGCGCGCGCATGCCGAAATCTTTCAAAATTCCATGGGTTTTGGAAGGATTCCAAAATCGAGATTTCAACAAAGAACATATCAACACACAGGGTTTCGCAACACTGATGTTCTAAAAGCGCTTACGCGCGCTCTTGCGAAATCTTAGGGAAACCAGGGGTTCCTCAATATTTCCAGAAAGAACTACCAAACGGGTTTCGCGAGAGCGCATGTCGACATCGTTCGCACGCCCTTGCGCGCGTGCCGTCGCGAGAAGCTTTTGCGAAGAAATGGGACGAAGTGCGCGCGCGCGTCGTCGCGCGCGCATGCCGAACTCCTTCAAAAACATTCGGTTTCGGACGGGTTTCAACATCGAGTGTCCCCAAAAACATTCAAAACACAGGGTTTCGCAACACGGATTTTCAACAAAACCGTGCGCGCGCGCTCTTGCGTCGTCGTCGTCGTCGTCGTCGTCGCCGTCGTCGTCCTCTGTCTTTCCTCGTCGCCGTCGTCGTCCTCCACTTTGGCGTCGTCGTCGTTCCCGTCGTCGTTGTCGCCGCGGTCGTCTTTCCTCCTCCCTCGTCGTCGTCGTCGTCCGTCGTCGGCGTCTCGTCGTCGTCCCTCCTATTTCGTCGCCGTCGTCGTCGTCGTCGTCGTCGTCGTCGTCGTCGTCCCTCCTCCCTCGTCGTTGTCGTCGTCGGCGTCGCCGTCCTCCCTCCTTCTTTGTCGTTCGCGTCGTCGCCGTCCTCCCTCCACCCTCGTCGTTGTCGGCGTTGTCGCCGTCGTCGTCCTCCCTCGTCGTCGTCGTCGTCTTCGTTGGCGACGTCGTCGTCGTCGTCGTCGTCTTCGTCGTCGTCGTCTTCGTCGTCGTCGTCGGCGTCGTCGGCGTCGTCGTCGGTGTTGTCATCGTCGTCGTCGTCGTTGTCGTCGTTGTCGTCGTCGAAATCGTCGGAGTTGCCGTTGGTTTCGTCGTAGTCGTCGTCGGCGTCGTCGTCGTCGTCGTTGTCGCTGTCGTCGTCGGCGTCGGTGTCGCTGCCAAGTGCAAATTGGCACCTACCGTCGCGGTCTCAAGAGGCCTTGCGACCAAGTTGCGGGTGCCACGGCGATTGCACCACGTGGCTTGCACTATATATATATATATATATAAATATGTATATATATATATATATATATATATAGCCAGCAACACATTGTTTGGGACAGACGCTGGCTAGCATTCCCTCATGGCGTTGCGCGAGACGGTTTTGATAAAAGTGCTGACAGACCACAGCAGTGTCCCGGACAGTGTCCCACAGGGGGGGCGGTGGGCCTTCGATCGCCCGGGCTGGCAGCCGTTTCGTTTGAGATTGCCCCACGTCCCAATCATGATGCGCACTCTCGCCGCCATGCGGGGCACCTTGTTGGATTGGGCGGGAACCATCCTTTATCAACATGAAGTGAGGTACGCATGGCCAAGTCCCGACGTCCTTGTCCTCGACGCCTGTTCTGCTATTAGGCTGGTTTGGTGTGTAATCGCTTTCTTGGGCTTCGTGGGAGGCCCTCGTCGCCACTGCCTGGATTCGCTTCGGAGTTCTGGCCAAGCCGCGCCCCAGGAAAGGTTCTGGGAGCATCGGTGCCATAGTTTTTTCGTTTCCCCAAAATGTCGTTGGTGCTAGCTGCGAAGCTCTGTCGTCCCAGACAAAGCAGCCGTTCTCCACCACCACTGACATCTTTGGTTGGGGCCATCTTGGGCACTGGGACGGTGCACGGGCTGTCCTTGTCGAGGCCTGGACGGTTGTGTTATATGTATCTAGACACAGATACATATTTCATTGTTGGTCCGATGTATCAGATCGATGTCGGTTCTGGGAGGGTACCCACATGTTATTCGTGTGTGTTGGATGCTCTTGTGCATCTTGGGGGAGGGTACTCTTCGAATGCTCTTCAGTTTGGCTGGCGGAGGGTCTCATGTTCGTAAAGGATGTTCTTCTGTCTTAGGTCCAGCCGTAGACACCATCCCAGGGCACAGGGTGGCCCTGGCTCAGAATGGCGTTGGTGTGAAGTTGCCGTTTCGGAGCTGTGATCCATCTCGCACCACAAAAGGGCTCCAGACCCCCTCGCCTCATTCGAAAATCATGATGTCATTTTCGGCGCCTGAGACGGCAACAAAAAACAACCCAGGATGAAAAGCCGATGCGTGGGAAAAGAGGTCCATATTTCAGGGGTCCACGTCGTGAAAAAAACATGACGTCGGGGGTCTGGGGTTCCTGCTCATACTGCTCGCTGAAAAGGGTCTCTCAGGACGTCAGGAGATACATCTGGATGGAGCGTGAGTTGATGCGCGCGGAATTGGTAAAGCAGGGTTTGGGAGTTCGCATGTCACTCCGTATTCAAGGCTCGCAAAGGATAGTTTCTGAGAGCCGCAATCGGAAGGGGTCCGTGCAGCCACACATGTTTCCCTGTCCAGCCAGCCTCTTGACTCAATGGAGGAAAAACCACCCAGACCCCGACAACTGGCGTTTACTACACAGCCGCGGGCGTTAACTAAACAGCAAGCAGCTCTGCCCCATTCGATTGGTTCCTTGGGTTCGTTTACTAAACGGCTTCGCTTGTCGGGGTGCTGATTATGGGGGTGGATTTTCTGCCCTCTATGACATCAGGCGTACAAGAACTCTCGCATCTTCTCCAAGCGCGTGCATGGCCCGACGGCACTGCCCTGGGCATCCTGCCCACAGGGCAGTTTCGCTTCCCCCCTCCTTGGTCGGGTCGGTGGTTCGCCGCTGATCGTCCCAGACGGTCTGTGGCAGTTGCCGCCCGACAGGCCCCCGATACGACCCCAAGGTGCAATGACAATCTCGAAGTGCAGCAGAGGTCGGAGAAGTCGATCCTCTCTGTCAGGCGAAGCGCCGACTCTCTCGACAGGTGCCAGTGTCTCGCCAAACTACAGCGACAGACGGATCAATGAACCATGCAGGTCTGCGACCAGTTGCGAACCCTGCCCCTGTGGGCCCACTTGACGCTGACTTTCGTCGAATTCTGAACCGCTGCCAGCTTTTCAGAAACCTGGCCCACAGGGGTAGGGTGGTAGGGTTTGCAAGTGGTTGCCTAGCGGGCGCATGCAGCAGCATGCCCCGACTGCGCTTGGATGCGTCTGCCTCTGCTCCCTCGTGCCCGGATCGACCTCTCGGCCGCACTGCTGCCTGCCCACCTCAGCACCTGTCGGCCGCCGGCTCCCCAGCAAATCGGCGCCGTCGGCGCCGAAACCCTTCCCCGCGCGGCGCAGGGGCGGCGCGCGCGGGCGGCGCCGGCGCCAAGGCCCCGCCGCGGGGCGGCCGAGGGCGGCCGACGGCCCTCCGGCGGGCTCTCTCCAGACCCCTTCGCGCTGTGAAGCAAGCACGACGCGGGGGCGTTTCGCTAAGTTCGGCCTCCCGCTCCTCCTCCTCCTCCTCCCTCCTCCTCCTCCTCTCCTCCTCCTCCTCCTCCTCCTCCTCCTCCTCCCCTCCTCCTCCTCCTCCTCCTCCTCCTCCTCCTCCTCCTAGCCTTTCTGCTCTCAGGTTTTGAGAGTTGCGGACGCGTACTTCAGAGAGGCGCCGCGTTCGCGAGCCAAGCTTTCCCCTGTCCACTGCTTTCGCTGTCGTGGATGGGGCCCGATGTGCTTCCAGGGCCGCATCTCCCCCTCTGGGGATGTGGCAAGTGCGGGGCATTTGACAACTGGGCAAGCAGAGTCAAGTGCCGAGGATGTGGAAATTCCTGCCCCCAACGCGTGCTCGTGGCGGCCCAAGCTGCTGCCAACCGCGCCAAGGGAGGTGGAAAGGGGAGCCCAGCTGCTGCCACTGGAGGGAAGGGGCGTTGGGCCAATGGCCCGCCTGGAGGTCCAGGCGACGCCCAGGCCAAGACCATCCAGGCCATGCAGAAGCAGTTGGACGCCCTGCTCAAAGACAAGGAGAAGGACACCAAGCAGCAGGTTCAGTCCGCCCCTCCAGGCGGTGGCGGCGGCAGTGGCAACGGTGGCCCGTCCTTCAAGGAGGTTATCAACTTCCTGCAGGCAAAGGGCATCCAGGGCGAGCTGGTGGCCTCGGTCACTGCTGCGCAGCAGCGTGAGGTCGCCGAGCACCCACCCTCCGTGGTCACGGCTCGCTGGCGGGTCGAGAACCTGCGAAAGAAGAACGAGAAGTTCGAGCAGCAGCTACGAAAGCTTCAAGAGCGTCGCGCTGCCCTCGATGAGGAAGAGGCAGCCATCAAGGCCTCTGTGGCGTCGATTCGCCGAGACCTGTCACAAGCTGAAGGAGTCTATGCCAAGGTGTCGGCCACGGACCTCGGGGACTTGGTCAAGATCACCGAGGCCGCCTTGGACGAGTCGCTCCACGATGACGCCGAGGTCAGGGCAGCCTTGGCCGTGCTGGACAAGCGCCAGAAGGAAGCGGTGGCCGCTCGTGGCGCTTCTGCTCTGCATCCTGGCGGTCCAGGCCGCAACGCTCCTCCTGGCGGCGATGCAGATCCAGGAGCTCGCAGTGCCGAAGGTGCGCGAGGAGGTGAAGGCATCCCAGCAGCTGATGGAGATGGAGACGACATTGACATGGAGTTGCTGGGCCAAGACGACATCGACATCGAGGCGCGCACAGAAGACCTCAGGAAGGCCGCGGAGGAGCTCAGGCAAGCTTCCCCAGGAGAAGCTCAGGATGCCGCCAAGCGCAAGTACGCACAGGCTGCCGCTGCCTTGGGGATCAAACGTGCGCGGAGACTTTGACGACCTCGAGCGCTTCTGGGACCACAACGTCGTGGACGTGGATTGGTCGGAGGTGATCGGCTTTGCGGTGCCGTCTCTGCTCCCGCGGCCTGTGCAGGCCCTATCGGGGGCGTTGGCTGAGCCGATCTGGCGTCGAGGGGGCTTGACCCAGGCCCGTGCCGGAGAAGCTCTCGACCTCCAGGCTTGGCCTGCGCTGGGGCTACACGTGGCTCGGCCACGACGGGGCTTCGGCCCGAAGGGCAGGGGGGCAGGGGATTCAGCCCCCGATCGTCGAACCCCCCTGCCCGCATGCACGGGGAGTTCGAGTGCCTGCAGCGGCCCTTCGGCGTCATCGCTATTGCAGGTTCCTGTGGTGGCTCCCCAACTGGCCCGCTCCTCGGGGTTGGGGACACGGACAGCTCAGAGGGCGTCGACATCTTCGGCAGCGGGGTCGGCTTCTTCGGCGGCGACGGCTGGTTCTTCGCGTGGCGTTAGGACGCAACAGTCGTCGCCGCCTGCCCTTCCCACCCCCAGGGCACCCTTTCCACAGGAGGCGGGGGTCTCAGCGCGTGGGGAGGGGGGGCAGGATGTTTTGCTGGCGCAGCTTCCAGACGCTGAAGCTAGATTGGCTGGCAGTGTGCGTGGCCACCTTCGTCCCCAAGTTGAGCCAGATGCGGATTCGAAAACACATTGGTTGAAATCCGACGGGAGGGCGGAAGTACCTCCCGCTCGTAATCTTCTTGCGGACGATCGTGACTCTGGTGTAGCGCGGGGATCTGCAGACTTGTGCATTTTTGGAGCCAACGTCAACAGCTGGTCTACGGCAGACACTGTAGTGAACTGGGTCCGAGATCAAGCTGACGTCGGAGGATCTGGGGCGGCCTCTTGGGGTTTAGTCCAAAGCAAGTTCCAGGTGGTCACGCTCCAGGAGACAAGGTTGAAGTCCCCCGACAAGATCATCTCGGCCCAGAGTTGGGCCTGCAGGAATGGGTACCAGGTGTCTCTCGGGAAGGCCCTCAGCACTGGCGACGGGCCCTTGCAAAGCTCTGGAGGAGTCGGTATCTTGGTCGCTGGGGAGATCGCTTCGAGGCCCTTGGATCTTCCAGGTTTGGGCAGGTTCGACGGGAGGATCGTAGGTCGGGTCATCAATGCGGGGTTCGACCAGGGCCTTGAGATCTACAGTGTCTATCTCGTCAACGACATAGGCGTGACGGGCGAGAATTTAGAGATTTTGGAAGTTCTGGGAGCGCTTCTTTTGTGCAGTAAGCGTCCGTGGGTTGTGCAAGGTGATTGGAATTTCACGCCCGCGGCTCTCCAGCTATCAGGTTGGATTCAGCATGTGCACGGTGTGCTAGCCGCTGCTGGCCAGGCAACCTGCTCGGCCTGCGCTCCGAGGACTGCCAGGGGAGAAGATATGGAGGAGGAGGAGCTGACGGAGCATGACGGGGGAGGAAGGGAGCTTGACTACTTCGTCGTGTCATCGGCTATCAGTTCGTGCATCAAAGATGTCCAGGCTATCCGAGGAGCGCCTCTTTTTCCCCATTGCCCTGTGCTGCTTCGGTTGGGGAACCTCTGCCAGACGGCGGTGGTCCAGCAGCGGACGCGTTTCAAGCCGTTCAGCACCGCGCTCATGGGGCCGCTGCCGCAGGAAAGGGACATCCAATGGAGCGACCCTCTAGACTCAGATTTGGACACGCTAGCTCGGGAGTGGTTCGGGGAAGCCGAAGCTCGCCTGGTTGAAATTCATGGAATAAGTGATCTGAAAGGGTACGTTGGTCGCTCCGCTGGGCCCCAGTCTCGGAAAGTTCCCTTAGTTGCGCTACTAGAGCGAGATCACCGTCGGCGGTTTTCGAAGCAGACTGTCTGCTGGATCTCGTTCGAGGCCCTGCTCAAGAAGGCAAAGGCAATCAGTGCTGGGAACCCAGGTGCCAAGGGGAGAGCTCTGTTGGGATCCTGGAAGCTTAAGCTGTTCGACATTTTGGAGGACCTCCAGCTGACGGAAGATGGGCCCACCAAGGCCCAGCTGCACACCATTGTTAGGGCGGCATCGGGAGAAGGTTCCTGGAACGACGACGTCAATGGGGCCATCTGCAAAGAGTGCACTCGTCGCCAGAGGCTGGACGCGGCTTCGCAGCTTGCTAAGTGGAAGGAATGGGCCAAGAGTGCCGTCTCAGGAGGTGGTAAAGCGGCTCATGCCTTCTCCAAGCAACAGGTCTCGAGTGGTTTTTCGCGAGGTATGTCGGATGATCCTCGGCTTCCAGTGGCTGGTCAGGCCGCAGTGCAAGAGCTTGTCGATGCGTGGCATCCGATGTGGTTTCGAGCTGGCCGCGGGCCCGCACCGAGCTCCTGGGAAGTTCCTGCCGACGAGCCTGCCCTTTCCCCGCTCAGACTGGAGGATTTACATCGAGTTTGCAAGATGTATGGGCCCGCGGCGGGCCTAGGCTGGGATGGATTTAACCCGAGGTGGGTATTGCAGCTGCCCGAAAGTTACCAGTTTCGGCTTCTGGAGATTTTGACGCTCTTCGAGGTCGACCCTGGGGCCGTCGTGATGTTCCTGACCAATGTGGTTTTCTTGGACAAACCAACGGGAGGGGTCAGGCCGATCGGATTGCTCTGCCTTTTCACGAAGCTCTGGAGCCGTTTGAGGCAGCCGCATTGCCGCTCATGGGAAAAGTCCCACGTGCACGAGTTTTTCTGGGGCTCAGGGCCCGACACAACGTGCGAGAGGGCCGGATGGGTCCACAACTTACTCGGGGCGCATTGTCGTAAAGCAGGTTTCGAATCAGCGTCGGCTCTCTTGGACTTGGCTAAGTTCTATGAGAATGTCAACCACGGGGACCTTCTGGTTGCAGCTAAACGGTTTGGTTTCCCAGTTAGGCTGGTCAAAGCGTACTGTACCATCTATGCAGGCTACCGTGTGCTTCTTTACGGGGGAGCTTCGTCGGCCGTCGTCGAATCGAACGGGGCGATCGTGGCTGGGTGCTCGGGGGCTACGACTTTCGCCAAGATGTTGCTACTAGGACCGCTATTGGAGGCCCGTGAGAGCAGGAACTTGTTGTATGTGCGTAATGTGGTGGACGACATCACTGTTCAGTGTTGCGGGCCCAAGCATCAGGTGGCGGCCCAACTGGCTGGTGGAGTAGAGTCTCTGATCAAGAGTTTCAAGCAGCTGCAGCTCCCTGTGGCGTTTAAGAAGTGTGCCTACCTTTGCTCGAAGGAGGTTGAGGCGCACCTGTCCAAGGCCTGGTCCCTCCCCACCTCTTGCCGCACCGACACGGCGAGGAATCTTGGGACCAACGCTACCTTGGGAGGCCTCCGCAGGATCGGTATTCAGAACTCAAGGTTTGCAGGTGCTTCGCGCAGGGCCAGGAGGCTCAAGATACTACAAGGAGCTGGAGCCGACATCGGGATGGTTCACAGGATGGGGCCAGTGGCATCGGCCCTCTGGGGATCCTCGGTCTCTGGGGTGGCCCCCACAAAAATGGCTGGGCTCCGTATCGGTGCTGCTAGTTCCCTAGGCAGGCTCCCTAAAGGTGCTTCGGTTGGGCTCAGGATGTACACGTACGGGCTTGGGGCCAAGGTAGACCCTCTGGTGGTTTACGTGGGGCACGTGCTTTTCATGTGGGCGACTGCTGTTTGGGAAGCTGTCCCTCACGTTCAGGTGTTGGCCAATACCATGAGGGTCTCGATCGCCAAGTTTCAGAATTCAGCTCAGCCCTGGAGGTCAGCGTCTTCCCCCAGCGACGTCGCGCTTTTAACGTTGCGGGGCATAGGCTGGGACTTTGTAGACCAGCACACCATCAAAGATGACTTGAACGTTGTGCATGACTTGTTCAGGCTCTCCCCGATGCAGGTCAGGACGATGATCAGGCAAGGTGCCGCGCGAGCGTCAGATAGACATGCCCTTCTCTTGCAGAATGGCCTTGATGGGCCACCTGTTTACCCTATCTTCTGGGATGGTATTTCCAGGATGTTCAAGGAGAAGTCCGAAACCTGGGGGAAGCACCATCAGAGATGTTTAAGAGGTTTGGTCTCGGGAGTTCACTGGCCCCAAGCCCGACTTCATGCTCACAACCTCCACGATGATGATCTTTGTCAAGTGTGCAAGGGGGCCCCAGGTACCTTGTGGCACCGTCAGTACGAGTGCCCTGCGCATGAAGTCCTGCGGCGAGACCATGCGAGTGCTCACTTGTGTAGGTGTGCGCAGAGAGTGAAGCAGTTCGGGCCGCTCATGGCGGAGAGGTTCGCGAGGTGCATCTTTCCTCACCCTCGCTCGCTCTTCGACGTCGAGGAGCCCACGCAAACGGTTCACTGGCACGAGAGGCCCGAGACGGGGCTATTGACGGGGTTGCTATTCCTGGACGGGTCGGCCAAATACATGGGCCTCGATGGGCTCACTCGGGCTGGTTGGAGTATCGTGTCGGTCGACAGGTTTGGGGAGTTGCTCTCGGCGGCCTACGGTCCAGTTCCTCTGAGTGCGGCCCCGCAGCAAACTAGTAAAGATGGGGAAGACTATGCTGTATATATGCTAACGCAAGTTGGTCTTCCCCCGTTTCAGTGCTATATTGATTGCCAGAGCACTCTGGATTCGCTGGCTCGGGGCCCTGGGTTCGCGGAGGGCCCTGGAGCCCCCCGCGGACATCTTTGGGGCCCCGTGTGGAGCTCGTTCACTCTCAGCGATTTCGAGTGTTTCAAGACGCTCGGCCACGCCACTGCGGCCGATGTCGAGGCTGGCAGGAGCAGTGTTTGGGAAAGACGGGCCAATGGGCTCGCAGATAAGTTCGCCAAACTAGGAGCCGAGTGTCACGGGGTCAGCGACGAAGAGGCCAGCCTGTACAGAGGCCTCAGGTGCCTCGCCCGCGAGGCCTGCAGGTGGGCTGGATCGGTGGAGGTGCTGATGTCCAACGGGCCCCGTGACTCAACGGGCCTTGTGCCCAGGTCGACAGGCAGCGATGGCCAGTGGCAGCACTCACAAGAGGCTGATGCCCTCGGCCAGGCCCTGGGCGACGATCAAAGGGAGGTGGGAGGTTCTTCGGACTTGGGGGAGGAGTGGCGTTCATTCTCTCGGCAAGTGTTTCGGGCCAGCGGCCATGCTTTTTTGGCCAGCCCTGTCTTAAAACCTCCTGGGAACCCCAGGGGTAGGATCCAATTTTGCTGTCGGTGCGGATCGTTTTTCTCTGGGGCTCCCAATGCTGGAGCTAAAGGCCTGTGCAGGCCCAAATTCACGACGGGTGGAATTAATGACCAGCTGAGAAGGATTCGGCAGGGCAAGTTTCCCTCGTACAAGAAGGACCTGAAGAATTTGACTCTGGGGGCTCACGTGAGCCTGAGCCTCGCCGAGCGGAGGGTCTTGGCTCAGTCGCTGGAAGAGGATGGCCAGGCCCCCCAGGGAGTTTCAGGTCCTGCTACTTTTGGCTCCGCGGAGGGCTTCGCCCCGCGAGAGCAGGTTTTGGATTCGTTCGGCCTTGCAGAGTCGGATTTACCCTGGGTCAAGGACCTAGGGGCCGCCTCCCTCCGAGCCTCGGACTGCGGTTTCGAGTCAGACTCGGAGGCCTCCGATTTTGGCTGAACGGGGAGGTGATCTGGCTTTAGGCCCGTCCCCAACAACCTCCTCCTCCTCCTCCTCCTCCCCTCACTGGGCCTCGGGGCCGTCGAAACACGGCGCAGGATGCAAAATTGGTCCTGGGAAGGGGTCGAGGCCCTTGGGGGTGGACGCGGCGAAAGAGTCACGACGTCGGGGGTCTGCTGGCCCTGCAGCGGCGGGCTCTACCCCCCCCCGTGGGCGACGGCCGGGTCGACTGCGCCGATGCTGGCGCGAGAGCTGCCCGCGTAGGGTCGCGAGCCAGCGCCCTCGTTTCCCATGTGGCGGGCCGCGCCGGCGGCCCGTGCGAGCCACCGCGTCAGGTCGCTATGCCATCTCGCGCGAGACCAGGTTTTGTTTTTGCGTTGGTCGCGCACCTCTCCTCGTGGCGAGGAGAAATTCAAAAGCGAGTTGCGGCGGGAGGTCTTTGGCGGTGTTCGGCCTTTGGGGGGGGCCCGCCCGGCCCCGGGACGTCGAACACAGGTCAGCGGCACCGGCACGGGGACTCACTAACGGGTGCTTGCTGGAGATTTGTTGAGAGTTAGTTGCCCTTTTGGGCCCTCTTTCTGGTATTGCAGCGCTGCCCACATCGGGGAGGGTTGGATTCGCCGGGTCACTGGCCAAAGTGCCCGTTACTGGAGTCCCCGTCAGAGGGGCGCTGAAAAGGACTCGGGATGAGAAATCGGTCCCGGGGAGGGACCTCCAGGCCTCTACCGGGAAGCTGGATACACCTGACGCGGGCGGCCTGGGCGGGAAATGAATGCACCTGTGGCCAGGGGTCTTGCTTGCGCCATCTGTGGCCTGGGACGCAGGGCCTCCGAATGTGCATCCAGCAAGTGCCCCCCGGATATTCCCCAAGGCTCTGACGTTGTTCACTGTTTACAAGAACTGTGGGTCCCCAGAGGTCTCGACCGGTTTCTCATCCCGAGTCGTTGACGGTCCCGGGGCCCGGCAGAACATGCCCCCAAACCCTCCTTTGTGCTGATCTTCCAACCACCATGTGGTGTTGGGCCCTCGTTTTGAGAAGACAGCGCTCCCTCCCCCCTCCCCCTTCTCCCTCCGCTCGTGGGTGCTTTGGGCTGAGGGGCTACATATTGCTCTGCACCCCCAAGGCTGTCAGGGTCATTCACTTTGCTTTCGTGGAAGGCCGATCCGACCCGACCCTCTCCTTTTCCTGCTCCTGCTGTCCATGCCTCCGCCATCCCTCGAGTCCCCCTTCTCGCGATTCGTGACCCCATAAGGACCTCTACCGAAAGCCCGAATGGCAGGGCAGGGTGCGCATGGCGGCATCGCACACATTTCGGCACACCCCTCACAGGCGATTCGTGGCCCCATAGGGAGCTCCACAGAAGGCCGCGCCCATTTCGCGCACCCGCACACGTTTCCCGTGGCCCCAGAGGCAGCCCCACCGCAGGTCGAAATGGTAGCGTTCGCACGGAGGCGCCGCACCCATTTCGGCACACCCACACGCACCACGTTTCGTGGCCTCACAGGGGTCTCCACCGAAAGCCCCAATGGCAGGGTTCGCATGGCGGCACCGCGCCCACTTTGGACAACACCCTCCCAATCCGCAGCACTGGCGCCCGCCAGAGGGGCGCAAGCAGAAGGCAGAGGCAAGACAGGCAGTGGCGAGATTGCAAGCAGCTGGGTGATGGCAGGCAGCCGCTGGGGAGCGGGGGGTAGGCGGCGCGGTCAGGGACAATCGACGGCAGTGAGTCTCAGGTAGTGCAGCAGCACCCCCAGCAGCAGCAGCAGCAGCAGCAGCAGCGGCAGGAGGAGGTTGGACGTGCACGGGCGAGACCGCGAGCTGAATCCCAGGCCCTCGACGGCATGATTTTTCCACGACTTGGACTCCCAGACGTCTGGACCCCTTCCCAGAGGCCGAAAACAGCCAACAAAAACGTCTGGCGCGTTTCTCTAGCCATCTTGCCTCAGGGCACCAGGCCACATCCAGCCGCACCCGGAGCCCACATCCGCCGCGGGGCCGCCCCAGCTCGGTCGTGGGACCATGCGCTCCTCGCTGCGGCGCACGATGGCCGGTAGCCAACCGACCAGAGGCGCCGCGGCGGCCGCCTCGAGGGGCTTTTCTGGCGCCAAGGTGGTGCCCATGTTCCTCGATGGGAAGGCAGTCCAATCCGAAGGCACCACGTTTTTCGACGTCCACAATCCCGCCACGGGGAAGCTGATCGCCCGCACGCCCCAGTGTACGCCCGAGGAGCTGAAGAAAGCGGCCGACTCGTGCGCAGAGGCGTTCAAGACATGGAAAACCACGCCGCCAAGCGTCCGCGCTCGGGTGATGCACAAGTACGAGGGGGCTATCCGGGAGATGACCGGGGAGCTCGCGAAGATGCTCACTGAGGAGCAGGGGAAGACAATCGCGGACGCGAAGGGGGACATATTCAGAGGCCTGGAGGTGGTGGAGATGTCCACCAGCATCCCCTCGATGCTGCAGGGCGAGACGCTGCCCGGGGTGGCCACGGGCGTGGACGTCTACTCCTACCGGCTGCCGCTGGGAGTGTGCGCCGGGGTCGCGCCCTTCAACTTCCCGGCGATGATCCCCTTGTGGATGTTCCCCCCCGCCTGCACGGCCGGCAACGCGTTCCTGCTGAAGCCCTCGGAGCGCGTGCCCCTGACCGCCATGATGCTGGCCGAGCTGGCCACCGAGAGCGGCCTGCCGCCAGGGGTTCTCAACGTGGTGCACGGGGCGCACGACACGGTGAACTTCCTCTGCGACAGTGAGCACATCCGTGCCGTCTCCTTCGTCGGCGGCAACGCCGCGGGGGCCCACATCCACCAGCGCGCGGGCAAGAACGGCAAGAGGGCGCAGTGCAACCTGGGCGCCAAGAACCACGCGGTGGTGCTGCCGGACGCCGACCCCGAGAGCGTTGTGAACCAGCTGGTCGGCGCAAGCTGCGGCGCAGCAGGCCAGCGGTGCATGGCTCTCAGCGTGGCAGTGTTCGTGGGCAGCTCCAAGGAGATCATCCCAAAGATCGCCGAGGCCGCCTCCAATTTGAAGGTCGGCCCAGGCAGCGGGACATCGGTGGACGTCGGTCCCGTGATCTCCGCGGCAGCCAAGAGCAAGATCGAGGGTCTCATCCAGTCTGGCGTCGACGAGGGCGCGAAGCTACTGCTGGATGGCCGCAACCCATCAGTGGCACAGGGCTACGAGAATGGGTACTTCGTCGGTCCCACTGTCTTCACCGACGTCAAGAAGGGCATGCAGATCTACGACCAGGAGATATTCGGGCCAGTGCTTTGCTGCGTCCAGGTGGAGACCTACCAGGAGGCGATCGACTTCGTCAACTCGAACCCGTTTGGCAACGGCACGGCCATATTCACGCGCAGCGGGTCTGCCGCGCGGAAGTACGTCCACGAAATCGAGGCGGGCCAGGTCGGGGTGAACGTGCCCATACCGGTGCCGCTGCCCATGTTCTCCTTCACGGGGAACAAGGCCTCGATCCTGGGAGACTACAACTTCTACGGCAGGGCGGGGGTCAACTTCTTCACGCAGCTGAAGACCGTCACCTCGGCGTGGCGCGACGAGAGCCACGTGGAGAAGCTGAGCACGGCTGGCGTCGGAGCCCAGTAGGACAGGAGCCCCCCCTAGGCGCCTGTGGCTGCATTTTCGCGCAAGGGCGCTGCTCCCTACAGGCTGTGGGCGCCCGCCGCCGCTGCGTGTAGTGTTGGGGCACGCACGGCCCGCCATCCGGCGCCGCGCTCCTTCAGGATCGTTTCCCGAGCGCTCTTCAGTAGAACGCCGCGTCTGCATCCCTTGTCGATGCGGCTCCTCTGCGCTGTCTTCCCCTTCTCCCTCGCCGCTTTCTGTGTCCCTTCCCGCCTCCTTCGCCCCGCCGGCCTTGGCCTCCCGCTTGCGCTCTTTCGCCACCGTCTGCTTGCTGCCATTTCTCCCGCTCCGTCGCCGCGCAGCACGGAGTGCCAGGCGCAGGCGGCGCCGGCGCGATAGGTCATCAATGCCTATGGTGATTATGAGGCCTTTGTCGAGCCCATCCATGGGAGTACGGCTGTTAAGTAGACCGTTGTCTTCCGGCGAGCTGCCTGTTTGCGTAGACCCCCGTCCCGTGTAGTTTTCACGGGGTGTGCGATGCAGCCTTTTTCGCCCGGTGCGATGGTGTACATGTAAGGGATGCGGGCCATGGTGCCAGCCGTCTCTCCTGGCACAGTGCCCCGCGCCCTTCCTGCGACCTGGGGCGCCGACCCACCCAAAAACAAAAACCGTCTGGCATGTGTTTCCCAACCATCCCGTGGTGCTGGGCCTTCGTTTTGAAGAGACTGCGCCCCGCGTTCTCCTCCTCCGCTCCCCGGTGCCCCCTCCCTCATCCCATCCCTGCCTCTGCCATCCGCGTGTCGACTTCGGTGCACCCGTCACATGTTTCAGGAGGCTCCTCCGGAGGCTCCACTTGCAGGGTCCACATGCGCCCACCGCACATATTTCGGCACACACCGTACACGTTATGTGGCCCCACGGGGAGCTCCGCCAAGGCCAAAGGCCCCAGTGGCTGCGTTCGCATGCGCCCACCGCACCCGTTCCGGCATACCACCCCTCACACGTTTCGTGGCCCCACAGGCAGCTCCACCGAAGGCCCCAGTGGCTGCGTTCGCATGCGCAGCACCACTCGACACACTTCGCATACGATTTGTGCCCCCACCAGGAGCTCCACCGAAGGCTCCAGTGGCAGTGTCCACGTGCGCCCACCGCACCTATTTCGACACACCCCTGACGCGTTTCGGGAGCTCCACGGACACAGTGGCTGCATTCGGATGCGCCCGCCGCACCTGTATCCGCATACCCCGCACACGTTCCGTGGACCCATAGGGAGCTCTAGTGGCTGCGCTCGCATGCGCCCGCCGCACCCAGTCTGGCACACCCCTCACAGGTTTCGTGGCCCTATAAAGAGCTCCACCGACAGCTCCAGCGGCGATGTTCGCATGCGCCCACCGCACCCATTCCGGCATACCCCTCACACGTTTCGTGGCCACGTAGATGCTCCATCGAATGACCGAGTGGCTGCGTTCGCATGCGCCCACCGCACACGTGGCTCCATAGGGGGCGCAACCGAAGTCTCCAGTGGCTGCGTTCGCATGCGCCCACCGCACCCATGTCGGCACACCCCTCACACGCTCCGTGGCCCCATACGGGGCCCCATACGGAGCAGGAGGAGGAGAAGGAGGAGGAGGAGGAGGAGGAGGAAGAGGAGGAGGACCAGGAGGAGGAGGAGGAGGAGGAGGAGGAGATGAGGATGGAGGAGGGATCAAGAGGAGGGAGGAGGGAGGAGGAGGAGAAGCAGGAGGAGGAGGAGGAGGAGGAGGAGGAGGAGGAGGAGGGAGGAGGAGGAGGGAGGGACAGGAGGACGAGGAGGAGGTGGAGGAGGAGGTGGAGGAGGTGGAGGAGGAGGAGTGTGTCTACGAAGTCTGCTGCGTGCAGCTGGTTTCGGCTCCGCCGCCGGCCGCTTCTTTTGTTCTCCTCGAGGCACCGGCGCATCTGGCGCCGGGAGGCTCCAGGAGAACCTGCTAATGATATGAGCTGGTTCGCTACCCACACTTTTGGACCCAGACCCAGAGATCCAGCGTATGGAACAGATCAAGACGGAGGTTTTTCGCCGTTGTCGGGCTCTAGAGGCCCTTACCAGGCTCTGGGACCGTCAAAGAACGACTCCGGATGGAAAACCGGTCCTGGGGAATTGGCCGAGACTTCCAGGGCCCCCGTATCAAACACAATCACGACGTCGGATCTTTGGGGACGCGATCGCGTCGTAACAAAAATCAGGACGGGAGGTTCTCTGGCCCAAGTTCGGCCGCGGGGGACCCTCGCGGGGCCTCGGGGCCGTCAAGGGACGGCTCGGGATGAAGAACTGGTCCTGGGGAAGTGGCCGGGACTTCCGGGGGCCCCGTGTGGAAGTAATCAAGGCGTCGCACGTCTGGGAGCCCTTCCTGTCTGGGTCCATCTCGATCCCATCGATCCGACCGACATGGACTCTGGCCGGTTCGGCTCGGTTGTCCGACGATCTCCAGCGCGGTTCGTTGCTTGCATGATGTCGTTGTCGCGCGCGCCCTCCCGTCTCTGTCGCCTCCTTCTCCTGCTGCGTTCGCTCCTCTCGCTCTCTCTCTCTCTCTCTTTCTCTCTCTCCGCTTCCGCTTCTGCTCCCCCTTCGGCTCTCTTTCCCTTCGGCTTCCGCGCTCCTCCCTCTGCTCTCGTTCTCGCTCTCCCTTCCGCTCCTGCTCTTGCTGCGCATGCCGGCGCAGCCGGCCCGATGTGATTTCGACGCTGCGCCGATGTGAAGCCCGATCCGGCGCACCCCAGACATCTGGCCGCTCCAATGCTCCGAGGCGTGGGCCCCGAAGGTCCGGACCACTCATCACATATGAGGAGGAGGAGGAGGAAGAGGAGGAGGAGGAGGAGGAGGAGGAGGAGGAGGAGGGCGCCATCGACAGGGAAGGGAGGCCACGAGGTCCGCCGGCTCGACGACGCCCGCGTCGCCCGCGCCCGTCCCCCCACTCTTATCCGCAAGTGCGGGGTGCTACGTAGCCGGTCCTTCGCCCTGCGTCGGTTTGCTGACGGTCCCGGGGCCCGGCGAGGGCCCCCGCAGGCCGAAAGCAGCCCAAATCTCGCCGCTCCAAAGTTGCTCGGGCCGTCGGATCTCCTCTGGGACGTGTCGAACCGATCCGAGAGCCCGAATCGAGGCTGACGGATCCTGCCCCTCGTTCGTAGCCCAAGACTATGGCGGGCGGCCGTGTTGGGGCGGGGGCGGGGCCCTTCCTCGCGAGTGATGCGGCCTGTGCTTTCACTATCCTTCTCCTTGCTCCCTCTCGGGACCTCGCAAAAGCGGGGGGGGCACAGGGGGGGGAGTTCGGTCAGCTGGCGCATCGAACCGCAGAAAAGCTATGCAAAACGAGGTCTCCGGCCGCCGTCGGAACCCGAGAGGCGTCGACCACCGGGGCGCGCGGGGGCATCGTCGATTCGGAAATTCGATGCACCAGCGGATCGAACTCACCCCCCCCAAACCTCAGGGTCCCCCCCCCCTTGGTGGACCCCGACCCTCGCCCGCTGCTTCTCGCGCCGCTGTCTGATGCTGTCGGGGTGGCCGATGGGGCCCCGTGGGATTCCAGCGCCGCTGCTGCTCCAGATCCCGTTTCTCTCTGCTCCCCCTCCCTCTGCCTCCTCCTCCGAGGCGGGAATTTCTACATGACCACGCCGGTACCTAGGCGGCGGACACGGATAGGTCCCCGTCTCGCACCTCGTTCCTCCGGTCCTTCAGTTTGTGGATTGCGACATGCCGCGATCCACGGGGTCTGCACAAAGCAGG
>CAUYUJ010019260.1:0-5000 GCA_963575745.1 Prorocentrum cordatum
ATCGAAGTAGCGACATGCGAGACATCGAATGGGAGCCTCGAGAGTGCCCAAATTGATTAGAATTTTCAAAATCAATGAAAAATATCGATTTGTACAATTTGTATTTTTTGTGTCGGATGATTTTTTTTCTAATTTATATCGATCTATGGGTGACCTAGAGAGTTCTGGTGCATGTTTGTCGACGCAGGCCTGGGAGCGAGGCCTGGAAGGGGGATGTGGGATGGGAGGGAGGCCTGGGAGGGAGGCCTCAGAGGGAGGGATGCGAGGAGAGGCATGAGGGAGGCCTGGGAGGGATGTGGGAGAGAGCCCTGGGAGAAAGGCCTGGGAGAATGCATGTGGAAGGGAGGCCTGGGAGGGAGGCCTGGGAGGCAGGCCTCGGAGGGAGGGATGCGGGAGGGAGGCCTGGGAGGGAGGCCTGGGAGGGAGGCCGGGGAAGGAGGGATGTGGGAGGGCGGCCTGGAGGAAGAGCCTGGGAGGGAGGCCTGGGAGGAAGCGATGCGGGAGGGAGGCCTGGGAAGGAGGCCTGGGGGCGAGGCCTGGGAGGGAGGGAGGGAGGGAGCAGGGAGGGAGGGAGCAGAGAGGGAGGGAGGGAGGGAGGGAGGGAGGGGGGGAGGGAGCGGGCCGCCGCCGCCGCCGCCGCGGCTGCTGCCGCCGCTGTCGCCGCCGGAGCAGCAGAGGAAGAAGGGCGAACGAAGGGAGGGGCGGGGGCCGCAAGGAGGGAGACAGAGGAGGGAGCAGGGGGCAGCACGGGGAGGCGCAGCAGGGAGGCAGAAGGAGGGAGGGAGCAGGAAGGGAGGAAGGGAGCAGGGAGGAAGCGAGCGAGCGAGCGAGGGAGGGGGAGGGGGGGATGGTGGAAAGGGGGGACAGAGGGGAGGGAAGGGCGGGAGGGAGGGAGGGAGGGAGGGAGGGAGGGGGGAGAGAGGGAGGGAGGCAAGGAGAGAGAGCAGAGGACGACAAAAGGAGGAGACGAGGGGAGAGAAAACAGAAGGAAGAGGGAAAGAGGAGCAGAGAACGAGCAGCAGAGAAGAGGAGGAGGTGGGGGGGCGAGCAGCAGGAAACGGCGGCGGCGGCGACGACGACGACGACGACGACGACGACGACGACGGGACGCAAGAAGGAGGAGGGAGGAAGCGAACACGGTGGGGAGGCGGCGGGCGGGAACAGGAGGGAGCAGGGGGGGGCAGCAGGAGGGGCACGGAGCGGCAGGAGGGACGCGGGGGAGGCAGGGAGCGGGAGAGCGAGAGAAGGGCGAAGAGGCGAGGGGAGGGGACGAAGGAACAGAAGAGCAAGAGGGAGCAGGAAGAGAGACGGCAAGAGCAGAAGGAAGAGCAGAGGGAGCAGGAGGAGCAGCAGGACCGCCGCCGGAGCTGCCGTCGCCGCCGCTGCCGCGGCCGCCGCCGCGGGCGACGACGGCGACAGCGACGTCGACGACCGCCCCGCCGCGGCCGTTTTGGCTCAAACAGGCTCTCCCCGGCCCCCTCTCCCTCCCCGGGCGCGCGCGAGGGGCGCGCGCGCGGGGGCGCGGGGCGGGGGGGCGGGGCAACAAACAAAACAAACAAAAAAAAACCTCCTCTCTCTTTCCTCCAACCTTCGCCGCCCCCTTCCCTGGCGCCTAAGTGGGCTGGGAAGGGGAACTCCATCCCTGGCGCCTAAGTGGGCTGGGGATGGAGGGAGATAGTGACTTCGCCTATGTGGGTGGTCACTATCTCTCGGGCGTGGGCGAGGGGCATTGGTCACGCGCCTATGTGGGCTGGCCGGTGTCTCTCGTCCCGGGCGCGCTTCGGCGGCCCGAACCTCCCGGGGTAACCCCCCAATGCGTCGGATATTCAGGGCTAAGTGCCACGACTGATTTGTTGGGAAAGGCTGCTTGTGCGTTTGGGGCGGGGGCGGGGCCGGGGCCGGGGCCGGGGCGGGGGCCGGGGGCGGAGACCCAGGGGCCGGGGCCGGGGTCGGGGCCGGGGACCCAGGGAGTGGGCGCGGGGGCGGGGGGCACGACGCACGGGACCGCGCGCTGGGAGGGGGAAACGCTCGCAAATTTTTCGCGGGCGTTTCCCTGTCCGGCGCGCGGTTCCCGGGGCGGCGTGGATTCCTCTGGGACCGCGCGCTGGGAGGGGGAAACGCTCGCGAATTTTTCGCGGGCGTTTTCCTGCCCGGCGCGCGGTTCCCGGGGCGGCGTTGATTCCTCTGGGAACGCGCGCTGGGAGGGGGAAACGCTCGCGAACTTTTCGCGGGCGTTTTCCTGCCCGGCGCGCGGTCCCCGGAGCAGCGTTGATTCCTCTGGGAACGCGCGCTGGGAGGGGGAAACGCTTGCGAATTTTTCGCGGGCGTTTTCCTGCCCAGCGCGCGGTCCCTGGAGCAGCGTTGATTCCTCTGGGAACGCGCGCTGGGAGGGGGAAACGCTCGCGAATTTTTCCTCGGCGCGCGGTCTCCGGGGCGGCGTTGAGTCCTCTGGGAACGCGCGCTGGGAAGGGGAAACGCTCGCGAATTTTTCGCGGGCGTTTTCCCGCCCGGCGCGCGGTCCCCGGAGCAGCGTTGATTCCTCTGGGAACGCGCGCTGGGAGGGGGAAACGCTCGCGAATTTTTCGCGTGCGTTTTCCTGCCCGGCGCGCGGTCCCCGGGGCCGCGTTGATTCCTCTGGGGGCGCGCGCTCGGAGGGGGAAACGCTCGCGATTTTTTCGCGGGCGTCTCTCTGCCCGGCGCGCGGCTTCCTAGGCGAGACGGAGCTCCTTGGAAACGGATGCTCGGAGGGGGAAACGCTCGCGAAATTCTCGCGGGCATTTTCTTGTCCGGCGTTTCCGGAGCTTCCGGAGCGTCCGGAGCTTCCGGAGCATTCGGAGCTTCCGGAGCTCTCGGGAGCGGGGGGATTGGCAAATCATAGGGAGGGGTGCGCGCCGGAGGCGTCGGACGGTCTCGGACGCGTTTCGGGCTCCTGGGGGCATTCGGAGGTCGAAATTGAGGCGGAGGAGGAGGAGGAGGAGGAGGAGGAGGAGGAGGAGAAAACGGTGGCTCCGGAGCGTCCGGAGCCTCCGGAGTTCTCGGGAGCGGGAGGAGTGGCAGATTATAGGGAGGAGTGCGCGCTGGAGGCGCGGGACGGTTCCGGAGGCGTTTCGGGCGTCTGGGGGCATCCGGAGGTCGAAATGGCGGAGGAGGAGGAGGAGGAGGAGGAGGAGGAGGAGGAGGAGGAGGAAAAAACGGAGGTTTTGGAGTTTCCGGTGCCTCCGGAGCTTCCGGGGGCGGGAGGAGTGGCAAAACATGGGGAGGGGTATGCGCTGGAGGCGCCGGTCGGTTCCGGAGGCGTGTTGGGCTTCTGGGGGTCCGTTTCGGGGCTCCGGGGGTATTTGGAGGTTGAAATGGAAGAGGGAGAAGACCCGGTCACGGTCGCCGTGCCAGTCCCAGTGCGTCACTCAGAGAATTCGCCGATGGAAGATCGTGACCACCCCGAATTTATTGAACGTTTTGACGCGGGGGAAATTGGTGCTTTCGCCGCCAGCGACTGCGACGACGACGACGAGAACGACGCGGACGACGATTGGTTTCGAGCTGACGACAACGTCTGTCCAGCAACGGTCCCGGCTTCCGCCTTGGCTCTGGCGTTGGCCTCGGCTCCTGTCGCGGCCGTGGGCCCGCTCCCGGCCCGAGTCTACGGGTCGGAGTCACGCGCATCGGGCGATCGGCTGCGGGAGTCTTTGCTCGCAGAGCACGCCGTGATCCACGAGGAGGTCGTCGATGATTCCGCGTTGGAGGCGGCGGAGCGCGAGCAGAAATCGCTCCGGAAAGCGTGCCGCGCGTCGCGCCGGTGGTCTCGGTGTGCGCGGCGGGAGGCGGAGTGGGCGCGGTGGACGGAGCTGGCGGCCGAGCGGAACGAGCAGATCGCGGGGAGTGTGCTGGCTCCCGTCGTGCCGCGTTCGTTGGAGCGTGATGCGTCCCCGGAGCGCGTCCTGCATGGCCGCCGGGCGCATGGGGGAGCGCACAAGGACGAGCGATTGGAGCAGTTTCTGAACGCCCGCGCGGCGCGTGCAGTCGACGCGGAGCCGCGTGCGCGCGCCGCTTCGCGCGCTGCCGTGGTGCCGGACGATGCTGCGTGGACCGTGGGCGACACGGCCCTGCGCGCCGCGTGTGTCCTCGTCGCCCTCGGGGCGTGCCCGCCGCAGGTGGACGATAAGGTGGTCACGGCGCGGCGGGCCGCTGTGGCGCGCCTGTGGAAGGAGAGAGAGACCTTCTGTCGCGACGCGGAAGCTTTGCCGGACGGTGTGCCGTCTGCCGCGAATGTTCGAGTCGCCAAGTGGTTTTATTGTGGCCTGCGTGGGCTCTTCGCGCGGAGGTGCGGGGGGCGGCGCGTGTGCGCGCGCAGGTTCTCCCCCGGCATTGGGATCGGCGGTACCAAGGGCAGGGCGGGCCAGGGCGCGGACGAGTGCGTGGGGGATGCTGCCTGGAGGGCGTCGGACCTTTTGCTGACTTTTGGTCGCGTGAGTCGCGCGGCTTCGTGGGACAGCGTGAGTAGCGTGCCCGTCCGTGGGATGCCGCGGCCTGGGCATTCTTGCTACGTGGTCAGCGTGACGCAGCTGATGCTGCGGACGCCTGCCGTCTGGGAGTGGCTTCGATGGCACGCGGAGGGCGATTGCGAGGAGAGGGCCAGTGGGCGTTGCTGCGTCTGCGGGATGTGGGACACGCACAATCAGTTGGTGTCGCGACGCTGGCAGGGCGGACCCGTGAGCGTGCGGCGGCGAACGAATGTTGATAGCGAGGACGTTTTCCTCGGGCAGCCCAGTGAGTTCGACAACGAGTGGCAGCAGCATGATGTGTTTGCGTATTGGGGTAAGCTGATGTCGGCTGCGCGCCGCGGAGAGGAGTTGGCCGGACGCTTTGCGTCGTGGGACCCCGAGAGCATTCGTGCGACGAACATGCGCGTGACGCACGTGGATCGGATGTTCGGGTTTGTGATGGAGAAGCGGCAGAAATGCCGTCAGTGCGGGCACTTGTCCGTCTCGTACGAGGCGGAG
>CAUYUJ010019260.1:10000-92500 GCA_963575745.1 Prorocentrum cordatum
CAGAGATATGCATGGACTTATGACACGTGGCTAGGAGCTCTACGAGGTCCCCGGCGGTAACCAGGTTGACGGTTTACCGCCGGCGCCCAGTCCGGGTTTTGGACGCTTACAAGTACCTCGTAGAGCTCATCGGCATCGATGAGCTAGAGGAATTCCGGCGCGGGCTGGAGCTAGTTGGTCGACCCGGCCTTAAGAGACAAAGTGATGACTTTGGGTCGGTTTTGGTAAGATTTAAAAGATATTTGAAAATTCATTTTGATAAACCAGATTTTTCTCACGTGTAGTGGATTATGCCGCGTCTGCCAGTCAAATTTTCAGGTCCGTAGCTGCAATATTACTATCGAAAGACTTGCAGGAACCGCTTTTGGATGGAGGCCGAAAAATCGTAATATTTTGAATTTTTCGCCTCTCGCTTTAGAAGCTGCCTTCATGTTTTCCGAGGATCGCTGTGCAAGAAAAGAGCTCTACGAGGTGCCCGGCGGTAACCTGGTTGACGGTTTACCGCCGGTTCCCAGTTTGAAAGATATTTGAAAATTCATTTTGGGAGAGCAGATTTTTACTCTGAGCATTAGTATTTAAACTTTCTCCTGTCTGAGTATGAGCTCTATGGGCGCTTTGTTACTATATAAACACTTGGAGGAACCAACTTTATGTCGACAGAAAAAATGAATTTTCTCTTTTTCGAGGAATGCTTCCAGAAGCTCTCTCTTTCGACTCTGAGCACTCTTACATGTGACAGGAGCTCTACGAGGTTCCCGGCGGTGACCAGGTTGACGGTTCACCGCCGGCACCAGTTCCGGCGCGCTGGAGAGCTAGTAACTCGTAGAGCTTCCCTTAGCTAGTTATAGCTGGAAGCTAAGAGTAATTCCGGCGCGCTGGAGAGCTAGTAACTCGTAGAGCTTGCCTTAGCAAGTTATTGCTGGAAGCTAAGAGTAATTCCGGCGCGCCCCACAGCTAGTTGGCTCGGAAAATCTCGACTGAACTTTTGACAACTTTTGCTCGGTTGAAAATTTTGTTCTCAAAATTTGAACATTCGTTAGAGCTCTAGTATTTATTCCCGTGATATTCGATCTTATTATCGCTCGCCATCTTGATCTCAGCTCGATCGGGTGAATATTACTATCGAAAAGCACTGTGACCGGATTGGCCGTTTTCAGTCATCTTGATGTGCGCTGACGGTTTTCTGAAAATAACTCGAGCTTCAGGACGGCTACAGAGCTGGTAAGCAGAGCTAATGTATGCAGAATGATCAGGCGCGTTCGCCTGTTGAATCCAGAGGTCTGAACTCGGTCTGCTAGCCGAGCTAGGGTCACAAACCTGTTCGTATTATTCGAGTCATTTTGACAGAAACGCTCGGTTTTCTGCACTGAACTCGAGCTGTAGACAGCTACAGAGCTAATACTCAGAGGCATTAATTCAAAATCATCAGTTGCGTTTGTTTGTTGACTCCAGAGCTCTGAACTCGGCCTGCTGCCTGATCTAGAATCGCGGAACTATTCGTATCGTTCGAGTCGCTTGCGAGATAATGTCGGTTATCTGGACTTAACTCGGGCTGTAGGGGGGCTGCATGGCTGGTAATCACTGGGATCGATTCAAAGACATCAGACGCGCCCGCATGCCGAATACAGAGCTCTGAACTCTGTCTGCTGCCCGAACTAGATCCGCGAAATTATTGCTATTGTTGGACTCATTCTGAGAGGTGCTGTCGGGTTTCTGCACTTAATTCGGGCTGTAGGGGGGGTGCAGGGCTGGTAATGACAGGAGTCGATTCGCAGACATTAGACGCGTCCGTCTGTCGCATTTAGAGGTCAAAAACTATTCACTATAAGTCAGATTGTTGGTAAGTGCTGTCTGTTTGCTCAACTCAATTCGAGTTAGGAAGCTCTACGAGTCCCCCGGCGGTAACCAAGGTTGACGGTTTACCGCCGGCGCCCAGTTGGCAAGAAAAATCTCGACGGAACTTTTGGTGACTTTTGCTCGGTTGAAAATTTCGTTCTCGAAATTTGAACATTCGTTAGAGCTCTAGTATTTTTTCCCGTGATATTCGATCTTATTTCCGCTCTCCATCTTGATCTCAGCTCGATCGGGTAACTTTGAAGGCCAAAAAGCACTCTAGCGGGATCGGCCGTTTCGAGTCAGCGTTGTCGGTATTTTGTACTTAACTCGAGCTGTAGAACAGCTACAGAGCTTGTAAGCACAGCTATCGCACTCAGAATCATCAGGCGCGTTCGCCTGTACAATCCATAGGTCTGAACTCGGTCTGCTAGCCGAGCTAGGTCCGCAAACCTATTCGTATTATTCGAGTCAACTTGATACGCGCTGTCGGTATTTTCTACTCAAATCGAGCTGTAGGGCAGCTACAGTGCTGGTAAGCACACCTATCGCACTCAGAATCATCAGGCGCGCTCGCCTGTTGAATCCATATGTCTGAACTCGGTCTGCTAGCCGAGCTAGGTCCGCAAACCTATTCGTATTATTCGAGTCAACTTGATACGCGTTGTCGGTATTTTCTACTTAAATCGAGCTGTAGGCCAGCTACAGTGCTGGTGAGCACACCCATCGCATTCAGAATAATCAGGCGCGTTCGCCTGTTGAATCCAGAGCTCTGAACTCGGTCTGCTGCGCGATCCAGAATCACGAAACTGTTCGTATTCTTGCAGTCATCTTGAGAGCTACTGTCGGCGTTCTGCACGTAACTCGGGCTGTAGGGGGGCTGCAGGGCGGTTAATGACAGGAATCGATTCGGAGAGATCAGACGCGTCCGTCTGTCGCATTGAGGGGTCCGAACTCGGTCTGATACTCGAGTTGGGCTGAAAAACTATTCGTTCTCTGCAATTTTTTTCAACATTATATGTTGTCAGGAAGCTCTACGAGTCCCCCGGCGGTAACAAAGGTTGACGGTTTACCGCCGGCGCCCAGTTGGCAAGAAAAATCTCGACGGAACTTTTGGTGACTTTTGCTCGGTTGAAAATTTCGTTCTCGAAATTTGAACATTCGTTAGAGCTCTAGTATTTTTTCCCGTGATATTCGATCTTATTCCCGCTCTCCATCTTGATCTCAGCTCGATCGGGTAACTTTGAAGGCCAAAAAGCACTCTGGCGGGAACGCCCGTTTCGAGTCATCTTGATACGCGCTGTCGGTTTTCTGAACATAACTCGAGCTCTAGGGCAGCTACAGAGCTGGTAAGCACAGCTAATGCATGCAGAATGATCAGGCGCGTTCGCCTGTTGAACCCAGAGGTCTGAACTCGGTCTGTCAGCCGAGCTAGGTCCGCAAACCTGTTTGTATTATTCGAGTCAACTTGATACGCGTTGTCGGTATTTTCTACTTAACTCGAGCTGTAGGGCAGCTACAGTGCTGGTAAGCACTCGTATCGCACTCAGAATGATCAGACGCGTTCGCCTGTTGAATCCATAGGTCTAAACTCGGTCTGCTAGCCGAGCTAGGTCCGCAAACCTATTCGTATTATTCGAGTCCACTTGATACGCGTTGTCGGTATTTTCTACTTAACTCGAGCTGTAGGGCAGCTACAGTGCTGGTAAGCACTCCTATCGCACTCAGAATGATCAGGCGCGTTCGCCTGTTGAATCCATAGGTCTGAACTCGGTTGCTAGCCGAGCTAGGTCCGCAAACCTATTCGTATTATTCGAGTCCACTTGATACGCGTTGTCGGTATTTTCTACTTAACTCGAGCTGTAGGGCAGCTACAGTGCTGGTAAGCACTCGTATCGCACTCAGAATGATCAGACGCGTTCGCCTGTTGAATCCATAGGTCTAAACTCGGTCTGCTAGCCGAGCTAGGTCCGCAAACCTATTCGTATTATTCGAGTCCACTTGATACGCATTGTCGGTATTTTCTACTTGACTCGAGCTGTAGGGCAGCTACAGTGCTGGTAAGCACACCTATCGCACTCAGAATGATCAGGCGCGTTCGCCTGTTGAATCCAGAGCTCTGAACTCAGTCTGTTGCGCGATCCAGAATCACGAAACTGTTCGCATTCTTCCAGTCATCTTGAGAGCTACTGTCGGCGTTCTGCACTTAATTCGGGCTGTAGGGAGGCTGCAGGGCGGGTAATCACAGGAATCGATTCGGAGACATCAGACGCGTCCGTCTGTCGCATTCAGAGGTCTGAACTCGGTCTGATACTCGAGTTGGGCTCAAAAACTATTCGTTCTCTGCAATTTTCTCCGACAGTATATGTTGTCAGGAAGCTCTACGAGTCCCCCGGCGGTAACAAAGGTTGACGGTTTACCGCCGGCGCCCAGTGAACATCGAACAAATCGAATTTCAAGATTTTCGAAAAATCTTCATTTTTTGATTCTGTGTCGATTCTCTGCACTCTTACCAGTAAGAGGAGCTCTACGAGGTTCCCGGCGGTAACTAGGTTGACGGTTGCGCCGGCGGTGTGTGTTCTCTCTGCTCTTCGGGTTTTGGGCGCTACCAAGTTGGTAAGAAAAATCTTGACAGACATTTTGATGACTTTTGGTCGGTTAAAGATGTTAAAGATTTCGTTCTTGAAATTTGACTATTCGTTTGAGCTCTAATATTTTTTTCCCGTGCTATTCGATCTTATTCCCGCTCGCCATCTTGATCTCAGCTCGATCAGGTACCTTTTACTGCCAAAAAGCACTCCGGCGGGATCGGTCGTTTCGAATAATCTTGATACGCGCTGTCAGTTTTCTCAAGATAACTCCAACGTCTTGCGACTAGCTACATGTTGAGAATGGGTCTGCTACTAGAGCTCGAAGAGTCATCCCGGCGTGCTTGGAGGCTAGTTGGCAAAAAACAAAACTAGGCGGAACATTTGCGCAACTTTGCTCTCTTTCTCTCTCTCTCTCTCTCTCTCTCTCTCTCTTTTTTTGAAGAAAATCCCAATACAGCATCCGCGGGATCAGCTCTTTAGTGTCAGCTTGGCAGGTAATGTCGGTTTTCTGAACGAACTGTAGAATTGCTACAGAGCTGACCCTACTCCTTGTCTATCTAGATCATCAGACGCATTAGCTTCAAGTTTGTAGATGTCTGAAGTCGGTCTATTACCAGAGCTGGGTCGGAACAACTAGTCGTATTGTGTTTTTGTTTGAGATGATAATCAGTTTCTTGACATATCTCGAGCTGCAGATGAGCTACGCAGCTCTTCGGCACAGCAATCGAAATATAATTTTCAGGAAGGCTGGTTTCAAGTATCCAGGTGCCCGAACTCGATATGCTACCAGAGCTGGATCCGAAAAATCTATTCGCACTCTGCTAAATTTGCTGGCAGATGAGGATGAGTTGAGTGGACGAATTCAAGGAGTTCGCGCTGAAGGCGCACAAGCCATCGAAGCAGTGGTACGCGCGGCACGCGATGTGGGAGGCGGCGGTGACGCTGAAGCGGGAGTTGAAGTCCCTGTGTGAGGTTGACGTGCAATGTCGGTTCGTGTTAACGAACAAGGAGTACGAGCAGTGCCTCAAGCAAGTCCTTGAGAATCTCAGAAAGAAAAAGAGTTTTGTGCGGTCTGGCTTCGTGTCTGAGCAGGGTGCAGGGGTGCGGACTGTGCAGGATCGTTGCGGGGAGGGCGAAACTCGGTTCGGGTCCGAGACGGAGTCGTGCAATGGACGTGGGGGCAGGAAGAATTTCATGTGGTACAGCCGGCCAGTCTTCAAAAAGTACCTCGCGCAGCCGCACGCGTCCGAGGTGGAGTGTAGCGAGAAGGATTGCATGGAGGCGTTGCGATGACCAGTGAGAAGATCCGACGGTATCCCTTGAAACAGCACTATCTGGTGCAGTTTGCAGGACCGCAGTGCTATCCACACATCGATCCGCGCTCCAAGGGGAACAGGCGGCACGCGGACGAGAACGCGGGCCAGTTGCCCGGTGAGGATCAGGGTGGCGACGCAGGCGCCGGAGCTCGCCCTACTTGTGTTGACGTCAGTGCTGTTGCGGAACGGATGAAGGAGGCTGCTGCGTCTGGGAGATTTCACACGCTCACATCCCGTGCATGACAGTTGCCCGAAGATGTCGGCAGAGCACATTGAGGAGGAATTCAACATGACGAGGGGGAGCTGGGATGTGATCCGTCGTCGTTACCGTCGCCAGAGAATTGGGTTCCAACATAGGGGGGGGCCAAACGTATCACTTCTGTCTCTGCGATCGAGGTGGAGGGGGTTGAAGCTGGGGACAGACAGAGTTGGTTGAATAGCATGACTATACATGCCCAGATGCAGTATGGGAGCGCTGACCTGATGAAAGAAATTGAAGTGGGTCTGGAGGATCTCTGGAATCGTGCAGAGCGGGCTGACTGTCCTGAGTGCCCGCTGACGATGTCTGTGGTTCTTCTTGCGTGCTCCAAGGGCAGGCGCGGTAGGGCGATTGGTGAGGATGTCATCTCCTGTGCCCTCCTTCGCTCACATACTTGGCATTCCCTTCGCGTGGTAGGTCGTGCTCTTCAATTTCTTTATGTGGGTAAGATCTCGTCGCCAGAAGCTTGAAGAGACAGTTGTGTGTCACTCTTATGTTGAAATATGCCTCCATTCGACAGTGAATCACGTGCCTTGGTTGTCATCAGTGCTTTCAGCAAGTGGTACTCGCCTTGCTTAACGGTTTTGCTTGGCGAACACTTGTGATTGCACTCCCCGCCGCGGTGTAACCTGTATGGTTTTTGCTCGGGGCACACATGTCATGAAGTTACTGCTGGTCTCAAGTCCCTTGTGGGGCACATTCGAGTGTGGGGAAAGGATCCGTCCGTGCACATTGCCAACCTTGATGTTGCCAAATCCTTCGGTCATTTAACCGTTCCTCGGGCTGCCCGTTCCTTCCAGTCCGTTGGAGTCTGTGATGACTTGATCAATGCGATCTTGGACGGCTCAGCGCGCAGCAATGCCGCGTTCCAGTTCCAGGTCATTGTGTCGGAAAAGGTTGGCTGGGATACGTGTATTCGTACAGGTTCTCTTGGGGGCCCTCCGCTCTGGAATGTTTATTGTATTGCTGCGTTCGCCGGCGCCTTTCGTATATGAAGGGATGCCTCTGTGGGAGTTCGCTTGCCAATCCCGAATGTTGGGTGTGTGGTCTCCAGTTTGGGCTGATAATTTTGTTCTTCTTTCGAGCTCTTGCCAGGGCCTCTCGGATATGATCAAAGGACTGAGTCCTCCGCACTGCAGTTCTGGATTCCAGTGGAAGCCTGCTTGTCTGGAATGTATGGGTGTCAGTGGGGATGGTAAGGTGCTGTGGCTTGTTACCTTTCAGTGTCGCTTCCCCATCGCATGGCTCCCTGGCCTGGAAGATGCCATTGCCTCTCGGACGTGATTTTGCGCAGGTTGATAGTATGCCGTTGCTGGCGCGCTGCTGTGCTGCACTTGTGGCGATCACGATGCAATTCTCCACCGTCTGGCTTGCGCTGCTCATGCTGTCCTGACTGATCAGAGTTATTAGTCCTCGCGTTTGATTTCCTTGCATGCCATGATCAAGAGGTGTGACGCTTCGCTTGTGTGCGCCCGCGTATCCTGTTTGGATTGGAAGGAGCCTCATTGGATGCCTCGGCCTTACGTTGCACTCGCACGGAAGAGGGGCAGTTCGTAGTTTTTTTTTTGGGGGGGGGCTGAGTAAGCGTAAGGATGAACCGTGGCCCTTGTTTCTGCAGCGTGTGTGTTATCGGCGGCGACGGGCCCTTCTGCAGTCAGAACGGCCGTCCCAGGTGCAGTTGATTCTTTTCCGACAATGGCGGTGGGCCAAGGTTGTTGCACTAACAGGAGGCTTCCTGGTGATGAGTCGCAACAGTTCCATGGCGAGCCTGTGATTTCCGTCGCGGGTGGCTCCCAATCCCCTTGCTGACGTGGAGACGGAGTTGGGTGGGTAGAGAAAACGTAATCGTCGTGCTGAGATCGTGGAACTTCGGAAGGGGGTGGGGGGTGACCTTTCTCAGAACACCTGTCGAATAATGGATCGCTTTGAGGCTGCCACGCCTGTCCCTTTGGAAAAGCGGAGAATAATCCTGGCGGTCGCACAAGAGGCGCTCACGGCACACACTCTGGGCAGACGTTTAATTTTTGTGGGTTCGGAGCAATGGACCTCGCGCGCTGGATGCGGGAATTGCGTGGGCTGGCTCCCAGCGGGCCAAACGGTACTACCCGTCAAAAAGGCCAGTTGGTCGGCTAGGCAGGAACGACACCGTGGGTTACGCTGTTTGAGAGAGCTGGAGGTGGAAGATGATGGGGGCAGCTCTCCTGGACTGATGGTTGGTTTGCCTTTGTCCGTTGCGTGGTTGATTCCCTGCAGATTTTTGAGTTGCCGCGGTTTTGTTGTCTTACAAGAGTTGGGCCCTGTCAGCAATAGGGGTGGCGAGGAGGGGAAGACTAAATCTGAGGAGGCTACCCGCAAGGAGGAGGAAATGATGGCGCTACGATGTGAGCATATTGCGCGTGATCGGACGGAGTGGGAGTTGGTTCCTGGTTGCGTAGCAGTTGAACTCAGGGGAGACTCGATGACGGTTTGCCGTTGGGTTGAAGGCCTGCTCTATACATACAATATCATTTTTGATCGCTGGGTTGGCGGAGATTCAGGATACCTTGCTTTCATTGTCTGAGTATATCGACCTGATCCCGCCATGCCTTGGTCGTAATATTTGTAAATGGACTTATCGGGAGGACAACGAGGAGGCGGACTAAATGACGTGGGAGGCAAGGGAGGGTCGATGCGACATATGGTTCGACCACACTTGCCTGTCAAATCTGCAAGCGGCAAACACTTTGATCGGGGCCCTTCGTTGTAGTTTCGATGGGGGCCGATCTGAACGTGGCGTTTGGGCTGGGTGTGTTTTTGATGCGAGTGCAGTTACTCCTACTGATTCCTGTGCCGGTTCGTCTTCTGCCATTGCTATTTGGAGACGTGTTGCCTCTCTATCGTTTCTGCTCTTTCCCGCCAGTACAATTACGTGTGCGGAACTTTTGGCGTGCCATCCTCCACTAGCTGTGGGCATCTTGGGTAGCTTGCGACGTGCGGGCTATAGGACGTGAAACTGTGTCGGTGTCCTGTCTCGCTGCCACCTGGTGCTCGAGGTATGCGCGATTTTATTTCCTGTGCGCATATGTCATTGTATGCGACTTCTGTTTCGGGCCTCTGTTCTTTACTCACTGATCCTGTTGTTATCAAACGCGGTGTTGGTCCTGGGCATTTGAGGCCAAACCACTTTCTGGCGACTGGCGACTTGTTCCCCCTACTGCAAGCTTCCCGCTGTGGTACAATCGTGTGTGCTCTCTTCCAGTGATGCTTCAGGTGTGGAATTCGTCATCTTTTTTTGTGGTGTTCTGTCTCATCGTATACTGTCCTTTGGTTTGATGTTGATAGGCGGTTACGCTTTTGACCTCGACCGAACATGACTTCTGGGTTGCGGGTTGATCCTCTTAGCAATAGGGTGGAGTTGAGCGGGGTGGAGAAGTCTCGTCGGTTCGGTCGTTAGTCTTCGTCTGTGCAGCGCCTGGGGAGTCCTTTCTCCGTTGAGCCGTTTCAGGCTGTGCCTCGTGCATTGGCGCCCATCGTCTTCTACTGAATTGTCGTGCTTACTTGCAGCGGCTTTGTCGTTGGTGGCAGCTCCGCGCTTGTGGTCTCTGCTGATGATGCAAAGAGCCGTGGTATTGTTTTGCCTCCAACGCCGACAGGAAACCCGTCCATGTCCGAAGATGTTCATGCTATGCCTGCAGTGCCGATGCCGCCACCACAACCAACGCGTGTTGTGATGCCTCCGCCTCCGTCTCCTAAGCCCCTTGGTGTGCCTGCGGCTGACTCATGGTGCGAAGCGTGGTTCTTATGATGGGGATGCTGTGGGCTCACATATGCCTGCGGAGGCTGCGTCTACCTTTGCTGGACAGGCCAAGCAATCGAAGCGGGGTCAAGTTGCTGTTGTTGCACGTGGTGTCGAGATCCCTTCCCCAGGCTGGGTTGGTTCCAGCTCGAGATCCTCAGGAGCGGCTGCTTCCTCCTCGGGCGATGCCGCTACATTTGTGCCACAGTCTTCGGCCGCTGCTTCCTCGTATGCAGGTTCCCCAGTCATTTTTGACGAGTTTCAGATTCCCAAGGGGGGTGTTTCTGTGCCTTCGGACGTGGATTTATATTCCTGATAATGCCACCAGCATGGCCCAACTGTTGTCGTCAGCTCCTCGCATCGCTGTCGAGCAGGTCCCGATCCCCTTCGCCAGACGTATTGGTTGTGCCTCAGCAGGGGGATCCAAGCCTTGTGGCTGGTGATCCAGATCTTGATGCGTCGCAATTGAGCAGTGTTAAAGGTCGCCCCATTGTTCTCCCTAGTGACCAGTGTGATTATTGCACGGGGGAACGTCAGATGTGTGCTTCTAATCGTTACCTGAGTCTCGTTGCGCAGGGGTATGGATGGAGCCCAGGTCGTTCGGTGTGGGCTGATGGTCGTGAGGTGGAGTTGGTTGACGTTGATGTCAGTGGTATGTGATGTGTGGAGCAGAATGCCCCGGTGGTTGGCAACTTCACCTTAATGGTATTCGAGTAAGCCATTGACAGAGTAACATTTTTTAAGGGAGGATGCGTCGACCCAGTCTCCCAGTGTCTTCATGCTGATCATGAATCGTGAGTTTGCGTAGCCGTATTGGGTTTCTTCCCCAGCGTGCTACGGTGGACTTGGATTTGGCCTCGGTTATTCTTGTCCTTGTCTCTCACGGCGTGTCCTGTGTGTCGTTTCTTTGGTTCGTGCTTGCACGCATTTGCACGCCACTTTTTTGATTCGCCTCGGGTGTATGACTTTGTGTGTTGCTATCAGGTTATTCAGGGTGATCTTCACCTTGCTGGGGGATGAGTTTCTATGTTGGTGTCTTGTTCCTGTCGTTGATGTCCCATGGCTACTTGTCAGTGAATGCTTGGTTGACCGTATCACTTCGCTTCCTGCAGCAACTTAACGTGGTTGTTTCAGGTTTACCAGGATAGTTTCAGTTCATGATGTATTGTCGAGTTTTCTCTGATGGTTCATTGGCTCTTCATTGATCTCTTGATTTGAAAAGCTTGCTTTATTATTCATCTTGACGTGCTGATTTTTGTGTTTGTATAAGAGCTGCACGCCCATGTTTGTGTGTTGGGTATCAGTGTGCCCAGCTGCGTGTCCTCCCTGCCATTGCTGTTGTTGTTTCTTCTTTTGTCGCTCTCGTCTGGTCTCCTCTCTCGCTCTGCCTCCTCCCGCCCGTTGCACTTTGCATCTTGTTTCATTTGGTGCCTGTCATGTGCTCCGGGTTCGGAGACGAACGCCTGTTCCTGCCTGGCTTGCGTCGGGGCGCAGGGCACCGCCCTGATAGACGCCGCAGAAACGAAAACAATAAGCCCGTATCAAGGATGATTCACCTCTTGGACCATCTCGAGGCCTTGTGGGCTGTCCCTGGCCGCAGTGGGGATGTCGGAGGTCCCCATTCGGCTCATGTGGCATCTGTTTGGCTACTTCTAGGCACCCTGAGCTTCTTTTTGATGTGTTGGACGTTTTTCGGGGCCCTTTGGGTGCTTCCTGGGGTCTGCCTGTGGGCTGTTGGGTGCCTTTGGAGGCAATGTTGGCCTTCTCGGCGTTTTTGGTGGCGTTCCGGGATGGTGTTGGAAATCGCAGATCGCTCCAGGAAAATGTCGGGCCGAAGGAATGTCGGGAGCAGGGGATGCACGCAACCACGCGTAATAGGTTGTTGTTGTTGTTGTTGTTGTTGTTGTCGTTGTTGTTGTTGTTGTTGTTGTTGTTGTTGTTGTTGTTGTTGTTGTTGTTGTTGTTTGGGGGGGAGGGTGGCCCTTAATACAAAAGACGTGCAGACACCCTGCGAGGGATCAGTTGGCATGGTGGGCCAGTGTGCAATGGGCATTACACCCGCATCACCAATCCCTGTCACATGGTACGGCGAACGGATGATGGGGCGCCCACGCTTGGTCTTGTGCACTTTACATTGTTCTTTGGCGGGATGGGTGGGGGTGGGCCTCTTGCGTCTGGCTCTGTGGCCTTCCGCGTCAGCGACGGCGTGCCCAGCACTACTAGGTGGCAGTGCTATCCCTTCACCCGAAGTTGAATCAGGGGGCGCGCGATGCTTGCCCAATGCATCACGTGTGCCCAGAAACATTACAGGATTCCTTCCAAACTCCTACCAGCACCTCCATGCGAACATTGTTTGTATCAGCCACTTCAAGGCACAGTGGGAGAGCGTGTCCAGTTGCTTGCTCTTTCCTCGTCGTGTTAATTGATCGCAATTGATGTGTGGTTATCTGTGCCCAAGTGTGCGATTCTTGTCATTGCTCACGCCGTGGGCATATTTAGAGCGAGGAAGAACGTCAGTCGTCCGAGCATTTCATATGGTTGGCAATGTGCATGCGACACCAGTTCTTGTTCATAAGACGAGGCATTGGGTATAACATCACATCAGGGTGAATCGTTCCAGAGCTGATGGTAACATGCTTTCCCAAATGCCCCTCTTCGAGGTTCGTTTGCTCCAGTGTTTCGCTGGTGAGCTCGCAGAGCTATGGGCGTATCCAACTGTAGACGATTTGCGTGTCCCCACCGACTTATATCAAGAAAACCATCTGGGACGCAGTTGCGGAACACAGAGAGGGGCACCTGTCAGGCCCCAACAGTGCATTCAATTTGAACCATCATATATAGGTAGAAGGGATTGGCCAGGAAGGCGATGAAAAAGGAGGAGGAGGAAGAGAAGGAATACGAAGAGGAGGAGGAGGAGGAGGACTTGGAGGACGAAGGGAACGACGAGAAGGAGGAGGAGGAGGAGGAGGAGGAGGGTATTATAGAGGAGGGTTCGTGAATTCACATGAATTTGCAGTGTTAGCAATCCTGACCGTGATGCTCGCGACACACAGTGCCGATCGTTTGTACGGGCTGTGCAGGTTCATTGCAGGGTCGTTTGGCAGGAGTCGACGCGATATTGCAGAGTCCTGTTTTGCAGGGGGTTGCAAGAATCGCAGGGCCGTTATGCAGGGGTCTTGGTGGTACTGCAAGGGCCTTTGCTTGGTGTTCATTGCAGGGTGTGTGGCAAGGCCCCAGGCACAGGTGAGAGGGAGGGGTTCACGCTTCCCCTCGAGGGGCAAGAAAAGCAGGCGCCCAACACAACCTGCGGCCAGAGAGCTGGTGGGATAAAGTCTGCCGCTCTGCCTCGTTGCGCCCAATCCTTTTTTTCTGCCGTGGCTGGGTATAACTACGACGGGCAACGACAGAAGTGCGACCACGTGCCCTAGACATGCAATGTCTTGATTTTTTCAATGCGCGGTCCCTGGAAATTCCGACGCCTTCCCAGGGCCGGTTTCCCATCCTGAAACATCTTCTGACTGTTCCGGGGTCTGGTCAAGGCCCCGAAGGCCGTAAACGGCCACCAACCGTCCCATGTTTTTTGTTTGTTTGTTTGTTTTGTTTTTGTTTGTCACGGCGCGAGCATCTCTGGGGTAAGTTTGCCCAGAGCCTTGGGCTCAAGGCAACGGGGTAGCAGAAGGTTTCGGGGCGTTCATGCTCGCTCCCGCGGCGGGCACCCATGCGCTTCAGGTGCGGCATTGCCTTCTCTTGTTCGCCGCGTGCGCGGGTCTGGCGCAGGACGTTGCTGGCGTGGACTACACGAATACGACGGCGACAAGCGTTACGTCCACCACCTCCATTACAACGGTTTCGACGTCCACGACGACCACCACCACGCGGGATTCATGCACGAGCCTCGTCTGCCCCGATGGCTTCGCCCCGAAGGCGAACCATGCAGAACTGCGGTGCGGGTCGGGCGTCTGTGACGTCGCGTCCGACAGGGACCTGTGCTGTGACGAACTGTGCCCTGGACAGATGCGGTGTCCTTACTACTTCTTCCCGAAGGCGAACGACAACGGATCGCTGCAGTGCACGGGCCTGTGCGACCAGGAAACCGATATCGACACCTGCTGCGACGAGGCGGAATCCTGCGCCAACTTCTCGTGCCCTGGGGCCTTCTTGGCCAAGGACTTCATGGCCGACTTCCGCTGCGTAGGCGTGAAATGCGATCCCGTCGAGGACGTGTCCTCATGCTGCGACGAGGGCTGCGCCGAATTCGCGTGCCCCTCCGGCGCCACTGTGAGGGCCACGTCACGCTGCGATGGGCGCTGCCATCAGAAGAAGAGAAAACGGTATACATTCAGAGCGACCGCCACGAGGGCGCGAAGTTATTCGTCGTTCGCGATTTGCGATTCCTCATCCTCATCCTCGTCCTCCTCTTTCTCCCCCGGAGGGGCGGAACGAGAGCGCGAAATGATTCGCGACTCAGCTGCCCTTGTATCGTAAACATGATCATTTGGAGTTCCGCGCGGATATCTAGGATCGGCGCTGGACCCCCCTCCCTGGCGCGCGGAGCGTGCCAGGTGCGGCGCCAGGGGCGCCGCCAGGCAGCTCCAGCGCCGATCCGAGACATCCGCGCGTCACTCTGATGGCCTAGGTTTCTGCAGTCTTTTCTTCTTCTAGCCATGCCATCATGGACCGCGGGACCTGTTGCTCGTTTGCGGTGGCCGCAGACGCGGCCGCCCAGCTAATCAACGCGGCCCGGACTTCGGACGCGCTGCGTGTGGCACGGCTCGGCGCCATGCGCGCAGACCCCCTCGCGCGCGACAGCGCAGGACGGCAGGGCTTGTGGCTGCGCGCAGAGGGCCCCCGGAGGTGGTCCAGGCTGGCCTCTCCACGTGGCCCAGCCGCAGCCCAGGGGGTCTCAACGTCCCAGTTTTAGGGCGCGGAGCCTGCCATGATTTAAGCACCCTGTGATCCTGGCGTTTCATTTTTTTCACAACGGGCGATTTTGCCTCGTTGCGGGCCTCAGGACACTGATAGATCGATCCGGCTTGAACAATGCCGCCAGCAGATGGAGCCCAGGGCTCCGGTAGAGCTTTCCACGATGCTGTATTTTTTTGTGACGTCGAATCTCAGGGGGGCCCACGGGCTTTCCCGGGGGGTCTCAACTCCCCAGCCCTGGGGCGCTGGGCCTGCCGCGAAGCAAGCAGGTCCTGCGGGAACGCGTCTTGCGAGGTTTCACGTCGTTTTCGCCCCCCTGCGGCACTCCCTGGGCCCCAGGGCCGTCTGGAAACGACTCAGGACGAAGAGCTGGTCCCGGGGAAGCGCCCTGGGATTCAGGATCCGTTTCCCTCAGGACCCGCTGTCTTCGAGTTAATGAGCGCCCCAGGGGCGTTGCCGCGGGAGGCGGTGCGAGGCCCGATACTCGGCGGGCACTGTCGAGAGGCGAACCAAAACTGCGTGCCTCCCGGGGTCGCGTGTGCGCAGCCAGGCCAAGACTCCTGGCTCATGATTTTCTGACAACGAGGGCCCCGTGATTCGAACTGCCGTATCGGTCCGTGAGGTGTCCTGGGTACCTGAACAGGGCAAACTCGCCCGTTGTAAAAAAGATGCGACGCCATGATCTCGTGGAGATGCGAGCCGGGACTGCAGGCCTCGTGGGGCTATGCGCGCGCAGTCAGGGGCCGTTCTGGCTCAGTATCGATGAACCTATGCGCATCCCCTCTGGGCCGTGGTGCCTCAGCCCTGCCAGCCCGCCCTTCTGTGTGGGGATTGGCCCGCGAAGCCCGAAGGAACAGGCACACCTCCCCACCCAGGTGGGTATGTCGGTCAGTGGGGTCACGGCCACGCCAGCGGGGATGGTATGGGCCTCCCGGACTAGGTTCGACTGCACGAAGTCGGAGTATCGCCGATGCATCGGCGATGTGGCCCGATCCTCCGACCCCATCTACTCGGACCCCATCTGGGAGACTTTTACATATCGGTGGCGAGCCCAGGGGGAAGTCAGAAGGGGCGGGCCTTTTCAGAAGGCTCGGAAGGCCTTTGGACTTCTGAGAAGTTTCCTAAGACTTCCCCGAAGACAGAGATTGCTTCCAAGGAGGCCAGAGGGCTTCTGAAAAGCCCCGCCGCCTTCGAGAAGCCCCGTCTCACTTCATCCTGGGCGCGCCGCTAAAGATATATCGGCAACTCCTGCGAGGTCATATTCAGAATCGGCGCTGGTATATCCCTGGTCGAACACTGGCCTAATCTCGATTGAGCCCGTTTAGTCCGGCTTCCTCCCGCTGAGTCCCGCCTAACTGATCACGGGCTTACTCCGGCCCAAGCCGGCTCAGTGGACCCTTCATCGGGCTCGAAGGCCTCTCACCGGTAATCGTTCCGACGAAGACCTTCCGCGAGCTGTCCTCACTGCTGCAGGATCGAGTGCTCTTCACCACGCCGCGCTGCACGGGCACGCGGAGGTCCTGGGCCTGCTGCTCGGGCAGAGGGCCGACCTGCACGGCGCGGACGGCCAGGGCTGGACGCCGCTGCACACGGCGGCCGCGCGCGGCCACGAGGCCGCGGTGGCCTTCCTGGTGTCGGCCCGTGCAGACCCCAGCATGCGGACTCCTCGCCTCCCTGGTCGGTTTCGCCGGTTTTCCTGCGTTTTTTTTTTTTTTTTTTTTGAGATTTCCTGGCGTTTTCTGGCGTGTTCGTGGATTCCTGGCGGCTTTCCAGCCTCTGGGCGCCTTCCAGCAGCTGCGCCTCGCCGAGGGCGTTCTTGGGGTGCCAGGGTCGTCCCGAGCGGTCGCCGGGGAGCCGAGTTGTGACCCGAAAACCAGGGGAGCCGTGAGATCCTGGCGCCGCATTGTTTTCGCAACGGGCGGTGTGGCCTTGTTTCGGGCCCTGGGACCCTCGCGGATCGGTGCGACTTGAAGAGTGTAGCAGAAAGACGGGGCCCAGGGTTTTGGTCGGGTTTTTTTACGATGTTGTCGTCAGATCTCAGGGTCCTTGCTCACTCACCTCCTTTCCCCCTCCCCTCCCTTTCCTTCTCTCCCTTCTCGCTCCTTCCCTCTCTCGCACATTTTTTTCTCTCCCCCTCATCTCCTGCCTCGTCGCCATCGTCGTCTTCTGCCTCTCGCGGGCGGCGTCTTCGTTGTCGTCGTCGTCGTCGTCGTCCTTGTCGTCGTCGTCGTCGTCGTCGGCGTCGTCGTCGTCGTCGTCGTCGTCGTCGTCGTCGTCGTCGTTGTCGTCAACTGGAGCCACCGTTTCTTGAGGTGCACTTGTGAAGAGATGATGACGAGATGTCGCCGTCGGCGTCGTTGCCGTCCTTGCCGTCGTCGGCGTCAGCGTCGTCGCCGCCGTCGGCGTTGTCGTCGCCCAGGACGCCGCCGCCAGGCCAGCTGAAGGCCCTCCAGCTCTTCTCCCGCGTCGCTGGGGCAGCCGCAGCGCCGTCGGCCGCGCCGGACCCAGTGCACCACCCGGTGCTGCGGCTGCTGGTGGAGGCAGCGGCATTGGGTCGGTCTTAGGGTCAGTGGCAACGATATGGGGACAGGCTGACGGGGGGATGCATCGACCCACAATCGCTCATTGATCGCCGATAGGGGTCCGGAAGCCCACGCCGCCCAGGACCGTTCGGATTCGCTATCGGGTACCTACTTGGCTCCAACAAAAGTTTCCTTGGAAACTCGCAACAAGTAATATATGCGTGCACGCCCATCGGAGATGGGTTGTCGCGCGCGAGTGCTGAGCGCTCGCGCGCGCGAGATCCCAAGACGGCCCGATGGCTGCAAAATAGTTCCAGGAGGGCCTGTGGCCAAAGGCGATAACGTCCAGCCGACAGAAAAAGGGGCCCGACGACCTGACATCTGGCCGCAAACCCAAAAGGATCCCCGAGAAGGCCTCCAGGCCCTCAAGATGCCCCTGGAAAGTGGAGGTTCACGCCATGCTGAGGCGGCGCCGACCCGAGCGCGGGCGTTCAAGGCAGAACGCCGCCAGTGGCCCAGAATCGGCCGATGTCGAACGATTTGCGCTTTGCGCTATCGGAAAGCCAGGATCGATCTCCCAGACGGGGGGAGGAGCTGGTGGACTCAGAGGACCACGACCTCCGGGCGTCGAGTCAGACACCACGGCATTTGTGGTCGGTCCTCCAATGTTGGGCCTCTGGAGCTCCCAGGAGCTTCCTCTCAATTCGGAGCACTGGTTCCCTGCAGTTTTTCTTGCCGACGCGTCCTGCTGGGTGTACGGCCTTGCGTGCGTGCGTGGGGCTCCCAGGACAGTCGAGAGCGGCCCGCCGCATAGAGAAAACGCCCCCCCAGGGGCGGGGTCAAGAGCTTCTGGGGGGTACGGCATGTTCGTGTCGTGTCGACGCGGCGGCGGCCCCAGCGTGGGCATTCAAGGCTGCGCGCCGCCAGTGGCCTGGAATCGGCCGATATCGTACGATGTGTGCCGTTGGAAGGCTGCGATCGATCAGGGTTGAAGTGTCCACGAAGTGTCAGAGATCAACGTCGAAGACGGGACGACACGAGCCTGCGGTATCCGTGCTCTGCTTGTTTATCAGCTCGGTTCCAAAGGGTCTTGGGGCGGTTCTCGGAGGCTCTGGGAGGGTCTGCGGAGGATCTTGGATGACCCTTGGGTGATTCCTGGTGGGCCATCGAAGGCCCTCGGTGGTCTTTCGGAGGTTCCCAGCGGTTCTCGGAGGGACCTCAGGGGCAGAGGGGGTCGGTCCAAAACGCGCGGGGTAGGCCCAACCTCCTCCGCCTCGATTCCTTCTGAAACCTTGAGCCTGGATACAGGTCGTCGTCGTCGTCGTCCTCCTTCTCGGCCTCGCCCTCCTCGCCCCTCTCGCCCTCCTCATCGCCCGACGCAGCGTGTGTGGGAGGAGGGTCTTAGATGGTTTTAGAGGGCTCCGAGAGGGCTTAGGGTATTTTAGGGATCTCTTGGACTGGCAGGACGAGGAAGAGGAGGAGGAATAGGAGGAGGAGGAATAGGAGGAGGAGGAGGAGGAGGAGGAGGAGGAGGAGGAGGAGGAGGAGGAGGAGGAGGAAGGAGGAGGAGGAGGAGGAGGAGGAGTGGAGGAGGAGGAGAGGGCTGGGAAGGAGGAGGGTGCGGAGGATGCGGAGGGGCAGACGAGGGATGGGGGAGGCGCAGGAGGGGAAGCGCAGGACGAGGAGCGGGTGGACGAGTGTAAGGAGGACGAGGAATATTCGGGGGAAAACGATGAGGGCGAGGACGACGAGGGCGCGCTCGCGGCTTTCGGAGAGGCGGAGCGCGCCCGAGCGGAAGCGGCGAACGTCGGCCAGTGGCCGTACCACGTGGACGACCATAGCGCCTACCATGTGTCCGGCGAGCTGTGAGCAGGGCCGCGGCCTTCTTTCTTCGCCTCTTCCGCCTCCGCCATATTCGCGTTTCGTTGTGCGCAACAGGTCTGCTTCGATCGACTTTCGGCCCGTAGTAGGGTGTGGCAGCTCGCAGAGTCCCCAGGGATAGCGACTTTTTGGGGGCTCGGGTTTTAGTCGGGTTTTTCTTCGGGTTTGCTTTCGGTTTTTTCTAGTTTTTTTGGGGGGAGGGGAGGGAAAACCTTGACAATCTCCAAACTCGGTGGATTATCAATTTTTTCGGGGGGTTCTGGGCCCTACAAATTCAAACACTAGTACATCCGAAAACCCCAGGCCCCCTCCCGAATAATCTCAGAGAAACCTTCTAGCTCGGGTATTCGCCGCTTCTTTTCCGAGGATTTTCCAGCCACCCAAGGCTCCAGGGAGGAAAACCCCCGACCCCCCCCACCTTGAGTTTTTTTAATGTTTTTTTCTCGGGTTTGTCGTGGGGTTCCGGGGGGGTTCTGTGGCCTCATAATTCAAGACAGTACCATTTTTGAATTCCACCCAAAATCTAACAAACAATTTCCGCAAATCCCCCCAGCTCGGGGAATTTTCCCGGGTTTTTCAGGGGTTCTCCGGCCACCCCAGGCTCCAGGGGGGAAAGTTTCAGATCCCCCCGACTCGTGTTTTTTTGTTTCGGGAGGTTCTTGGGCCACACAAATACAAGCAAAACTACTTCTGACTCCTCCTCAAAAACCATTCGGATTATCCACTGAAAAAGCACTCGGGTTTTTTTCCAATGGTTTTCCAGGGGTTCTCCGGACGCCCTAGGTTCCAGTGGGGAAACCCTTCCACAACCCTCGCAATTTGTTTTTATTGTTTTTTGTCGGAGAGTTCCGGGACCCCACAACAGAAGCACAACACTGTTTTTGAAAACCAGCCCAACAAGCACGACAAAATGCAGAAAATCCTTCCAGCTCGGGTTTGTGTCCAGGGTTTTCCAGGGGTTCTCTGGCCACAGACTTCAGGGCGGAAAACATAGGACAACCTACCAACTCAGTGTTTTTTCAAGGTTTTTTCGGGGGCGCCGTGGCCCTACAATAAAGAACACATATACTTGTGCATCCCCTCCAAAACCCTCCCGAAAGTACCCTAACAAGAACCCAAACTCGAAAGTTTGTCATTCTTATTTCGGGGTTTCTCTGGCCACCCCAGGCTCCAGGGGGGAACATCATAGAACAACTCCCCTATCTCAGGTGCTTCTCCGGTTTTGTTAGTGTTTTGTAGGGTCCCGAAGCTTCATTATTCACTGCGTGGGGCTCGCAATATGTGCATCTATTAGCACGGACCTGTCCGCCGTGAATTTCTGGGCCCAAGATCTTTCGAATATACACGGACTTGAGTATTGACGGCCTGGGGGTGAATATAATTGTGAATGAGTCGGAGTGTGAATGAGTCTCAGTAGCAAGTGCGTCCCTGCGCATGAGCCTGGTGCCTTCTGGGGCCTCCTGATGTCTCCTGGGGCTTGCTGGGGCCTTCTGGAGCCTCTTGGGGCTTTCCGCAGCCTCTTTGGGTTTCTGAGGCCTCCTGAGGCCTCCCGGGGCTTCCTGGGGCCTCCTGGGGCTCCAACCAGCGCTAGGTAGGCACCGCAATCACGACCGCATGGGTTATGCAAAGCAACTTGCGGGTGGGGCGTGGGATGATTGCGCGAGCAGTAGAGTTGACGACTTCAAGGTCTGCAAGGTAGATTGCAGCACGTAGGTTGCACCACATATATCAAATCCCACAACATGCACCGCATACCTTGCTCCCCTCTGGTATGCGCCGCATATGGAATTCACCACGTGTATTGCATCATCCATCCCACCGCGTAAATTGCGCACAACGTGCATCGAGTGCAGGAACCCATCTTCTTAGCAGTACTAGTAGCACCAAACGCAGTAGCGGTCGTAGTGTCAGGATAAGGGTATGATGACTAAGAGGATGATGATGGTGGCGATGACGATGATGACCACGACGGTGATAACGACGGCGGTGACGACGATTCTGACGATACTCAACAATATTTTATGTTTGTGGTGGTGGTCGCGACGACGACTTCTGATGGTGGCATGATTCCTCCTCGCTTCTCCCACCTCTGCTGGCGGACTGCGGCCGCGCCTGTGCTCGCGCCCCTGCCTCCAGAAAAGCTGGCGGCCTGGGGCGAAAAGGACGCCCCACCCGCATCAGCCGGCGTGCCCTCACTGGGGGGAAGACCTCCCGAGGAACACGAGGAGGTGGAGGACGAGGAGGAGGAGGAGGAGGAGGAGGAGGAGGAGGAGGAGGAATCGGCGGCGCGCCCAGGGGGGCGGGACTTCACAGAAACCCTCGTGCCTTCTGAGAAGCCTTCTGTAGCTTCGGCGAAGACTTACAAGCCTTTCCAAAAGGCGCGAGGGCTTCTGAGGAACTCCACCGCCTTCTGAGAAGGCCTGCCCCCTCTAACTTCTCCTTCGAGCGCCCCGCCGAAGTAATAATCAAGGCAGACATGGCGAACGAGTCAGCGGGCCCCGCCCATCCCCGCGAATTCAATGGTGGCCCAGCTTTACGTTGGGACTGGCATGGAGTCCCCCCAGCGAATGGAAGGCGTTCGCGCAAGATCCCGCTTCCGACGACTTGACGAGGGGGGAACAACACGGGCCGCGCACAGGCGCAAGCGTACCTTCCAGAAAATCCTTGCGCGGCGATGCGAGGAGCAGACCATTTAGCCGTCTGTCACTCGACCGACTTTCCGATGTGCGCGACGCAAGCGAAGCGTGCGCCGCGCCGAGCCAGCACCGCCACTTTCACGCAAAATCAGTGTGGCCTTTCGGAGAAAACATTTCGTCCGCGCCGCTTTCCTCGGGCCTGGCGACCGAAAGCTCTGCGCCGCGCCCAAGCGGGAACGCCTCTCCCATACGAAGTTTGCGCGAGGCTTGGGCAGGGGCGGCATTTCGCTTGCTCGCGTGCGTCCCTGCCCCCGGCGACTTGGCTTTTGAAACATGTGCGTGCGCCTCGGCCCAGCAGAAGTGGCACTTTCGGACGAAATTTGCGCGGCGCCGAGGCGAGAATTACATTTTGGCCGCTCGGGTGCGACCCTGCTGTCAACGTATTCGCGAGTGTAAAATTCGCACCGCACCCAAGCGGAATATGTATATATATATATGTGTATATATATAATCAGGAGATTTGAGAGCGCCGAGGCGAGAGCAGCATTTCGCCCTTCTGCGCGCGATTTGCCTTCCGTCCCACTCCTGCCAAGCATTTCGCAACATGGACGGCAGATCGACCATGTCGAGGAAGAAGGTAAACTGTGTATTCTGCTGAAGGTAAACATGGAAGGGCCTGGATTGGCCAGCTATCGGCCAGCTGGGTGGCAGAGTGGGCGTATATGTATATATATATACATATACACTAAGGGGGTAATGATGAGATTGGGGTAGTGATGAGAGCAAGATCTCAAGGACAGTGTTCAAGCCACAACCCACCATGAGAGCCCCTCATGGACTCTCCTGGTTTTCTCGTCCTTGATTTAAGACTCAGGCCAAAATATTGACCGAATAATATAGATGTGCGCACTCCGAGTCGGGATGACCGCCTAGTGTTTTCCTTTTCCAAGCCAGGACGACGACGCGGACCAGGACAGAAAGGACGAGGAGGAACGTTTGCCAAGCCTGCCTCGGGGAGCGTCTTCCCGAGATCGTTGTGTTGGAGACCCCGGCGCTCGGAGACTTTCGTGAAATGGGCTTGTGTCCGGCACAAGTCGAAGATCCGCGACTTTAACGACCGCTTCAACGGCATCGCCACGAAGCTGAAGGCCAAGGGGAACCAGGTGCCCGATGAGGTCTTGGCCGACCTCTGCATCAAAGGGGCCTGGCTGCCTCCTGAGCGCGCGGCCGGCGTGCTCAATGTGGTTGGCAGCAAGTTCGATCCCACGAGGATCCAGGAGCAGCTCGCGATTAAGCTGCCCAAGGTTTCGGTCGTGGACGGCCGCAGGGAGCGCCGCGGCAAGGGAGGCTGCGGATGTCACGAGAAGGAACGCAAGATGGTGTGCGCCACGGAGGCCTACGACGATGAGCGTAGGGCCGAGGACAGATTCGACGGCTCCTCGTTTGACAGGTCTGACGAATTTGATGACGACTAACCAGGCGAGCTGCAGGGCGCGATCCATGACGCGGAGGAGCAGGTAGCCTTTTTCACCACGAAGATGGTGCGCGCGAAGGACAATCTCAAAAGGGCTAATAAGCAGGCGTGCGGCTACTTCGCCAAACGAGACGGCGGGCCTCCGCAGAAGAAGGACGACGCCAGGATCGCGAAGATGAAGGCAAGGGCGCGCTGCGGAGCTGCACACATGTTACTGGCGCGGTGACTCGCAGTGCCCGCAGAAGAGTGATCCCAACGCGAGGGCTGACATCCCTCGCGAGGGAAATCACAGGTCGAACCTCGCCACGCACGACGGGGCCGGCGACGCGCAGGAGCCCCGCGTGGCAGAGATGACAGTCGCGGTGGTCTACCAGCAGGGACAGGTGGGCGCGGCGAGAGCTGGCCATCAGAGCACCTTGTAGGCGATCGACCAGAAGACGCTGCGCTGGGCCGCCACCGCTCACTTCTACATCAAGAAGGACACCCAGTGCCTCATGGCAGCGACAGGCTCGGCGCTCATCTACATCTGCGTCGAAGAGCTATGTGAGGGATCAATCAGGAGGCAAGGTGACCTTCGACGCCGCCTGTTCGCGGTGCGTCGGGGGCTCGGACTGGTGCAGCGACATCAAGAGGACGCTGGCGGTCTTCAACATCCGCCCCATCGAGTGCCTGGAGAAGGAGCCGTTCCGCATTGGAGCGTCGAAGGTCGTGTGCAGCCTCACGGCGGCGCGAATCCCCTGCTCGGTGAACGGCGGGGCGTTCACCGTTCGCATGAGCATCGCGCGCAGCGCCGTGCCCAGAGTGCTCGGCCGCTAGGCCCAGAGCGAGCTTGGACATCGTCCGCCACGCCGGGGACAATAAGCTGGACATCAAGTCGATCAACGAGCGCGACATCCAGATGGGCCGGAGTCGCGCTGGACATCCGACGCTAGAATTACATGCTTCACCCCAGGCTACGAGCCGTTCAGGACGTCTCGGATGCCGAGACCGAGATCCGCTTGCATTCCTTTTCGACCTACCGCGCTGAGACAGCAGTGGCCTGTCCCGCGAAGCCGGTGGCGCTCGAGTGCTGCGACCGAGGGCTCGACGCCTCGGAGGCCGACGAGTCTCGGTCGGAGACTGACTGCAGCGAGCTCGACAGTGTTGAACTGTTCGAGCAGCAGGGGCGCCTCGCGTCAGGCATCATCAGGACAGAAGATGAAGCATGGGGTCCTTCCAACGCCATCCAACGTAGCGCGGCTCACGCACGCAGATCACAGGCTACAAGGAGCTACACTAGATAGTGATCCTCAGCCAGGGCGCGCTCGATGTCAGCAGCAAGCAAGTGGGGGCGAGCAACGAGGGCCGCCATCAGGACGCAGTGATCTAACGGCATCGTCACCGCAGCCATCCGGCTCGATTTCAAGTCTGTCTCCACCAGCGAGTGCGACGCGTGCCGCGGCAGTTCCAGCCACCGCAGCTTTCCGCGATCCAGCGGCCGGCGCTCGCGCCCCCGCCGCGCCAGCGATGTGTGACATTTCCCAGGGCGACGAGCTGGGGGGCCAGAAATTCGAGCGCGCCGACGCTGTATACTTTCCGGCCGCCAGCGATCGCCAGCATGAGGTTGCTGGAGCAACAGGCGGAAGCGGCAGGCTAGGATTTGGATGTGCCCGGCGTCGCGTGTGATCAGCTCGGAGTGATCCTGCGCGCGCTGAGGGCCGAGTGACACGACGACGATGTGCAGGACTACGTCCCAGGTTTTGGCAATATGTGCAAGGAGGAGCTCCAGCAGTTGTGCAGGGAAATGATCATCGAGTTCGACCCGAGGACGGTGGTGTTGGAGCTGCGGCAGCGCCGGAAGGACTGGCGGGTCGAGGATGCCGTCAGCAGCGCCTCGAGCTCGGTGGCTCAGCCGAGCTCGCAGATCGATGGGGGTGCTAGCGAGGAGTTCGCTGCGGCATTCGAGAGGTGTTGGGCCTCATGGGCCAAAGTGCCAGACCGAGTGCATTTTGACAAGGAGAAGGGGTTTGGCGGCGCCTTCAGCGAGCTGTCCCAGTCGTTCAACGCGGTGCAGCCAACGACCCATCGCTCGACAGGCTCATTGGCAGCTCGGTCGTGTCGAGTGGAGCGTCAGGGAGCTTGGTGGAAGGAGCTCGCGGCGAGGGCGATCGAGCACTCGTCGATCAGGTGCGGGGGCGAGATGCGGGCGCTAGGCATCATGGCGTCGGGCGCGAAGAACTCGCTGAGGAGGCGAGCTGGCTTCAGCTCCGCGCAGTGGGTGCTGGGGCGCGATTCCAAGAAGCCCGCGGACTTAGTGGGCGACGCGGCCAACTACAGCGCCCACTGCCTCGCCTCCAATGACGAGAAAATTCGCAGACGTTTTGCCATCGGGCGGCAGCGCGTGAGTCGTTCATGAGGATGCTCTTCGACGACCAGCTCAGGCGGGCCATGCTGGCTTGCGCGCGCACGGTGGCCTCGCCCTTGTCAGTGGGAGAGATGTGCTACGTGTTCCGCCAGGTGAAGAAGAAGAAGGAGCAGAGGGAGCAGCGCAACCGCAACGCCAAGAAGGGCCTCTGGCGAGGTCCGTGCGTCGTCATCGGCCAGTAAGACGAGAACACCCAGGCCTCGCTGGGAAAGGAAACTCCATGCTGGTGGCCGCGGAGCACATCAAGACGCTCGCCCCGGACGACGTCTGGTTCCCAAACGGCAGGGGCGAGATCGGCCAGGTCGTGGCCGAGCTCAACAGTGTTCGTAACTCACTGGAGCAGGACGAGGCTCCCGTGGAGGACATCCGCCCGGATCCGGGCGATCCCGAGGTCATGCCAGACCAGATGGAGCAGGCGTGGCAGAAATTTGCCGGCACTCCAGATGACAATGACTTCGGTTTGGACGCCTCGGGGGACCCAGATCGAGGCGCCAGGGCTAACAGACTTGGAGGAGCCGGACCTACGGTGCCGCTGAGTTTCGTCGTCTGCGAGCTACTTTCGATGGAGCAGACAGCTGCGATTTCGACCCGGCGTTCAAGCGCCTTCACACCTGCGCGGAGCATGTGGGGTGAGGTGCCGCGCTTCCGAGGGCAGCGTCGCGCGGCCCTGTGGCGGCGCCCGGTAGTGGACCGACGGCCAGGCTTGAACCAGAAGGAGCTAAGCAACGTTGGAGGTCCGCTCCCAGGGAAGCGATGCAGACCTCCATCATTGCCAAGAGCATCAAGCGCAAGCAGGCTGACAAGGGGATCCACTGGAGGGCCCTCAAGGAGTCCGACAGGGGGCTCTACCGGGAGTCGGCGGCCAAGCAGTGGAGCGAGTGGCAGAAGTACGGCTCCTGCCGAGTGCTCTCCATCGAGGAGTCTGAGGCGGTCAGGGACACGGTCAAGGCCAACCTCGTTCTGCCAAGCCGGTTTGTGTACCGGGACAAGAACGCGCCGCTGAGGACCGACGAGCATCGCTGCCGGTCAAGGCCAGGGCCAGGCTCTGTGTCGGAGGTCACATGGACCCGCGCCTGGCCCAGGGTGACTTGCGCACGGGCGCGCCTACGGTCGCCCGCAACTGTACCATGCTGTTCTGCACCACCTGCCAGAGGTTCGATTTGGAGATCTACGCGGCGGACGTGGAGGCGGCCTTTGTGCGAGGCGACGAGCAGCCCGACCAGCAACTGTTCATAGCCCCGCGAGGCCCTGCCTGGACTACGCCCGAAGCAGCTGATCAAGATCCTGAAGGGAGTGGCACCAAGGCAGTGGCGCCAAGGCAGCTGAAGCACCCGAAGGGTTAGCTACGGCACCAAGGCAGTGGTGGGCGAAGCTCAAGAGAAGCTTGCGGTGGAGGAGAACGCGAAAACTTAGTGTTCCGCGTGCGCCAGTATTTGCTGGACCCAGCGCTGTACTACGGCTACGACAAGCTAGGGGAGTTGTGCGCGGTTGTGGTCGCTCACGTGGGCGATCTGCTGCTAGGCATCTCGCCCGAGTGCCCGACCCTGTGCGACAGGTTCTGCCGTGGGGCGACTGGAGAAGCTTACCGTTCACATTCTGTGGTAAGCAGGCGTGGCGTGACGACGACGGCATTCTGCATCTACGACAGACCGAGTGCGCGAACGTCATCGAGGAGATCGCGCTCCGCAAGGGGCGCAGGACAGAGCTGTCGAAGGATGCGACGGCGGCCGAGTTTTCGGACAGCCGCTGCGCTCTCGGAGCGCTTGGATGGCTTTCATCGCAGACTCGATCAGATCTAGCCGCTGGAGTGACCGTGGGGCAACGCGCGCAGAACGAGCCCACCAGCAGGACTTGCTCGAGACGAATCGGCTCATCAAGTTGGTGCGGAAGCATGCGGCCGTCGGACTGGAGTCTCTGAAGTTACGTGGACCGCTTCGATTGGTCACTTACCACGACGCCAACTGGGCCAACGCGGACGAGCCAGCTGAGGGTGCCATATTCAAGCTTCTCCTTCCACCCTGGTGAGATCAATCAGCAAGGGCAAGAATGTCAGGATTCGCTCGCAGGTCGGCTACGTGACGTTCCTCGCAGAAGCTGACTTGTTTCGCGGAGATCTAGCTCGAGCAGGAATCGTAGGTAGGAGATCGGGTACCATCAAGCGAGTCTGCAGGTCTACTCTTGCAGCTGAGACGATGTCAGCGGTGGGCGCTCTAGGCTGTGCTCAGATTGCACGCTGTGTTTTCGCTTCGCTGGAGATGCCGGATGCCCATCCCGAGGACATCCCGCCGAGTTTGCTGCCGCTTGGTCAGATCGCGGATTGCGCTAGCCTGTGCGATGCGATCGACAAGCACGGTTACTCCAAGCTCCCGTCAGAGCGGCACTTTCTGGCAGACCTAGTAGGCCTCAAGGAGTCCCTCGGGGAAGAGGTCAGCAACGAATTCGTCGCCGACGATCAGCGCAGCCAGCTGCTTCTCTTTTGGGTTCCTACGGGCCAGCAGCTCCGTGATCAGTTCACCGAGCGATCGGACGGCCGTGCCATCAGGGCACTGCTGCGAGACGCCCGCCTCGCATTGCAGCGTCAGGGGCCGACGTGCCAGGCCAGACAGCGCGAGGCGCGCATCAACGGTGCTGGCTCGTTCTTCAAGCGCTCCATGCGCCTGGTTGCATCTTAGTTCGTTGACCTGCGATCTACACGTCTAAATGATCTAAGCCGGCAGATGCACATACCAAAAGAATGTTGCACGAGTTTGAAGTGGAGACTGCCAGTGCTGATCTGTAAGCATGCGTGCTAATGCGCTGACCTTCGCCGTATGCATGTGGGCTAAATCCTTTTCAGGGCCCTTGATTGGGCGTATCGGGGGGTGCCTTTCCGACTGCAGCTGCCCGAACGATGCCCCAGCTCCCTGAACTACCTCCTGGGTCTCGGTTGCCGCTCGGGATGTAGGCAAACATTGCCATGCCGCCGGGCGATTTGCAAGGGCGGCGCAAGGCTCCGTCTGCGCAAAGGCGGACGTTGGCCTCTCAGCATCTGGCAAAAGCTGGTGGCTCTGCGCGTTCGCGTTCTCAGTCCGTACTTATGTCCAATGCAAGATTGGCAGCGGGGTCGGCGCGTGTATTTCAGTCGCGAGGGTTTCAAATCGCATAAGTGCTGACATGGGGAAAGGTGGTATTCCACCAGCGAAGCACTTTTCCGTGGAGCGGGCGATGCGGACGCACGCGCAGACCTAGACGCACAGTCTATTTCGGTGACGCAGAGGGCCCCCAAGCGCGAGCACCAGATGGAAGGGCGAAGTGCGATCGAGCATTGTCGACGGCGCAGCGTGCAAAGCGTCGCGCACTGCAGCGTGCAGACGATGGGTGAATTAGAGGAATTGTAAGTCCAAGCGAAACGTGCAGCGAACTTAAGCGCGACAGCCAGGGACTAATTGCGGCTACTGAATCACCAGAGCGTGGTTCGAAAGTGAAGCGAAAGGAAATACACATTGCTAGGCAGATGGGTGGTGTGGCCGACCCAATGGTCTTGCGAGGCAGATGGGTGAGGTTTCGACTTGCAGACCAGCAGCGCAAAGCGACCGCGATGTAGGGCCGACGACGCGTGGCAACGCTGGCAACAGCGCGCCAAAGAAGCTGCGCCATCGGACGCGCCTAGCTTCAAGCATTTGAAATGATGGCATGAATCAGCAAGCCTTGCGCGCGCAACCTGCCGGCAACTTTGCAACGGTCTCATCTCAAAACCTGTGCGGACGGACAGGGGTGAACAAGGTCAGTTTACCGTCCCATTGCATGGGCGAACGAGCGCGGCGAGTTGGCCTTCCGGCCGGACAACTGCCGTCACTATCAAGAAAGAAGTGAGGAAGAGGGGGCAGACGACAACAGGCGCAAGGAGACGTGCGGTCACGCCGACGCGACAGGGCGACGTTGGGTGAAGTTTCAGCCCCAGGCGCACGGTCTGCGACTACCCGCCAGGATAGCCAGGCAGCCAGGGCAGCTACCAAAGAGTGCCGCGCCTGTAGCAGCACCGCAGCCCGCCAACCAGAGCCCCCCCCAGGGGTGCCGCGTCCCCGTGCCCCCTGGGCACCGACCCCCTGTCCGGGCCCTCCGAGGCGCGGCCAGCCAGAGGACTTTTTACGATTGGGGCGCGGGCCGCGGCCTCCTGCGGGGGGGCGAGGTGGCCCCGCGGCCGTCGCCGCGCCACGGCGGCCTCTCGGCTCGGCGGGGGGGTCTGGGGACGGCGGCGGTGCCGCGTGGGACGCCGGGCGAGACGCGCGACGCCGCCGACGCCCCCCGCTAGCCGCCCAGTCGGGGCGCCCAGTGGAGAGCACTTGCGGCGGCCACGCCGCATGGGTCGGGCGGCGAAGGCGCGGGCGTCTGGACACCGCGGGCGGCGCCGCCGCCGCAGACAAAATGGGGAGAAAGCGGAGAAGCGAGGACAGCGCTAGGAGACGCGCGGTCGTGCCATGCGGCGCGATAGAATAGGGGTCGGTCGGGCAGCCGCGCGGGCCGAATGCCGGCCAGCTGGGCGCAACGCAGCTGGCGAGATGTTGGCGGAGCCGAGCTGGCGGCGCGAGGCTGCCTTAGGTGGCGAAGTCGGCGATGGCATTGGGCGCGCCTGGGGGCGCGCGGGGCATGCCGCGTGTCGCAAGAATGGGCCGCAGAAAGAAGCTAGGCACCGAACCCGGCTGAGCCGCATGGGTGATATGCAACGGATATCGGCAACGACGTTGCTGGGCGGGGGGGGGGGGGGGGCAGGGGGGGGGCGGCGAGCATGGGCAGCGACGTCAGGGTGGGGGGGGGCGCCGACGGCCGACTCCGCGGCCAGAGCGGAAAGGCGCGGGCAGGTTGAGAGCATCAGAACACGAATTTCCCCAATGATAAGCGACAAAGGCCGAAGCTCCGGTGGGGATTCATGCGCCCGGCCGTAGCGCGATGTTGCCTCCGTGCGCTCTGTCGGGTTACCCGTTCTGGAAAGATATTCAGTGGTCTGTAGATGGGTGGGGGCCTCGGGCGCGCGGGCGCGCGCGGGCGCGCGCGTGCACTCCGCGCGCGGCGCGCGCGCCGCGCGTGCCGCGCGCGCGTGCTCACGTGCACTTGCGCTTTTATAGTCGGTGGTGCAGAGGGCCCGGGAACGCGGGCAGCAGATGGAAGCGCCAACTGCGATCGAGCGTCGCCGGAGGCGCTGCGCACGAAACGTCGGGCGCTGAAGAGTGCAACAATCGGTGTGTGAAAGAGGAACCGTAAGTTCATGTAAACCGTGCAGCGGCCAGGATTTGGAGGGGGCTACTCAATTCGAAGTAAACTGAAGCGCGAGCAGTCTGGCGCGAATGTTTCGGTCATTGAATCGCCAAAGCACGGTGTTGGATAATCAAGTACTGCAAAAACTAAGACGGCTGCCAGACCTGCCAATGGGTGAAATGAAACGCTGGCCCAGTGCGGCCCGACAAGTCATGGGTAGGTGTGAACCGACGAATTGGCAAATCGCGCCTGGCGCGGGGAGTCAGACGCCCAGCCAGACGCCCGCTGGCACTGCCGAGCGAAGGAGCAGCCAACCCGACCGTGGGTCAGGCGCTCGCGATGCCGCGCGCAGAAACGAAAAACAAACCCTGCGCGAGAGGTCAGCCGCGGCGACGCCGTGCCTGTGTAGCGCCGCCGACGAGCGGAATGTCGACCACTCAACCGCCGCCGCCGTCGCAGACAACATGGGGGGGGGCGAAGAGAGAAGTGCCCGCGCGAGGAGACGCGCGGTCGTGTCATGCCCTCGCGACAGAGATCGGTCAACAATGTTGGCCTGTCCTATCAGACGCCAGAACCCCCGTGGCTGGGCAAACTACAGCTGACCAGGTTACGCGTCGCAGACGCGTGCGCGCGCGTGCGCCCCCCCATCCCTCGCGCGCGCGCGTCCGCGCCCGCGCGCGCGCCCGTGCGCGTCCACGCGCCCGCGCACCCACGCGCGCCCGCGCGCGCCCATGCGCGCGCGCGCCCACGCGCCCGCGCACCCACGCGCCCGCGCGCCAACGCGCCCGCGCACCACCCACCCACCCACCACGCACCGCGCAGTCACGCACCAACACGCCCGTGCACCCACGCACCCGCGCACTCACTCGCCTTCGCGCTCACGCACCCGCGCGCCCACGCCCCCGCAGACGCGCGCACCCGCGCCCGCGCGCTCGCGCGCAACCACGCACCCGCGCACCCACGCACCCGCGCACCCGCGCGCCCGCGCGCCCGCGCACCCCCGCCCCCCGCCCCCGCACACCCACGCGCCCACGACACCACGCACCCACACGCACTGGCACATCTACACGTCCACGCGTCCACACATCCACGCCCGCGCCCGCCCCGCACGCGCGCGCCCGCCCACGCGCGCCCGCGCGCAAGCATGACCACGCACACACACACGCACACACTCACACACACGCACGCGCTCGCACGCGCGTTCGCACGCTCACGCTCACGCGCACGCGCGCGCACGCACGCGCACGCGCATACGCGCACTCACACGCACGCGCTCACGAACTCCCACGCGCATACGCACACATACACATACATGCATATACACGCACGCGCGCACGCACGCACACACGCAAACACGCATGTACGCAAATAGTTGCACATTTACACGCTCACACACTTACACGCGTACTCACTTACACACGTAGAAGCTTATTCACTTGCGCACTCACACACTTACACACACTCCCACAGTCACACTCGCACGCTTACGCACGTACACGCGTACACACGTACACACACTGACACACGTACGCACTTGCACAATACACACTTACGCACGTACGCTCCTATAGGTTTACACTTCTAGACACTTACATACCTACACGCTTACACACGTATGCACGTACACACACGTTCACATTTACGTACTTGCGCACCTACACACTCCCGCACTCACGCAGTCGCGCACTCACGCACTTTCACACCTACACGTTTTCGCACTTCCGATGTTACGCACGTGCGCACTGACACTTACGCACGCCCACACCTATAGCATTCACACATCTACACGTGCACGCCCACCCACACTTAGACACTTACACACTCACACACCACACGCAACAACACACAACATACACAGCACACACACACACACACCAGTACAGTTAGCACACGCACGCACGCACACGCGCACTTTAACATCAGCGGTGCAGAGGGTCCTCAGGCGCGGGTAGCAGACGCCCGCGCGCCCGCACACACACACGCACACCCTGGGCGCACGAGTTCCGCGACTCCTTTGTTGTCTGTCTGCGCCCACGGGTAGGCGCAAGGGGATCTCCCAGTATTTCCCCCGTGGGTTCGACGGGACATTCGCAGGGGGTCGGCCGCATCTGTGCTGAGCTTGACGTATATCTGCTCGTGGCTGGGCTCCCGGTCGGCATGCGCAGCAGCCTGCCGAGTGCGCAAGTTCGGCGGTGAACACGGGAAACGTGTCCATCTTTTGCCTGGCTGAGGGCATTACGCTCGCCGCGAACGCACCAATTCATGCCCCGAATTTCCACTGAAGGCAGCTCGCAACGGATCGTTCACTGGCCACGCCGGCTAGTGTGCAAGTCCACATTCGCTTGTGAGGGGATCGTGGAATTGCTGTAAGCGTCTCCCACCATGATGCGGGTCGGTACGACCTGGCAACCCCTAAGCAAGGAACATTCGCCTCCCATGCAGCCCTGGATCTGTAGCCACGCCGACTGGTGCCCAGTTTTGATTATCTTGTCGTGAATGCGCAGCATGCCCGAGCGCCGCGTCCACTCTGAAGTGAGCGTCGAGGTCCTGCAGTTGTACGCGCACGGGCCTCTGTATGGCCGCCACTTCAGTCGCAGGAGACGGCAGATCAGTTAGAGTTCCCATGTGCGAAGTTCGCGTAACAGAGTTGGCGTCAGGTGCCAACCGCCCGCATTGTAGACAGCCACCGCTGTATTTGACTCGCGCGAATCCGGCAGTCGTTGAGGGATCGGCAACGACAGATTGCTTCTGGTGTTTGTAAAGTGCCCCTCCAATCACGCCATAGTGAAAGGTTCGCTCGTGGACGTGGTGCTGGCGTTGTCCAACAAAGCGCCGAGTAACACGATTGCATCCTCGCGCTGGTAGATCAGTTTTTATCATCCGTCCCCAGATGGCTGCAGGTCGTCGGTTGGGTGGTCAACGCATATTGATGTGATGTTCTCCAACCAGTCCAGCTTCCAGTCAAATGTCTGGGGCCCGTCTTGTCTTCTGTGCATCCCGCAACCGGTGTCGACGTATTGATTCTTTTTCTGAATCGTTCCAATCGTGCTTGAGGATATGGCGATTTTGTCGCCCAGACGACGCGGTCGAAGGTGACGCTCTCGTCTCTGGAGTCTGGCAAGACTCCGTTGTTGGGGAGCTTGATTCCCAACCCACGCTGAGACCACGCTCTGACCAATGGCTCCAAGATATAGTCAACGAGCGCTCGCCATGCATACGGGATTCCCGCGCTGCCTTGTTTTCCACTTTTGCATAACGAGAATTGTCAGGCTCGCTCGGCTTCACGTATTTTGATGTTTGCATCAAGTGCAGGAAGCTCCAGAAGATGAAATGCCACGGTTTGCCTTCTGACCCTCTTGCTAATGATGAATCTTGAACCCACACATGCAGATTTCGCTTTCCCCACGGACAATCTAAAATATGGAGTCTTCACTCCCACTGTCGTCATTTTGAATTTGAGCATCTTGTGGATGTGACCAGGAGTAATTCACGGTGAACGTCAGCGTGGTTGCTGTCGAAATCCTCGGATATACCCGCTTTCAGTCCCGCCCAGCCGTGGATGGCATCACAAAACTATAACTTCTGACCCATTCCATCGAAGGTGTCGTTGGCGGCCCTCCTTCGTGATATAGCTTTCCAGCGCGCATCTGGGTATCGGGCTGTTTCCCCGTGTCCCCGAAGCGCCCGCTGCCGAAGACACGAGCTTCTCGCAAGCGCTCACCCCGATCATAAGATATGCGCCCATTCATTCTGAAACTTGGTGTTGTCGACGCTTTCCGCCCTCTCGACGACGTAAGAGTGCAGATTTGGTGTTTGGGATGTAGTTTCCGCACAGACCGCAACATTGTTCAACATATCACAATGGCGCTGGTGGTGCGTATTTGAGCAGAAACGAACGAAATGATTCTAGCTGCTGTCGCACTTGCCTTCGCGCTCCTTGAGAGCCCGTGCGAGCAGCGTCCACTCCAGTCCGTGCGTTCTTCTCGCGCCTGTCCCCGATTGGCCTAGGTGGGGGCGTTCATGAAGCTTCCTCGCCAGAGAAGCTTGATCAAGCGGGCCCAATAGGAGTCGATGGTCCTGCCCGTGATTTAGGTCGCTGATAGGGGTGCGAATACAATTGCGCTTTTGGTCAGAGGGTACCCTTCAGGGCTACTATTTCTACTCCTCTGGTTCAATTCGATTCGATCTTGACCAATTCCGATTACGATTCGATTCGATTTCGGATTCGTATTTGGATTCGGTTTCTCAATGCAGGTCTTACTAGCCTGCCGATTTTCGCCGATTCAACTTCTCCCGACTTGTCTTTCGATTACCGCCGATCCGATTGATGTCGATCGCCGATCCGACATCGATGCGATTCTGGGCTCTCCTGACCCTCCTTCAGAGTCGTCGAAAGCCCACTGGTCGGCGAGTGCTGGCCACATATTCACAAGAAACCGGCCCAGCCGATCCGATCCTTCGCCCGTTTGGGGCGGCCGCGTGAAATATCCGTTGCGGCCCGCGGGCCCTGGAAGAGCGCACAGACCTCCGTCGTGGCCCTCGGGCCAACGTGGCTCGAAGGAGCGGACGAGGACGGATTCCAGGAGGGGCCCCAAGGCGCGCCGCTTCCGAGCGGGCTCTGGCGGGGTGTGGGGCGAGGGGGGGCCTTCTTCTTTTTCGGGCAACGTCAGGGGTGGATGGGCTCAGGGGGGGGTGCATCGACCCCCACTCGCCCACCCATCGCCGATAGGGGATCAGAGGGCCCGATCTCCCACCCCGCCCAGGACCGTGCGGATTCGCTATTGGGGGCCTCAGGCCGATCTTTCCCAGCTCGATGTTTCCCCCCCTGAGCCGGTGTCCCCCCCCGGCGTTCCCCCGCATTCGCACAAGGGCAGGGGACTTCTCGAAGTCCTTCCCAGAAGCGTCCAGGCCGTTCAAGGAGTCGGCGTACGTCGGACGGCGCCAAGCATGTGCCGGCGGCGAGCCTGAGGGGGAAATGAGAAGGAGAATGCCTTCTTAGAAGGCTCGGAAGCCCCCCGGCCTCTGAGAAGTTTTCCAAGCCTTCCCCGAATACACAAACAACTTTTCAGAAGGCGCGAAGGCTCCTGAGAAGTCCCGACGCCTTCTGAGAAGGCCTTCTCCTTCTCACTCCCCCCCGTCGCTAGCCGCCGACAATGTACCAGACCAGTCCGGTGGTCGCTTCCGCGCGCGCTGGCACACGCGGCGGCGTGTGTCAACTTGGTCTTGGTACACGAACGGCGCAGTCCAAGAAGAGCGGTATCATTCTTTTTGTTCCCGCCGTTGGGGGTGCCCGTCCCAGGAAAGCTGGAGAGCTCATGCCCCCACGTGTCGCCGCAGTGGTCCAGACTTTCCAGCTGTCTCGCTCACTCGCACCCGCCCTCCCACTAGTTACATAAGTAGCACCCGATTCTCAGCACAGATAGGGGCGGCCATCGACAACCATCGGGAACCAATGCAGACGGCAGCCAGGTGCGCGAAGCCCTCGAGGTGCGCCGCACGTGCCAGTTGCAACACGCGCTTCAAAAGAGCCAGATTGGGCAATCTGTCGACCCCCCTACCACCCCTGTCAAAAACCATTGCAAAGTGACGGCGGGCTTGCAAGCATTGTGTTTTGCTTGTGGGCGGACACCCGCAATCATTTTGCATTTGTTTTTTCACAGGGGTGGTGGGTTTGTACGCAGCAGGCAGTACGCCGCCCTCCATGCCGTCCCTGGCAAAGTTAACTCTGTGCATTTTTTGCTGACAGGGATGCTGGGCCTGCACGCAGCAGGCAACATGCCGCCCCCCGGCCGTCCCTGTCAAACATTAGCCTGGCGAAGGACCCAACCAGATGCAAATGTGAGTACCGCAGTTGTGAATATCGTCCTCGGTGGAGCTCCTTATGGGGCCACGAATTGTGTGAGGGGCCTGCCACAGTGGTGGTGGGGAACCGCATGCGGGCACCCCCACTGGAGCCTTCGGTGGAGCTCCCCGTGGGGCCACGAAACGCTGCCCTGGGTGGGGGAACCGCATGCGGGCACCCACACTGGGGCCTACGGTGGAGCTCCCTGTGGGGCCACGAAACGCTGCCCTGGGTGGGGGAACCGCATGCGGGCACCACCGCTGGGGCCTGCGGTGGAGCTCCCTATGGGGCCACGAAGCGCTGCCCTGGGTGGGGGAACCGCATGCGGGCCACCCCCACATGGGGCCTGCGGTGGAGCTCCCTGTGGGGCCACGAAACGCTGCCCTGGGTGGGGGAACCGCATGCGGGCACCCTCACTGGGGCCTTCGGTGGAGCTCCCTGTGGGGCCACGAAGCGCTGCCCTGGGTGGGGGAACCGCATGCGGGCACCACCGCTGGGGCCTGCGGTGGAGCTCCCTATGGGGCCACGAAGCGCTGCCCTGGGTGGGGGAACCGCATGCGGGCCACCCCCACATGGGGCCTGCGGTGGAGCTCCCTGTGGGGCCACGAAACGCTGCCCTGGGTGGGGGAACCGCATGCGGGCACCCTCACTGGGGCCTTCGGTGGAGCTCCCTGTGGGGCCACGAAGCGCTGCCCTGGGTGGGGGAACCGCATGCGGGCACCACCGCTGGGGCCTGCGGTGGAGCTCCCTATGGGGCCACGAAGCGCTGCCCTGGGTGGGGGAACCGCATGCGCCCCCCCCTCGCTGGGGCCTGCGGTGGAGCTCCCTGTGAGGCTGCGATACGCTGCCCTGGGTGGGTCAACCGCATGCGGGCACCCCCACTGGGGCCTGCGGTGGAGCTCCCTGTGGGGCCACGAAGCGCTGCCCTGGGTGGGGGAACCGCATGCGGGCCACCCCCACTGGGGCCTTCGGTGAAGCTCCCTGTGGGGCCACGAAGCGCTGCCCTGGGTGGGGGAACCGCATGCGGGCACCCTCACTGGGGCCTACGGTTGAGCTCCCTATGGGGCCACGAAGCGCTGCCCTGGGCGCGGGAACCGCATGCGGGCCACCCTCTGGGGCCTTTGGTGGAGCTCCCTGTGGGGCCACGAAACTTTGCCCTGGGTGGGGGAACCGCATGCGGACCCCCCCCAATGGGGCCTTCGGTGGAGCTCCTGTGGGGCCACGAAACGCAGCCCTGGGTGGGGGAACCGCATGCGGGCACCCCCACTGGGGCCTTCGGTGGAGCTCCCTGTGAGGCCGCGATGCGCTGCCCTGGGTGGGGGAACCGCATGCGGGCACCCCCACTGAGGCCTACGGTGGAGCTCCCTGTGGGGCCACGAAGCGTTGCCCTGGGTGGGGGAACCGCATGCGGGCACCACCGCTGGGGCTTGCGGTGGAGCTCCCTATGAGGCCACGAGGCGCTGCCCTGGGTGGGGGAACCGCATGCTGGCCACCCCCACTGGGGCCTGCGGTGGAGCTCCCTGTGGGGCCACGAAACGCTGCCCTGGGTGGGGGAACCGCATGCGGGCACCCTCACTGGGGCCTACGGTGGAGCTCCCTGTGGGGCCACGAAACGCTGCCCTGGGTGGGGGAACCGCATGCGGGCACCACCGCTGGGGCCTGCGGTGGAGCTCCTGTGGGGCCACGAAACGCTGCCCTGGGTGGGGGAACCGCATGCGGCCCCACCCGCTGGGGTCTGCGGTGGAGCTCCCTGTGAGGCTGCGATACACGCTGCCCTGGGTGGAGGAACCGCATGCTGGCACCCCCACTGGGGCCTACGGTGGAGCTCCCTGTGGGGCCACGAAACGTTGCCCTGGGTGGGTGACCCCACCCCTCTGGGGCCTTTGGTGGAGCTCCCTGTGGGGCCACGAAGCGTTGCCCTGGGTGGGGGAACCGCATGCGGTGAAGCTCCCTGTGGGGCCACGAAACTCTGCCCTGGGTGGGGGAACCGCACGCGGGCACTCCCACTGGGGCCTTCGGTGGAGCTCCCTACGGGGCCACGAAGCGCGGCCCTGGGCGCGGGAACCGCATGCGGGCACCCCTACTGGGGCCTGCGGTGGAGCTCCCTGTGGGGCCACGAAGCGCTGCCCTGGGTGGGGGAACCGCATGCGGGCACCCCCACGCTGCCCTTTGGGTGGGGGAACCGCATGCGGGCACCCCCACTGGGGCCTTCGGTGGAGCTCCCTATGGGGCCACGAAGCGCTGCCCTGGGGGGGGGAACCGCATGCGGGCACCCCCACTGGGGCCTTCGGTGGAGCTCCCTATGGGGCCACGAAACGCTGCCCTGGGTGGGGGAACCGCATGCGGGCACCCCCACTGGGGCCTTCGGTGGAGCTCCCTACGGGGCCACGAAACGCTGCCCTGGGTGGGGGAACCGCATGCGGGCACCCCCACTGGGGCCTTCGGTGGAGCTCCCTATGGGGCTACGAAGCGCTGCCCTGGGTGGGGGAACCGCATGCGGGCACCCCCACTGGGGCCTTCGGTGGAGCTCCCTATGGGGCCACGAAACGCTGCCCTGGGTGGGGGAACCGCATGCGGGCACCCCCACTGGGGCCTTCGGTGGAGCTCCCTATGGGGCTACGAAGCGCTGCCCTGGGTGGGGGAACCGCATGCGGGCACCCCCACTGGGGCCTTCGGTGGAGCTCCCTGTGGGGCCACGAAACGCTGCCCTGGGTGGGGGAACCGCATGCGGGCACCCCCACTGGGGCCTACGGTGGAGCTCCCTGTGGGGGCCACGAAGCGCTGCCCTGGGTGGGGGAACCGCATGCGGGCACCCCTACTGGGGCCTTCGGTGGAGCTCCCTGTGGGGCCACTGGGGCCCACGGGGGGTGAGGAGGAGGGGGGGGGAGGATGAGAGGAAGGAAGGAAGGAAGGAACGCGGGGCGCTGTCACTTCAAAACGAGGACCCGACACCATAGGAAGGTTGCGAAGAAGTGCAAGGTGATCTTGTCGCGCCCACGCGTGATCCACACTGTGGCTCAGCGTGTACTTTCTACTGGTGTTTGCCGGCCCCCCCGCCGTCCCTGCAAAAAACCAATGCAGGGTGATCGCGGGGCGTCCGCACATGATCCAGATTTGGGAGACTACCTCGGGAGGGGTCTGGGGACCGATTTTGAGCGGATTGGCCCTCGTCCCCCCTTGCGTTTGCTTTTTCTTGGGGCCCATCCAGCGCAGACCCTCCGTCCGCTTCTAAACAGTGGGATGTCTCCACCAGCGGAAGCTGATCCTTGATTTTGGTGCTGGTGTTAATCTGTCGGCCGCCTATGGAGCCCGAGTGTTGTCACCGTCGCCGAGATCCGGACCATCTTCCCTCGGTGGAGCGGTGGAGACAGCTTCCGCTCTTGGTGCTGGTGTCAACCTCCGAGCTTCCAAATATTCGACCTTCGTGGAGGGGGGGGTGTCGAGGTAACGGCGGGAAGCGCAGAAGTCGGCGACCGCACGCCGCTGGTCCGCAGGGTGGCCACTCGCGAGTGGACGGAACCCAGGCAACGACGGGGCCCGCTCGGTCTGCGCGTGGCCGCCCTGCGAGCAGCCGCGAGTCGACGGGCGCACCGTGTCCGCCCGCACCGGTCCTGGCCAGGCGGCCGATCCTGGGCGCAGCATCGGGGTGTGCGCCGTCCCTGTCGAGCAAGGACGGGCGCATACACCGATCCAGGAGGGGCCTGGCCAGGATCGATGATGTAGTTGGCGCCCTCCTACAGCTGGGGACGCACATCCAGAAGCCGAGTGCTTTTCTTCGGGCTGCCCTGGGTTTCTTCGCCCCCTACGGCAGCTGGAAGAGCTGCTGCGTGGAGGGTGCTTTGGGTCCCCCCCTCGCTTGCATCTCGCGCTTGCGGGCTTTCAGGGCTGGGCTTCTTGCGAGCGTTTCTTGCGGTCGCGTCCGCACTGAAGCGAGCCTGTCGCCTTTGCCTGGTGGCCCGCGGCCCTTCAGGGAGCCGCCGCTTGCTGCATGCGCCGTCCTGCCTGTGCGGGATCAACGCTGCGCCCGTGCCGCCGCCGTGCCATCCTCGAGCCATAGTGGGTCACGGAGTTCCCAGGCGCGCGTTTAGGCCTTCTTTCTCTTGCGCTCCTTCCTCGTCTCCTCGCTGTTCGTCCCCTGGCATCCTCTCGTCGCGAAGAAATCACGACGGAAGGCTTTTGCTAATTTTCGGCATCAAGGGGGCCCTCACCAGGCCCTCACCAGTTCAGGATGAAAGCCGGTCTCGGGAATGGGTCTAGACCTCAGGGGAGCCATTTCGTGACGAAACCACGACGGGGATTTTTGGGTCGCCGTGGTAGTCGTGGATACGTCGGAAGGAGTGGGGCACGTCTGCGTCTTTCTTTTCGCTCTCCGAGGATTGTGTTTTCACCTCCGCCTTCAAGTGCTACTCTGGTTGGCGCCAGAGGGGGGCCATGGGGTGGGACCAGAGACAGATTGCAGGAGGTAGTTAGTTGGTCGGGCAGTGCTCGGGAAATACGTCGCGTCGTGTTTTGCAGAGCTGCAGGGACTGCGCTCTGACTAAGCTTCCGCGTCTGTCTGCTTGCCTTCTTCTCGTCGACGCCGCACGAGGCAATATGTCGACCCAGGAGGTGAAGCTCTTTGGACGGTGGCCGTACGAGGACGCGGGTGGCCGAAGCTGCAGTGGCGACACGGCCCTACGGACAGTGTCTTGGGTCGGAGCGTTGGCGACGAGCAAAAGTGGCTCGGACGCGGAGAGGCCTTCTTAGAAGGCAAGGGGCTGCGATGGGACGATGGATGATGATGATGATGATGATGATGATGATGATGATGATGATGATGATGATGATGATGATGATGATGATGATGATGATGCTGATGCTGATGCTGATGATGATGATGATGATGATGATGATGATGATGACGATGATGATGCTGATGCTGATGCTGATGCTGACGATGCTGATGCTGATGCTGATGCTGATGCTGATGCTGATGCTGATGCTGATGATGGTGATGGTGGTGGTGGTGGTGATGATGATGCTGATGATGCTGATGATGATGATGCTGATGCTGATGCTGATGATGACGATGATGGTGATTGTGATGGTGATGGTGATGGTTGTGATGATGACGATGACGACGATCATGACGATGATGCTGACGATGCTGATGATTCTTCTGATGATGATGAGGCTGATCATGATGATGATGATGATGATGATGATGATGATGATGATGATGATAACGATGATGCGGATGATGATGGTGATGGTGATGGTGATTGAGATGGTGATGCTTCTGATGATGATGAGGCTGATGATGATGACGATGATGCTGATGATGCTGATGATGCTGCTGATAATGATGATGATGCTTATGATGACGATGACAATGGCGATGAGTATGATGCTGATGCTGATGCTGATGCTGATGCTGATGATGATGATGATGATGATGATGATGATGATGGTGGTGATGATGATGATGATGATGATGATGGTGGTGATGAGGTTGATGATGATGATGTTGATGATTTGGTGATGATGACGCTGATGGTGGTGATGATGATGGTGATGATGATAATGATGACGTGATGATGATGATGATGATGATGATGATGAATGATGATGATGATGATGATGATGATGATGATGATGATGATGATGATGATGATGATGATGATGATGATGATGATGATGATGATGATGATGATGATGATGATGATGATGATGATGATGATGATGATGATGATGATGATGATGATGATGATGATGATGATGATGATGATGATGATGATGATGATGATGATGATGATGATGATGATGATGATGATGATGATGATGATGATGATGATGATGATGATGATGATGATGATGATGATGATGATGATGATGATGATGATGATGATGATGATGATGATGATGATGATGATGATGATGATGATGATGATGATGATGATGATGATGATGATGATGATGATGATGATGATGATGATGATGATGATGATGATGATGATGATGATGATGATGATGATGATGATGATGATGATGATGATGATGATGATGATGATGATGATGATGATGATGATGATGATGATGATGATGATGATGATGATGATGATGATGATGATGATGATGATGATGATGATGATGATGATGATGATGATGATGATGATGATGATGATGATGATGATGATGATGATGATGATGATGATGATGATGATGATGATGATGATGATGATGATGATGATGATGATGATGATGATGATGATGATGATGATGATGATGCTTCTGATGATGATGAGGCTGATGATGATGATGACGCACGCCAGTCTCGCGCTGGCGGCACGCCGCGCTTTATGCTTCACTTGCGCATCCCCTTCCTTCGAACGGTCTGGAGAAGCTGTACGACCTCGCCCACCACGCACGCAGTGCTTTCCGCCTGGCGTGCGTACCATAGTCTTCGTCTGGTGGATGTGATGGCGCAGCGTTCGTATAAGCACACTGGTGTGCTGGCTCCCTTGGAGTTCCAATTTGGGAACGTTCCACGGGCGGGGGTGGCGTGTGTGTTCTTCTGGAGAGTGTCCTTTGAAGGGCAGGAGCAACGATGGTGCTAGCGGGAATCGGGCAGCAGGGTGCGTGATCCAGGCGTCGAGCAGAGAGCATCGGTGCAGAATCTTTGATGCGTGCGCCGTGCCTGTTCTGAGAATCCGGCCACGCCCCCCTAAGGACTCCTGTCGACTTCTGTAGCCGTCTGCCGCTGGAGCTGACGCAGGTTTGCGTACCCCAGTCAGCTGCGTGTCCCTGTGTGCTGTTTGTCTTGTGGTTGGTCGGAACGGAGGACGGGGCGCTCCCTCTGTCAGTCCAGCCATGGAAATGTAATTTCTGGAGAAAGTGCTCCACCACTTTCATCTGTTTTTTGGTTGGTTGGTTGGTTGGTGTGTGTCCTTTCTGGAGCCGGGGACTGCGTAATGTTGATGCAGGATCTGCTACAAGACATACACACATGCACCCCTTTACATATTGTTCCTGGGCTTCAGGGGAGGGTGTCGTACGTAGATCACCACGAAAAGCTTACGATTTTATACACCGCCACCCTTCCCGAATGCACAGGCCAAGGTGGCCGCCTATGAACTCATCAAAGCCCCCGAAGTCTCTGATGGCAATACGAATGAGAAACCATAATAACATCTGAGATGTTTTTCACCGCTGCTGGGATGACTTTAGGGCTCTGAAAAGGTTTATTGCCAAAGTGCAATGGTACGCTCGCTATGCTACAGTCATGCTCTGCACATTAACACGATGTACAGTGTATATCTCACATCCTGAAATAGTAAAAAAGAAAGACAGAGGAGAAGCCCTCCCTTCAATATGAAATGTGGGATCTAAAACTCCACTGATAATCCTCTTCTGCACAAGCTTCAGAAACTGCATAAACAAGCTGCGTAGATATGAAATGCAAATCTGCATCTGCAACCTGAACATGAAATGCACAAACTGCCTAAATATGGACTGCATAACTGGCAATACAAACTGAGCGTAAAAATCATCTGAAGCTGCGCTGGTGTGTTGGCTCACTCACTGCAGCCCTTGGGGCTGTCGTCTGCTGCCTTGTTGTAGTCGTCCTGCCGCTCGCTGGGCTCGGTCGTTTCTACTGAAACTTCGCCTGCACTCTTGAACCCATTCATCTTGTGACCAAACCGCCACTGATTTCCTTGCAAACGGTAGGTGGCCATACTCTGTACGCCGACCGTCCGCCGTCGCACCTGCTTGTGGTTATTGCTTGTCTTCTTGAGGTGGATGGTCGTCTCCTTGTCGATGCTGGTCGTCGCTGTCTCCTCGGTCGTCTCGCGCTTGTTGCTGGTCTCGGTCTGGTACTTCACACTGGAGTCGTCTCGATGCTCCACAAACTCTCGCAATACATAGTAGACTGCTGGAACTGCCACTGCCATTCCAACCATTGTAAATGTGAATAAACTGCCAACTTCATGAGTGGTGATCTCGCCTTAGTAGCTGATGACGTCTCCATCTTACTCTTCCTGAGGATCTCCTGTCGTTCCTCCTTAGTCTTCTTCTTGGCTTCCGTATAGGTAGAGTCGTGCTGTAGCTGAAGTCGTCCTGCTCGAAGTCTGCCTGCGAAGAGCTGCCTTGCCGCTAACTTCGTGAGACCATCCGCATACTGCCGTTCTGATGAGACCCACTTCCATTGCGTCTGTGTAGCCTTAATTCGTTCTCGTAGTGCCAATACCTCGATGCTGGTGCGCTTGTCCTGGAAGTTGGTGATACTCTCCTTCTTGGCTGCGTCGTAGAGCGCCTTCGCGTCGATCACGATTGCTGACTCCTGCGTAGTGAGTGCTCTCGTCAATGTTGACGTTCACGTTGTCGTAGATGAGGGCTGCCCAGAATCGCTTCGGAAATTCTAGTGCGTCCATGCCTGCTGCCGCTGCTTGGGATTCTGCATGTAGTGATAACCTGGCTAGTCTCGTCAACTTGAAAGACTTCCAATCAACAACGCAGAAATTTGAATCCTCGCCGTCAAGTACTTTCGAATGACATGCCATGATCACATACCCTCCTTGACTAGATCCGTCTTGTCGTACTTCCTAAGCTGCGTCCGTCATCGCCACGAGCTCGATGTCGCTGACCTTGCCAATCTTCCTCATTTTGAGGCCGACCTCCGCGTTCTGCTTGTAGAGCCTTAGCGTCTTCTTTACCTCTCTTGCTGTCGCCACTGTCGCCTTTGGAAGCTGCCCTTGGTGAATGCTGACCGATGCTGACGTGTGTGGGCATGTCTGCGCACTTGGCCACTGTAGAGCTCCTAGTAGTCCTCGAAGCTGGCGTATCTCCTTCGGCGTGAGTAGTCGGTCGTTGTTGCCGTCCTTCTGATCAATCGTGATCGGTTTGAGGTTGGAGGCGTAGGACTGCATCTTGATGTTGATCTCAGTGCCGTTGGAGTGCTTGTTGCCCAGTGAGTGGTCTGGTGTAGGTCCGATCCGCAATACTCCATCTTGTCATCCTCTAACCACTTCCAAAACTTGAATTTGCTCTTGACTGCTTCCATAATGTTGCTGTAGTTGCTGCCGGGCCTGCGACCTCCTCCTCCGAGCATGTCGTCTACGTAGACTAGGATAACTGCGTCGCAGCTACCGTCCTTATGGTAGCTAACGAAAAGACATGGGTCCAGGGGGTGCTGCTTGAGTCCGCTGGCCTTGAGGTCGTCAACTGCTCATTGCCACCAACGTCGTGGTGCGTCCACTTGTCCGTACATAGGCTTGATCAACTTCATGAGCGTGTCCGGTTCGATGCCCATGAGGTCTGGTGCGTCTTGTGGTACTTTGGCGTAGAGTACTCGTTCTCGCGGCCGTCCTAGTAGAAATGCGGTTGCCACGTCTGCTGTCCACAGTCTCCATCCCTTGTTTGCTGCCAGTAACGTAGCCAACTGACGTCCTAATCGAGAAGCCGTAGGTGATGCTGTCGGTACCTTGCCGTCGAGTGCGTCTGGGTCGTTAAAGCCTTGTATCACCAAACGTGCCTTGGCCCTCGGTGTGCCGTCGTCGTTCTTGGTCCACTTCAGTACCTTACCCACTTGGCCTTCAGGATGCACTTGGTGTCTTCGTCTCCGGTAGGCTTATGAAACTCCAAACTTCATTTCCGAAAAGCTCCTCAAGCTTCTTCCGCTTGCCATCCATGAATGCTGCTCGCTCGTGTGGTGTCATGGTCCTGGTACTGATCTCGGCGTAGATGTCGTTGATCTTGGCGTCGTTGCCGTCGAACTCCCATCCGAATGGTAGGTCCTTGTCCTCTAGCATGAGCTGCATGGCTGCGAGCTCGTCGTCTGCGCTGTCGTCTCCCACTGGCTGAGACTCTGCCGTTGGTACTGATAACGGTGGTCCTCCTCCAGGTCGGGTAAGGATGGAAGTTTCTGCTGCGTCCAATCGCCTGCGACTCTCATTTAACTCCGAACTCGCCGTAGCAGATGCTGGAGCCGGTGTTAGTGCGGGTCCCAACGTAACTGGTGCTGGTATTGGTGGTAGCAGCTGAACTGGAGGTGGTGGTGACCGTGTCTGCGTGGGTGGTGGAGTCGTTGACTGTGCTGGTGATCCCATCGGCTGAGGTGGGGGTGTCGGTGGTATTGGTGCTTGATCTGGTTGTTCTTCACTTGGCTGTCTCTCCTGTTGAGGTGTGCCGGGGACGTCCATCTGCTCGTCCTCTGTAGTGCTGGGTATCCCTGGACTAGGGGAAGGTGGTGATGCCATCTCCGTTGTTGCCGTCGTAGCAGTGCACGTCGTAGTTTGGCCGAGGCGTCCGCCTTCATAAACGCTGATGCTCTCATTGATCGTCGCTCAAGTACGTTCTTGAAGTCCTCGTCCTCCTTCATCCGGTACAGGGTCGCGGGTGAGAACTTGTCGCTGGAGTTGGTCGTGGTAATAGTCGGATCCATTCCCCAAACCCACTGGCATGGTGAATAGCCCTTTGTGAAAGCCAACCGATTGATCTGATGTGGTACATAAATACAAGCCTCCGTAATCAAATCCTCCGTGATAGCCGTCCGGGCGCCACTGCCCCTCGAACAACCTGATGCCGACGTTCCACCACTCCTAAACTGGAATGCGCCTCGCCTGCTGCAATAATGATCGAAATGCTATGCTGTTCTAAAAACTGTGTAAAATGATCTGAAGCAAAACCTGAACCATCGTCTGTCCGCAATTCTCCCATGGGTCCAAATTGCCCGATCCTGCCACGCTCAACTGCCTTGATAAGCTCCTCTGCCTTCTCGGTCTTGATGGTACGTAGTGCACAGTAGCGCGTGGCCCCGTCTATCATAGAAAGAACTGCCGTCTTGCCGGTGATATTCTTGATCCAGAAGACGTCCGTGTAGACGATCTCGTTAATTTGTGGTGGCCTGCTTCGCTGACGCATTGGGTGCTTTTGGTGGACCTTGTCTGGCCATGCAGTGTTCACACCGATACTCCGATGCACACTGTAGGATGTTGTCCTGGGTGCCTGCCTGTTGAAGTAGACGATGCAGTACTGCTGGGTTGGGGTGTCCCATGCTCCGGTGAAGCCTCTTGACGAAGCGTAGTGCCTCCGTGCCGTACTGCTCTCGTAGTCGTGCGTGCTGGTGAGCTTCACGACTGCAATCCGAGTGCTCGGGTTTGGTACCCTCCTCCGATTGCGTTGAGTCCTCCGCTGCGTAGGTCCTTGATCTCGGGCTCGACCATGACTTGCGCCATCGTGCCATCGTCGCTGCTAGGATGAACGGGTAGTCCTCGGCAGGTTTGGTGAGCTTCTGTCCCTCCAGTAGGTCGTGTCCATGTGATCGGTCGCATCGCTCGCTGAGTACTGCTGCCATGAGCTTCTTGGTCGTCTTAAGTGTCGTCGGTTTCTTGACCATGTTCGTGCTGCCCTCGATCGCATGCCCGTACATGCACTGGTCGAACGTGCTGTGTTCGCCGTATAGGCGGCTGAACGCCACGGTATGCAGCTGTATGTTCGATGTGAGCATGTCGCCCTCCCTGTTGCTGTGTGCGATACATCTTGGCATCTTGGCCACAAACTGTAGATGTACTCGATGATGCCATTCTCGCAGCTCGGTGAGGTACTCCTTCCAACCGGGGTGCTGGTGGATGTTGAGCTCCTGCATATTGGACCATGGTCCGCACATTGGTGACAGATGAACCTCCTCTGGCTGCTCCTCCGTCAGCTTCTTGAGGAATGCCTTCTGATGATCCTCCTTTGCGAAATCCCAACCTGTATTGAGCCCAAACGTTTCCACGCGTGCTCCTAAATCTCGTAGTGCTTGTGAATGTCTGGCCTCTCCAGCGTAGACTTCCATATCGTCCGTCTCGTAGTACACCGTTGGTGAGCTGCCCTCCTCATGGTCTGTAGGTACTGCTCGCTGGCATGCTTCACGGCTCAGTCGATCTTCTGAACGAAATTGGGCGAAATTTGCTGGATGCCGTTGTCGGGGTCGTCGTCGGTGCTGAAGTTGACCTCGTCCGTCGTGGGTGATAGTAGGCACCTGCATGGCTCCGAACACGTGGTGTCGACTGGCTCGATGGCTGTCGTAGTGAAGCACAGGTTGCCACATGAGGAATGCTGCTGACACTGCCACTGCTTCATGTAGGCTTTGCAGCAACTTACTTCTACTACGCGTCGGGAACAGCCTTCCGTGTGAGGTCGCCGTTGTAGTTGCTCCCACTGCTCGCCGTCCTCGCTGGAGTCCGCCAGGTAGGCGTTGTCCAGAAACTCTAGGCCGCTCATGGTCTCGTTGCTGGGGTCCAGGAAATGCGCTGCATCGACGGGCTCGTACTCGAAGTCGTTCGTGTGGTGACTCGTTTTCCCGTCCAACTCCTCTAGTAGGTCCACCGTGTAGTGTCCTTGAGGTGATAGCGTTGCTGCCTCGAAGTCGCCGCCGTTCCACGCAACTGTCTGCTTGGCGTAGTCGACCTGGACTCCGAACACTTCCAGCAACGGCCTGGGGAATAGGATGGGCGTGCGTCCCGGTACCACGTAGATGTAGAGCGTGCCTGACTTCTGCTTGAGGCTGGCTGGTATTGTGCCACACCACTGCGCACATTCGATCTTGCCGTTGCCGAACCGAAATGACCGTCGGCACTTGTAGAACCTGAGGTCCTCGATGGGATAACCCTTCTGCTTGCAGTCCCTCACGTAGTCCTTGGCCGTCTCTGAGCTGGACATGAGCGTCGTCGCTCCACAGTCCATGACTCCGTTGCTGGCTGGTATTGCGCTGGTGTTGGCCTTGCTATGACACTTGTCGTCCCAGTAGACCTCATCGACCATCAAGCTGTCGTCGGTGCGGAACCGCTTCTTGTTGGGTGGCTCGGTGCAGTCCCCAGCCCAGTGGCCGGGCTTGCCGCATCGTAGACAGTTGGCCGATGGTGCTGATGTGGGTGCTGGCCTCGTAGCTGCCCTTGCCCTTCCGATTGGGTCCGCTACCGTAGGTCGTGGTCTGCTGTACGCGCCTGGAGGTGATGATCCTTTTGGGCTGCCCTTTCGTCCTTTGGACTTGCCGCGTCCTTTGGTACCTTTGCTGCTTGACTGGCCTCGTCTGTGTGAACCTCCTGCTGATGCTGCGGCCGAACCTGAGCTTCCGCCTACCATCGGCACTACCGGTTAGAAACCGCGTGCTAGCTTCAGGTCGTTGAACCGCTTCCTGGCGTCCGCGTAGGCCGCGTAGACTTCGTCGTACTCGCCTGGGTCGAGCTCTTGAGCTGTGTTGGGGTTGCGCTGGTAATAGCTCTCGTCGCAGTCGTACCAGGTCTCGTCATCCTCCGCCCAGTACGTCTGGTCGTCGTCGTCTGGCTCGTCCTCTGGCTCGCCAGTGTAGAACTCCTCATCATAGTACTCTGCTGTGTCCTCGTCGACGTAATACTGCTTCCGTGCGTGATTCGGCTCGTGTATGATACTCTCCTGCCCGAACGTTGTCTCTTACGCCTCGGTAACCTTCTCCTGTGTGATATCCTTACCCACTACCGACATGATGACCGCCTTCTGGTCCGCGCTGTATCCTCCTCGTGGTAGTGTGAGCCAGCCTCGGACCTTCGCCGGCAGCTCGATGTCGTGCGTCCTGAGCTTGCGCTCTGCAGCGCGCACTCGTGAGATGTAGGTGAACAGCGTCTTGCCCTTGTACCGCTTGAGCTTGAACAAGTACTCAAAGTCGTTTGCGAGCTCCGTCCTATCGTCCATCTTGAAAATATTCCGTAATCTGGCCATGAGCTGCTTCGCCGCGTTGGGCTTGATGAGCTCGTCTGCTCAGAGATCCTCCACTTCGTCCCAAGCTTCGCCTGTGAGACCTGCGCTGAGCATGAAAGCCGCTTCGCCCTCCTTCTTCTCCAATGTTCTTAATGAAAATCATCGCCCGCTTCTCGTATTCTTTCCATTTGCTGAGCGTGCCGTCGAACTGTGGAACTCCTCGCTCGGGTAGCATGTCCGCCATCGGCTGAGACATTGTGCTGAACTGAAACTGCAAGGGGTTGGTGTCCGACGCGTGCTGCACGAAATCGAAGCTGCCCCGTTCTGTGCGATCAACTGTGAGATCGGCTGTGAAATCAAAGGTGGACTCTGACGAGAAACTGACCAGGCGGTCTATGAGATCCGCCGCTGGGTCGAAGCTTTGGGAGGTGGCGACGAAATCAGGAGACTTGCTGCCGAGATATGGAAGGTCGAAGCGTGAGCCTGGCTGACCAGGCTCCGCTACCAATATGAACTTATCAAAGCCCCAGAAGTTTTTGATGGCAATAAGAATGAGAAACCGTAACAACATCTGAGATGTTTTCCACACCGCTGCTGGGATGACTCAAGGGCCCTAAAAAGGTTTGGGCCAAGGTGCAATTGTACGCTCGCTATGCTACAGTCATGCTCTGCGCAATAACACGATATACAGCGCATATCTCACACCGCCGGGTGTCTTCGTACAACTTTTTTGTGGCCTAAAGGAAGTACTTCACCGTGCAGCACCTGCCCCCCAGTATGCTGTACATTTTCTTGAGTCGGCAGCGAACGGTCTTCTCACGATGCATCTAACGGGGAGGAGGTGCATAGAGGCGGGCCCTCACAGCTGCGGCGGACAACTCGCCTTTCCTTAATCTCGGTGTCTGCAGAGAGGATGTTAACGTCACGGACTTGAGTTTGGTGGACTACATTGCCGTCAAGGTTTCGGGCTGCCCAGCTATTGCATATCTATCTTTGTCGGTACTTCTCATCGAAGCAGCAGGATTGCATGTTTTCTTTGCTTCAGGTCTCATTATGGTCCCATCTTGCTGAGTGTGGCCTGCGCTTGACCAGCTCTAGTAACCCACAGCGTGGTGTGGGGACGGCTCCTGTGTCACCTTGGACGCCGACTGTTGGTCGTCTGCTCTTTTTTGTTTTTTTTTTTCTCTCTCTCTCTCTCTCTCTCTCCCGCTCTCTGTTTCTCCACCTCGCTCTCTCTCTCTCTCTCTGTCTCTCTCTCTCTCTCGTTTGTTCTTTTCTCGTTACCTCTCGTGCTGCTTTCCTTTTTGCTTGCTCCCCCTGGCGCTTCTTGCCTGAGTTTCGTTCAGTTTCCGTACAGAAGGCCTACCGCGCCCATGCACGAACAGGTCAGGTCCGAAGTTGCCCGATGCAGTCTGGTAGACCGAGGTGAGGTCTATGCGCTGGGCGCGAGTTGGCTTCGTATATCTAGCGGCCTTCTGCCCATCCCGCCACCGTGTCTAGGTCGTGGACCAGAGGTCTTTGAGGGGTCTCTTTGGGCCACTTGCGAGGCCTCCTCCTGGGCCGTCTCGGAGTGTTCTTTGGGGCGTCTCGGGGGCCTCTTGGAGGCCTCTCGTGTCTTCCTGTCTTCCTGGAGACTAGGTCGTGCTCCCCCTCCTGGCTCGTCTTGGGAGCCTCAAGTACTCCTCTTGGGGGCCGTCTTAAGGCGCTCTCATGGACCTCTTGGGCTGCCTTGGGCGCTCCCTGGGTCTACGGGGCCGCCAACATCTCCCCAGAAAGGTCCCTTGGGACCTTCGTGTGTTACTCGCGCTACACCAGTGCAGTGAGCTCAAAGGAGACTTGAGGACACTCCGCTCAGTGCCTCGCGGCATGGGGACGGATCCCTGGTTGTACGTTATCGCGCTCACCAGGCACCTAGCGCGCCCAAGCATCGATTCAAGCAGAGAAGCAGACAAGCGAGTGCTTTGACGCACATCTTGGGGAGGTTGCGCACGCACCCCGCCCGTCCGCCAGCCTTACAGCGCGCACGGGTGTGCGTATCGCGCAGGCACGCATGGTACGGCTTTTACCGCGCATTTGTACGTGTGCAGCCGCGAGCGCCTGCGTGCTTGCGCAGACGCGAATGACATGCGAAGCGATAGCGGCTTTACCAATAGCCTTCGCGATGTCGTCGCCGTCTTTCTTTTGGGACATTAGCCCCCCACTACAGACAGTGGAAGCTGTCCGCTTTCGATTTTTTCTTGCCCTCCGCTGGCAGATCTATCGCGTCGGAGGGCTTTCAGCCGTTGTCATCCTGGTTCGAAGCGCGCTGGAATCGCGGAAACCCGCGGAACTGGCGGATATCTAGGCAGAAACTTGTTGCGTGACGACGAGTCCTCAAGCGAAAACCTAGATTCGGATGCTGAGCTCATGAAGAAGAGTTCCTGCTCGGGACACGAGCGGACACCGCGGAAGCCTCGTGAAACCTGGAGGAGACCGCTGGAAACAGCGCTGGAAGCCATTCGTTATGGAGGAAGTCCTGAGCGAAAGCTGTACTTCGTACCCCCGGATAAGTTTAGATTGCTACATGAAGAGCGGGGAGGCCCCCCCCGCCCTGCCCAAAACCCTGCGACCCCGCTCGCCAGCCCCGCCAGGCCCTGGTCTCGCCAACGCATTCCGCCATCGTGCACGTCGCCGACGAGCATCCTCAACATGTTGCTACCAACCATTACCATCGCCGTCATCATCATCATCACCATCATCATCATCATCGTTATCATCATCACCACCACCATCACCATCACCATCACCATCACCATCACCATCACCATCACCATCACCATCATCATCATCATCATCATCATCATCATCATCATCATCATCATCATCATCATCATCATCATCATCATCTCATCATCATCATCATCATCATCGCATTCTCGCCACACTCGTCGCCGTCGTCACCATAATTCCCGCCATCCAGATCGCTGTCGCTGCGATTGTTGTGTTCAGTCCTACCCAGCACGAGCACGTAACAAATATCGAAAACATCATTCTTCCTTGTCCGTAGAGCGTCCAGGAAGCTCGCAAAGCCACCAAGAGGCTTTTGAAGTCCTGCATAATGTTTCACTCGCACCTCGAATCCCCTTTCCCCTTTTCCCTTTTTTTTGATTTCGATGTGCAGCCACAGAGGCCCTGTAACTCTTAACCCCCCTTTCGTCGCATGTCGTTTGTTGTTTTGCGCTCCCTGGGCCTGAAGCCAGCCCCTTGATACAGAGCCATTGGAAACCACATCGCCCGTCGCATTTTTTTCGTGGCTCCTGGATGTCCTGGGTTTCCCTCAAAAGTACCCCCCAGAGCTACCTTAGAGTGCGTTCCAATCAAGGTTTCGAGGCGGATCCAGCCGCGGCGCCGAGGTCGCTCCTGTTGGGGGCACAGAACGGCACTGAAACATCAGATTTTTGGCCTGGATCTTCGATCCTCGCCCTCCCCTCTCTCTTCCCCCTCCACCCTCGCTCCCGACCAGCCAGCGTGCAACACGACGCCCACACGGACCAAAGAGCTGTCGGACGGACGCCTTCTGAGGGGTCATGGGGTCCCGCCGCCGTCCTCCGTCGTAGAAGCTCCTGGCTTGCACGCAGGGAGCGGAATCGGCGCTCGCTCGCTCGCTCGCCCCAGCCGCTGCGACGAGTGCGACCCAAGGATGACCGAAAAGGCTCGGCAGCGTCAAGCAAATATACCTCGATCTCCGGGTCACCGCTCGAGATTCAGGATCGAGGCTCGCAGTTTGTGTAGGTTGTTGGTGCTGCTTGATGTTTCAGACTCCAGAGACATCTGGGGTTCTCTGGGAGCCCCTGAAGATCCTTCGATCCTCGGTCCTCGTTCAAGCGGTATCTTCGATTCACGATGCTCCTCGATCCTCTCCTGCGCCCTGCGGGCTGCTGTGAGCCCCTCCCCCGGGGCCACTCGGTGCGACCGAGGCAGGGTCGCACACCTACCTGCCGCACACCCAGGGCAGGTACCAGGCGAAGCGATTCCGGAAGGCGTCGCCTCGCCGCCTCCGGCGACGAACGCCTGCGGCGAAGACCCCGACCGTGTTTTGCCAAGCTAGGGCTCCCAGATGGGGTCGGAGGTTCGCGCCGCATCGCCGATGCATCGGCGATGCCACTCGATGTGGAGCCCGATGTTCTCCAAGACCCATCCACTCTGACCCCATCTGGGAGGCCTCCAGCCAAAGGTTAACAGTGTCTCTGGCCCAAGGCCCCCTCCAGAGCACCCCTCACGAGGCCCCGAGGGCCGGAGGGGCTTCAGAAGGGCGCGAAAAAGCTGGGGACACCCTGGTCCAGGACCACTTTTTTCAACACGTGGCCAGACCTCGGGGGCCCAGGGATGGAGGTTTTCGTTCATTGGCCTGCCTGGTTGGTCCTCCTCGGGCACCCCTGTGGCCGCGGCCGGATTTCCCTCGGAAGGCTGGCCAGAGCACGCCTCCGGAGAGGTCGGGGGGCCAACATTCTTCTCAGTGGAGGCCACTTCTCGGGCCACGGGGCCGTCGAAGAACGTCTCAGAAGGAAGAGCTGGTCCTGGGTGAGGTGTCGAGAGTTCGAGGGGCTGGAGACTCGCGAAAGTCGAGTCGTCGGTCTTCGGAGCAGGGAGGAGGCGGAGGAGGAGGAGGAGGAGGAGGAGGAGGAGGAGGAGGAGGAGGAGGAGGAGGAGGAGGAGGAGGAGGAGGAGGAGGAGGAGGAGGAGGAGGAGGAGGAGGAGGAGGAGGAGGAGGAGGAGGAGGAGGAGGAGGACCAGTGTAAACCTAAGACTCATCAACGATGTCGGAGTAAACCATCCCTTCAAAGACCCTCTTCATAGGCCCCTACAAGGGTTCATGCCCACTGAGGGAAGTGCCCCGTTGGGAGACAACCGTTTGAAGATCCTGAAGCTTGCCAAGACACTGTTCTCGGGACTCCAACGCCACGAATCAACCTGACTGTTAAGCGTGACGATCCAGAACCGTGCCGAAACACCGTTCCAGGGGTTTCAGCACCCCGAATCAACGTAACTGTTGCGCCTTGACAACCCTGAATCGCTCCAAAGCATTATTCAATCGCTTCGCTCATTCCGCCGGCCCATGTTGTACGATCGCTACTGCTTCGCCGTGGGCCTGGGGCCATTGTGGCGCCGCCGAGGAGGAGGAAAGTGAGGATGGGGAAGGGGAGGGGAGGAGGAGGAGAGGATGAGAAGGAGAGGAGGAGGATGAAGATAAGTAGGAGGAGGAGGAGGAGGAAGAGGAAGGGGCGGAGGAGGAAGCCTCTCGTTGGCATCTTGTGTTGCTCTTGGGGCCAAACAGGGTCGTCGTCAAGATGCTTCTTTGGGAGGCCTCTTGGGGTCTTTTGAGAAGCCGTTCGGGGGCGCCTGGGAGGCATTTTTGAAGCCCTCTGGGGCCTCTTGGGGCCTCTTTTGGGCCTCCTGGGGGCCTCCTGGGGCCTCTTGGGGGCCTCTTGGCGGCATCTTGGGACCTCTTGGGGGCCTCTCGGGGCCTCCTGGGGCCCTCTTGGGGCGGAAGGCTCGAGTTTTCGGTTCGTGGTCCCCCTCTTGGGCCCCTCTTGGGGCTGTCTTGGGCCGTCTTGGGCGCCTCTTGGGCCGTCTCGGGGCCCTCCTGGGCCCTCTTGGGGCCCTCTTGGAAGCCTCTTGGCCCGTCTTGGGGCGCTCTTGGGGGCCTCTTGGGCCGTCTTGGAGCATCGGATGGCCGAAAAGGCGACAAGGCCCAAATCCTTCCAAAACCATAGTAAAATTGATGATTTTCCGGGGCCCTCTTGTGAGGCCTCTTGGAGGCCACTTGGAGGCCTCTTGGTCCGTCTTGGGGTCATCATCGGCGTCTTGGAGCGCTCTTTGGGCGTCTCGGGGGCCTCTTGGGCAGTCTTGGGGGCCTCTTGGGGCACTCTTGGCGCGCTCTGGGGGGCCTGATGAAGCCACACCCAGGAGGAAAAGCATCTCTGAGTAGCAGTTGCCGGGCTGCGGTCGGGTGGCGGTCGGGGTACTTGTCGCCGGGGGACCCCCAGGGGCCGCCCCGCGTGCGCGAACTAGAAATATTGATAACCAGGAACAGGAGATCTTAGCACGCCTCTGGCCCGTTGGGCCGGCGAACTTCTGGGACGTTAGCCATGCGAACTCGTGAAAGTCTTGCAAGTGTCATATCAGCCAGCGTTAGCTCTAAATAAATTAGAGGACTGAAATGCAAGGAATCAGAGGAATCAAGCATGCTTTGAATCCGCAACTCAGCAAACAAACAAGCGTGCAAGCAAGCGCGCAAGCAAGCACGCAAGCAAGCAATCAAGCAGGCATAGGCATAGGCGTAGTCACAGAAGTTAGGGGGAGGCATAGGCATAGGCTTAGGCATAGGCTTAGGCATAGGCATAGGCATAGGCATAGGCATAGGCATAGGCATAGGAATTATGGGGGGGGGTCGGATTTTTTTGGGGGGGCAACGGACCAACTAGTACGGTTTGAACTAGGACTCCTATAGGGCAAGCCTATTTTGTGAAAAACTAATGTCCGCGGCGTTAAGGCGAGAACCACGTTTTGAAAAGGACCCTCAATCCGTGAAATTCTGGTGACATTTTACGACGACTGAGCGCGGCGCTAAGGCGAGAGCCACATTCTGAAACCGCCCGCCCCCAATCCATGAAACTTTTACATTTTGTTAAGACGATTGTGCGTGGCCCCTGAAGCTGTGCGTAGCCCGCCTAGCTTTTAGCGGAAGAGGTTCGCTCTCGCCCCGCCGACCACAAGAATGTGCGTGGCGCCAAGGCGAGAACCACATTTTGAAAACCACCAGTCCTCCATCCGTGAAGCTCTTGCAACTTTTAAGCTGCAGGGTCATACATGGTGAGGAACTCTCAAGTGAAACGCCCGGCCCGCCTTTTCGAACGGCTTCGGGATGCGACAGGGAGGAGTTATCTAGAAGGAAAAGAACTGGCAGATGAGGAGGAGGAGGAGGAAGAGGAGGAGGAGGTGGAGGAGGAGGAGGAGGACGGGCAGGAGGAGGAGGACCTCTGGAAGGCCCCTCGTCGCCTTTGCTAGGTCGGCCTTGAGGTCTTGGTGGGGATGCGCCCAGGAGGTGCCAGGGGCGACTCCATGCAGGCCAACCAGAGCAAGGTTTTTGCAGAAATTGGCATGTGTATGAGACCAAGTTGAAGTACTGCAACGCACGTTGCTGCCCAGGCCAGAGCTAGAGACCTGACAACACAGCTGCGAAATGGCGAACCCGCACGACATGCAACGAACGGGCATTTCGCGTGGTTGTTAACTGCCGTCCAGAATCAGTCGGGGTCCACTTTGTGTAGAGGTGGCAACTTGTATCTCTGGCTGCTCTGGTCGTGGAAAGCATCCTGCATCCCAGTCATGCGACATCGTGATTCTTTACAACCTGGCTCCCCAGAGGTCTGAAAGAGCGCGGGGGGGTTTGGAGCCGGACCCCCCTCCCCCTGAATTGAGGGGGGGGTGGTTTCCCAACCCCTCCCCCCCTCCCCCCCCTTTCCATGACGGAGGGAGGGGGGGGTCAAACCCCCTCCCCCCACCCACCTACTTTTCCTCTCTCCCTTTCCTCGGGCCACCGCCTGCGTCGGCGGCGGTTGGCGGCGGCGGCGGGGGCGACGACTTCCTTTTCTGGGCCAGCGCGGGCGCCTGCGGCGGCGGGCGGCGGCGACGGGGAGCTTCGACGAGGACGACGGCGATCAGATCCGCCAGGATCGGGCAGGACAGATGCGATGCCTACGACGGGCCCCCAAACGACGAGCGGGGCCTGCATGGGGAGTGCTAGCGGAGGCGCTATGCATGTGCATTGATAGGCGATATCACGTGAGCGAGCACGGACAGAAATACGACCCAGAGCACTTCAGCAGGCGGTACGACGACTTACTTGCACTGATCCGCCTGGTAGGATCAGTCCCGCTTGGTGCCATTCGCTCGCAGTCGTTTTCCCAGGCCAAGGACAACAACAAACGCAGGTTGACATAGGAGTTGGTCTTTTCGTGGATGACGTATCACGCGTACATATACATGCATCTGCACCCCACGCACGCCACATCATGATGCAGCTGAACCACGCCACGCGCGAGCTCCAGACACACATGCAGAATAACGGTCACTACTTGAACGCAGATAAGACCAACCACCTCATCTGCATGCACGGAGCGGGATCATTTGAGGCATCCAGGGACCTAGTTCGTCAAAAACGCGTCCTCGGAGCAGTCTGTCGTGAAGCTCGTGTTCTCGGGCCGATCCTTAGCTTCGACGGGGTACTCGGGACGGAACTCAAGAACCGCATCAAAGGAGCCCGTGCTGCGTGGAGATCATTGGGGGAGGTATGGAGGCAGCCCCTCCACCACAAGCTGTTTCGCACGCTCTTCTTGTGCTTTGTGTACAGCGCCGCGATCGCGGGCCTCGCAGCCTTCGTACTGCCAGCGGAGTTCACGGATAAGTTAGACTCCGTGCTGGTCTGCATGTTCCGCTACTTGATGCATGGCAAAGCCAGAAACGAGTGCGATGGCCGAGTCAGGACGATGACAAATAGTGCAGTATTCAGCCACTGGAACATTAGCCGAACCGCCATCGAGCTTAGAGTGCAGCGCCTGAGGTGGTGGCAACAGATATCCAAAGCCCCACACAACCACAAACAGGTCCTTGCAGCTATGTTTGGAACGTTGGAAATCGATCGACTTCTCGAGCACCCGAGACTTACGAGCGGCGGGGGGCTCACAGCGCACAGTACCCCTTGGGCCCATCAGTTCAGAGACGACTTGGAAGGCCTTGCGAAAGCAGATCAGAAGTTTGCGAGTATATGGACTAACAGAAGTAACCTCCTCCAGATCTTTGAAGACCCACAAGCCAGCAAGGAATTTCACGAAATCAGGATAGGTACCCATCGAGACCTCCTCAGCCCCGATGGCGCCCGACGAGCAGCCCGACCGCAGAGCGACGACGGAGAAGCGGACGACGACAGCAACATTGCAGACGAGTGCGTGTGCACGCGCGAGTTGGGGGAGGAGGGCGAGGGCAGAAGCTGCGGAATGACATTCGCGACGGTCAAGGCACTCACGGCGCATATCACGCACGCGCACCACATGCGCAACCTGCACTCCATGATCATCAGCACGAACGTGTGTCCATGGTGTCGTACAGCATTTGCGAGCAGAGCATCATGTTTGCGACGCGTCACCACCATGTCGAGATCGCACCCGCTGCGTTGCCCCACTCGAGCCACTTCATTTGTATTCGAGCCCGAACAGCGGGATGTGTACACGTGCGGCTAGTGCTGCCGCGAGGACACGAGCATGGAGGAACACCTCAGCCACGTCACTGCTCATTGTTCTGGCCCTAGCGATGTCGTGGAGAGCCACCGCAGGAGGAAGCAGGCCACGCAGTCAGACGGCGGAGGCCGCCGCTGCCTCCCTGGCGCCGCGCCAGAAGCAGCCGCGTGGAGGGCCGAAGAAGGCCACTGGCAAAGAGAGTGGCTCAGGCGACCACAACGACGAAGAGATCGTGCTGATGCAGAAGCTGACGCTCAACAACGCGCAGATGAGCAGGCAGCTGTCAGGCAGCCTCTGGGACTTCTTCCTGATCCCATGAGATCACTCAGCAGTGGCCGCCGCGGTGGCAGCGGGCACAACCTACGCGGAGAAGGCCAAGGACAACAACAACAAGGACCTGGGCCCCCCGCACCTCCACATCGGCGTCGATTTCTTTTTGGAGATGGGGCTCAACGACGAAGCCGAGGGGGCCAACAAGACGATCCTGACGGAGTTCCGCATGCTGATCGACGTGCTGGGCATGCAGGGCTTCGGAGACATCGTCTCCTACTTCAAAGTCAAGAAGGCCTACAGCGAGGCGGGGCAGCCAGAGAAATGGAAGCTTTACCTCATGCTCAACAGCCTCGCCTGCAGCCCGTGGACAGCAACATGGGAGGGCCAGGTCAAGGCCGTCCGAGAAGGAAATCAGGAGCCGCACGTCAAGATCAGCCGCGCCACGCAGATCGGGGACCTCCGGAAAGCCATCGTGGACACACTGCGCGCGGCAGGGGCAGAGCAGATATTCGGAGCACCGCCGCCATCAGGTCTCGAGAGGAAAGTGCAGGCAGCGCTGCGGGCGCGGCAACTGGCGATGGAGGGGTAGAGATGACAGGACTGAGAGAGCTCGCCAGGGCAGGCAGCCGCAGGGCGATGGAGCTGCTGCGGCGTATGGCCCGCCCGTGGCGCCCCCGCGCGCCCTGAACAGTCGAGGGCGTTGCGTGTCTGGGAGTTTCGTGGTAGGCGCCAAAGGGTGCCCCGTTTCCTTTTTCTTTTCGACTCTGCCGTTGCAGTGGCCAGTCGGGAAGGCCCCCAGCGGACCATTGGTTCCAAACCACTGGATCCTGGAGGCGGGGCCAGACACTAGACATGTGAGCAGCGATAGGAAGCGCATCAGCAGTACTAGCGGGACTTGGGGGGGGGAGCGGGCGTGCGGGGTGCGGGGGGAGGTGGCGGCAAGACTGCTTTGCAGGGGCCAGCCCTGAGTCAGGGGTGGTTGGCCAGCAGGCCCTAAGCCCCTGCCGTATCCATAACTTTATATATATACACGTTAAGCCCCTGCCATAAGCCCCTGCCGTATCTAAGGCCCTGCCGTATCCATATATATATATATATATATATATACGTTTCGGCCCCGGGGGTCCGGCTCCCGCGGCCGCCCCCCCCCAGCAACGCGGGGGCAGCGAGTGATGGCCGCGGCCGCCAGCAGCAGCAGCGCGGGCCCATTGGGCCCCGCGGCGGCGGGGCCTCGGGGCCGACTGTCGGCGGTATTTACAGCGAAGTCTGGGAAGGTTTGGCCGAAAGTGGCAAGGGCCCAAGAACCCTGGAAGGGCCCTTGGTCTTGTGAGCCAGAGGGCGCCCCCGCAGCAGCGGGGGCTGCGCCGTCTGGCGTTTCAAGCTCAGCAGTGGCGGCGGGCTCGGACGATGAGGCGCGATCGCAAGTCTCTACGATGCACGCCCGCCCAGGCGACTCGGTGGTGGATCCGACCGATGGCGAAGAGCCTCGGGAAGAGCAGCGCGACCAGCCGGCCTTTGGGGGCTGCGCGCCGCCCGACGACGTCCAGCGGCGCAGGTCCGTTCTGCGCGACGCCGTCCCGCTCCAGTTGTTCTGCGAGCGTAGAGCGGCCCAAGTGAACGCGCAGCGGAACGACAGCGTGGGCAACCTTTCCGTCCTGTTCGCGTGCTGGGGCCCCATGCCGAGCGAGACCAACGGCGCGGACCAGCGGCGGATAATTGAGTTGCAGCTGCGGCATTGCCCTGCTCTCCTGGCGTGCCTTGCGGAATGTGAAGAAACGATGGAGGTGATCCTACAGTGGCCAGGAAAACCGCCGCCGCAGATGGCGGGCGCCCCCGCAGCAGCGGGGGCGTCAGCAGCGCAGGGCCAAAGCAGCAGCAGCGCTGGGCCTTTTGTCGCCCCCGCAGCAGCGGGGGCGACAGCAAGTGGGAGTCGTGCAGCGAGTGTTGGCGATTGCCAACAGCTCCAGAATCGACCAGAGTACGAATGCTTGACCCTGCGCGGGCGTGGGGGCAAGTCCTTGTGCATGGCCGCGTGCGCGGGCCTGTGCCGCGGAATGCAGCTGCTCCACTGGGGGGGGGGGGGGGTCGACGGCCACTGCGAAACTGCAAACGGGAACAACGTGGAAGCGTTCTCGAGGATCATGGTGGTTAAGGTCTCCTTCGATCAAACCTACGCCCACTTCGGCTCGGAGATGCGGGTGTGCGCGGTGCGCCTCCACCGCGACACGGCGAAAGCTTCCAGAGGCTTTAAGGGGGCTCACAACACATGGTGGCCGAGGCTGGCGGCCATCTTGCAGGAAGACAATGTTGGCATCCTTTGTGGGGATTTCAACGTGGCGCTCGCACGGGCGCTTCCGAGCCTGCGGGGTCTAGGCTTGCGATTGGAGACGGCAGCAGCGTATTTCTGGCGCGGATTGGACGGCGCCCCGTGCTTGGACAGCTGCGGCATCTTCGTTCTCAGCAGGCCTGGCGAGTGCACCCTGTGCTGGCCGCTGAGCGCCGTGCGCGACAGAGACGAGACGGGGTTGCTCTTCGCGCGCAAGTCGGTGATCGGTGAGATCGGGCACCGGAACATATGCAAGGCGGAGGCTCCCGCAGCAGCGGGGGCCCCCAGCAGCCCAGCATCGGGGCCGACGTACTGGCGCCGCAAGCAGGCAGGGTGCCCTGGGATGCCTTACGATCGCTACTACCCGAGAAAAGACGCCCGCGAACACCTCCAGGATTTACTGACTCAGTCAGAGGAATGCCAGCGTAAGATCCAAGAGAAGGAGCGTGAGGAACAGAGGCGCGCCGAGGCTGAGGCTTGAGGGGGCCGCCGCTTCTCTAGCATTCGCGAGGTGGCCCTCTTCCGCGCGGCGCAGGAGACGTTCGCACCTGAGACCGTGGAGGTGGAGGGGCGCTCGCACGGCGGCGCCCGCTACCCTCTCCTGTTCCAAATGCGCGCGGCCAGATCGCGTTCGCAGGGAAGGGGGCAGGGGGGGCACAGCGAGAAGAAGGACAGGCGCGCCCAGAGAGCGCAAGCAGCTGCGCTCCAGGGCGCCGCAGCAGCGGCACCTAGCGCCGCGGCGGCGCCCGAGCAGCGCGGGCCCGAGCGCCGGGCACCAGAGCAGCATCAGCGCGCCCAACAGGCGTGGCGCCTGCCAAGATGGGCAGACAAGGCGCGGACGGCGACCGCGACTGGCCCGCGGCGGCTGGCGATGGAAGGTCGCGGCGGGGGGTTTAGGGGGGGGGGGGGGGGGCGCGGGTGGGGTGGGTGGGTGGGTGGGTGGGTGGGTGGGTGGGTGGGGTGGGGGGTGGGGTGGGGTGGGGGGTGGGGGGGGGGGGGGGCAGGGGGGGGGAGGGAATGGCAAATAGGCTGAGCAGGACGAGGGGTGGCATGAGGAAATGGGCGTCGGGAAGGGGCGGGAGTTGTCAGGAAAATGATAATTATATAGATAGTTAATTACTTATCGCCCCCAAGGTCGCGGCCGACTCCGCAATGCCTCCGCCGCTGGAGCAGCGATGGCAAGGGTTGCAAGAGCAAGAGCAGCAGCCGCAGGAGGCGCCGCGGCAAGCCGCCAGAGCCCCCGCAGCAGCGGGGGCCACAGACGCCGTGGGAGCGCCCGACAGACGGGGGGTGCCGCACGGATGATTTGCGCGGCACATCGCGGGGCTGGGGGCGCGCCGGGGAGGGGGGGGGGGGCGCGGCTTCCTCGGTGCAGGGCGGCAGGGTCGACTCCGCCTGGCGCGACATGCAAGTGGCATTCGGCAGCGAATCGCGCCCCAGTGGCTGGTGCAGCAGCCGCGGTGGGTGGAGTGGCGGCCAGGGGCGCTGCGAGGCCGCGCATGCGATCGCCTGGAGGTGGGCCGAACACCCCCCCGAGACCAATCCCTGGGTCAAACTTAATTAGCTGAGCCATCGCACAGGGCCGCCCCTCCGCAGCAGCGGGGGGGGGGCTCATCAGTCGAAGGTCGCCGTCTCCGCAGCTGCGGGGGCCTTGCCGGCGCATCGTGAGCGGCGGCGAGTCGCGCGCGCCGTCGGGTTCGGCGACCGCTGCCCGAGCGGAGAAGGAAAAAGAAACGGTGCTTTCTTCGGTGCTGTCGTTGCCTCTTTTCCTTCGTCGTTTTCTTTTCTCTCCCATTCCAATCCCTCATCCCGCCATCGCATTTTATCGTCTCCAATGGTATCGGGGGCCCCCGTGGCAGAAGAGCCCCCAGAACGAGCCCCTCCGTGACAGAGGGGGGTCAGGGCCCCTCTCTGACAGAGGAGGGGGGGCCAAAAAACAATTTATCACTTTGATGTGGCTTTTGGATGAGGTCTGCCCACCCCAGGGCCGTGCGGCGTCCCGGCCTCGCAATTCGCAGATGTGCTAAAGCCCCGCGGTGCTAGGTGGAAGCCACGGTGTGATAATGCGTAGGTTCTGTGCCAAGAGAATCCATAGGGGCACGCGCGGGAGTCCTCGTAGTGCACGCCTCGATGCTTTTTTCGATCTCACGGGGCTCGCGATAGCGAGAGGCCGGCTCGAAAAGCGGCCCCCCCTTGTTTTTGCGCGTCAGAGGCGAGGCATCCCCGCGTTGTGCTGCGACATCGGCCCGCGATTGGCATTGAAAAACGTGGGGGGTGAGGCGTGACATAACTCATGCTGAGCTATACTTCAGTTTTTGCGGTGTGTGTTGCGGCAGCAGAGAATGCCTGTTGCGATGCATGAATACATGTTCCAGTATATGGCGCTGGGAAACATTGGATTGACGTGAGACAGCAAAACAACAGGTTGGTACCACGAAAAGACTGTTCAACCCGTGCGTCATTTATTTTTTTGTGGAAATATAGAACGTGTGTGAATAATACAACACATCTATCGAAGATGCCTGCGGCGAATCGCCGCTGCCCTTTGCCTTGCTGGAATCGCCCATGTGGCCGAGTGTTGTGGCCAGAGCTCTGCCAAACTATCGGAACACGTGCCCCCCCATCCGTTGTGGAAACCCTTGGGAACACGCGGTAAAGAAAACAGAAGCGGACGAGAGGGGGGAAATATAGAGAGGAAGAAAAGGAGGAGGAGGAGGAGGAGGAGGAGGAGGAGGAGGAGGAGGAGGAGGAGGAGGAGGAGGAGGAGGAGGAGGAGGAGGAGGAGGAGGAGGAGGAGGAGGAGGAGGAGGAGGAGGAGGAGGAGGAGGAGGAGGAGGAGGAGGAAAAGGAGGAGGAGGTGGAGGAAGAGGAGGAGGAGGATGATGAGGAGGAAAAGGAGGAGGAGGAGGAGGAGGAGGAGGAGGAGGAGAGGAGGAGGAGGAGGAGGGAGGAGGAGGAGGAGGAGGAGGAGGTGGAGGTGGAGGAGGAGGAGGAGGAGGAGGAGGACGAGGACGAGGAGGAGGAGGCGGAGGCGGAGGAGGAGGAGGGGGAGGAGGGGGGGGGAGGAGGAGGAGGAGGAGGAGGAGGAGGAGGTGGAGGAGGAGGAGCAGGAGGAGGAGGAGGACGAGGACGAGGAGGAGGAGGCGGAGGCGGAGGAGGAGGAGGGGGAGGAGGGAGGAGGAGGAGGAGGGAGGAGGAGGAGGAGGAGGAGGAGGAAGAAGACTCTTGGGGCCTCCTGGGAGCTTTTTGGGGTCTCTTGGAGGCCTTTTGGGAGCCTCCTTGGGCCTCTTACGTGCCTCATGTGGCTTCTTGAGGGCCTGTTTGGCCGTCCTAGACCAGAGCGTTCCTGGCCCGTCTGACGCCGTCGGAAGCCATCTTGGGGGCCTCTCTGAATCGACTTGGAGCCATCTTGGTGCGGTCCAGGGCCGTCTCGGAGGCCACCTTGGGCGTCGTGGAGGCCTTCTTGGCCAGCTTGGGGCCGGCTTGGGGCCGTCTTGGGGCCCCCCTGGGCCGTTCTGTCTGGGTCTTGGAAGCTTTTTGGGCGACCTTGGGGCGATTTCCGGGGGTGGCCCTCCCCCGGGTGCCGCGGGCGGCCGCCACGTCGGCCCCAGCAGGAGCGCGGCGCGCTCCCCGCTCGCACCGCCGCGCCCCTGCGGCCCTGGCCTCCCGCGGATTCTTCCTGCCTCGCGGCTCTCTGGCCGGCTTTCCAGTTTTGGTGATTTGCTCGCGCTCGGGATGGCGCAATCGGGAGCCGCTCGGCGCGGTATGAGCGATGGACTGATTGAAGTCGGTCGGCCCCTGCGTTTTTGCCGGTAGTGAGATCTCCTCGCGTTGCCCCCGCCTCGGCGATTGCCCTCGGGCTGCCTCCCAGGCCTCGATCCCGCGCGCTGCACCGCGCTCCTCCTGTCGGCGACGTTGTCGCTCTGCTCTTGCCTCCTCCTCGGTGTGCGACGCTGGGTGGCACCTTTGATAGCCTCCTCGCTCGTTCCTTCTCTCGTCTGCTCCGTATGGGCGAACCCTGTGCTCCCTGCTTGTTGCTGCGCGAGTCCCCGGCCGCTCTTTTGAGGCCTCGTCAGCGTTCTCTGGGCTGCTGGCTGATCGACTCCGCTGCGTCGCTGCGCCCGCGCGGCCCCGACGTCAAAAAGCGTATGTGAGCGATGAGGGTTGGGTCGGCCCGGCCGTGTTTGGTCAAAGTCAGCGCCCAGATACTTTCCTAGACACCATCTTGACCAGTCTGTCCAGCTGAGTCCGGCCGGGCCTCGAGGGCCTCCCAAGATATCTTTAAAACGGCCAGAAGGGCTTGGAACGCGCGTCGGTTCCGGGAAGTTCTTGGAAAAAGGCAGCAGTTCCGCGCGCCGCGCGTCGCAAGGCCAAGAGGCAGTTACACGCCGTGGGCTGTGCTGGGTATCGTTCTCTCTGGCCCTCGTTCGGACACACACCTCGCCCTTTTCTTCCACCTCTTCCGCGATCATTTCTCTCATGCTTTGTGCCTCGTCCCTGCTCCCCTTTCCCTCCTCGTCCTCTTGCCACCTCCTGCCCAATTTCTCCTCCTGACTCCTGCTTTGCCCCTCCCCATGTCCTCTCGGATCGAAGGTTGCGATCCTCGCCTTGTTTTATTGCCCAGCAATAGCAAGCCGCACCGAAGGATCCTCTTCCCTCTGTGCTCTCCGTTTTGCGGCTGGTCTGGCATTGGGGTGGGGGGCTGGGGGGTCCCTCGGACAGGGGGGCGACCGATCCTTTCTTTCCTGTCTTCGTCATGCTCTTCCTCCTCCTTCCCTGCCCCCGCCCCCTCGTGCAAGGCGTTGTGCCCCATCGTGGAGCGCCTCTGCTGCTCCATGATGATGCACGGCAGGAACAACGGCAAGAAGCTTATGGCCGTGCGTATCGTGAAGCACGCTTTCGAGACCCCCTCCCCCCTGGCGCGTGTGCTGGTTGCCTCCCTCGCCTCGGGGGCGGAGAGGGGGAGGGACAAGCTAGGTGCGCTCGCGCCTCGTCTGACATTTTTTCCTTCTCTCCGATCCCTTCTCCTGGCGCTGATGTTTCATTATCCGTGGACGCGTGTCATAGCCGACCTTCGACTCCCACAGCAGGAAGACCACTTCGTGGCATGCGCAATCGGAAAAAGGGAGAGCTGCGTGCACAGGAGAAGGAGGAGGTGGAGGGTGAACAGGAGGCTGAGCAGGAGGAACAGGATGAGGACGACCAGCGGCAGCAACAGCAGGCGGAAGGATGGGGGAAAAGAATGATCAGGGGAAGGCGGAGCAGGGATAATATGGGGGGCGACAGCGATGAAGAAAGACTCGGAGTCAGAAACGTGGCCCTCGCTTGCGCGAGACGAACAGCAGTAGCAGGGACTGGAGTGGAAGGAGCGGGAGGAAAGGAGGATCAGGGGAAGGCGGAGGAGGGGAAATGAGGGGGGGAACCACAATGAAGCTAGACTCGGATCCAGAAAAGTGGCCCGCGCTGGGGCGAGAGCGCCATTCTGTCGAGAGGTGACCCACTCCCCTATGTATCATAGCACGTTGATGTGGATTGTGTGAGAATTTCACGGGTGCCCCGCCCGTCTGCCTTCAGCTTGCCCCAATCCTCTCTCCCTGCCTCTTGACCCCCCCCTTTTTTGCCACGCCCCCTTTTCGGCCCTAGTCTTAGGGCCCTAAGACAGCAACCGGCGCCGCGTGCCCGCTGAGAAAAAACATTACTGACATTGGTAGCGGAGCTTGTACGCTCCACGCCTGAGCTTGCACGCGACTCCCGCGCGGGCCGGCGCCATGTTTGGCTCGCGAGATGCTGATAGCGAGGTGGCATCCTCGCCTTCGGCTGGCGACGATCCGGGTGCTACTCCGGATCTGAATGCAGTGCTCCGCGTCTTGGCGGAGACGCAGAGGGATCTCCTCCGCTTGCAGCGCGAGGGAGGTCCACGTCGGACACGGCTGCTGCTGTCGCAGGTGAAGTTGCTCGAGTTCGACGGGGACGTGAAGACGTCGACGAAGCGCTATAGAGAGTGGCGAAAGAACTTGAGCATCATCCAGAACCTCAACCAGTTGACGGACTCGGGGCTCGCCCTGATCATCTTCAGCCAAGTGAGTGGCAGGGCAAAGACACTCATCGAGATCATGGAGCCCGAGGACCTGAGGAAGGACGACGCCTTGGAGATGATTTACGCGATATACGACGATGCCTTCGAGAAGATGGACCACGAGAGGCTCGACAACGTACACCAGGAGTGGGAGAAGGCAACACGGCGTCAAGGCCAACCCATGATGGATTGGATCACCTACCAGAGGAAGAAGAGGATGGAGTTGCAGCTCCAGGACCTGGCCTCGGCGATCTCGGACACGGCCTTGGCGAGCAAGATGTTGCGGGGGGCAGGCCTCGCGCAGCGCGAGCGCAGCCAGGTGATCTTCAACTGCGGCGGGATCTACGACTCGAAGCGGATGGAGACGGTGTTGAAGGTGGCGCATTCCAAGATACACGAGGTGGAGAAGAATAGCAACTTACTACCTAGGAGGTCCCACGCTGCACTACCGTATCGTGCTCGTGATGGGAGGTTCCAGGGGGCCCGCGATGACAGGAACAAGGACAAAGGCTACAAGGCGAAGTTGGCCATCCGCGGGAACCACACGACGGTGCACGAGACGGAGGACCCAGAGGACGACCAGCACAATGGTGAGGAGAGCGAGCATGGTCAGGAGCACGATGAGGATCACGAGGAGGACCCAGAGGTGTACTTTGAGGACCAGGAGGACGATAGGGACCAGCTGGAGGAGGAGCAGGTTGAAGGAGTGGGTGACGAGGACGACGTGGAGCTGGAAGAGGAACTCCAGGAGGCCTTCGTCGCCGGCTGGCGGGCTAAGCAGAAAACCGCTGCTCTCAGGCTGAAGCGGGGCTACGTTGCACCGAGGTCTCGGGGCAGCCGGGGAGGCAGCAGCAGCGACCGGCCTCCACCCGGATCTACAAGTTCTCCACAGAAATTCGACCAGAAACCTGACCAGAGAAAAGCCAGCAGTCGTTGTGCCGACTGCGGCCGCCTCGGGCATTGACGCGGTGACGCAGAGTGCCCTAAGGTGGCCAGCGGTAAGCGTGAGCCTTATAAGAAGAAGCCGGGTACAGAGGCCGCTGGCTCGAACAAGCCATCGAGGGTGCATGGTCCAGTATTGCACTGGGTCGGCGTGGCTACTTCTGAAAAGAGGTGCCAGGGCGCAGAGCCCAAACACAGGCCTAGGAGAAAGCAGGACACCAGGAGCAGCAACAGTTCAGACAGAGTCGAGAAAATCAAGCTCACGGCCAACACCTTTGATGACGGGCGCGACGTCGAAACTAGAGTGCCCGCGGCCAGAATGGCGCGGCACATGCAGAGACGTGTTGAGGACGATCGCAAGCACATCTGGTTTAAGAACGGCTCTTGCCGGCACATCGTGGAGGTCGACAATTGCGTCGTCACGCTGAGGCTGGCTACGAAGCTTGCGGTCCGTGACGTGGACACGGGGGACATCGTTGCGACGATCGCGAAGATTCTCAACGCGAGCGCAAGCGAAGGTAACGACTACAAGGAGGTTGTGGACAACTGCGAGCAGAAGGTTAACGACCACAAGGAGGTTAAGGAAGATATGGCATCGAGGAGGCTGCCTTCGCCCGGAGGTCGCCCGGCCCGCTCGAGGAGGACTTCTCCCCGGACTTGCAGGGCGTCTTCGAGAGAGCCACGCGGGCGTTCCTTGGAGCGCAAGGTGGCTCCGAGGTGGTCGTCTGCAGGCGACTCCGGGCGCAACCGCGCGAAACGCCAGCCTACGTCACATGAGAGGCCTCAGAGCGCGCCTCCCCGTGTTGCAACACGGAGCGCGGCCGCGCTTGGGACCGAAACTCGTAGGAGGACGAGGGTGAAGGAGGAGCCTGAAGATCGAGACATTGATCGAACATCCAATCAAGCAGAACGACATAAACGTTGTCATCGTGAGCAAGAGGCTTCCCCGCTCCCCTCCGGGGACAAGCAGCGGAGGGAGGAGCTGCAGGAGCAGGTGCAGGTACTCGAGGCGAGGGAGAATAGCCTGGGGGAGAAGGTGGTCGGCGAGCCGACTTCAGCAGATATCATGGGCCGGCTCCAGCAGAGACGGCAACAGGACGGTAGGTCTCGAGGTGCTCGGTTGCCATCGGGCGAGGACGAGGAGAAAGGAGCAGGCAGCGCGTGGAAGAATATGGTTGAGACTCGGCGCGTTGCACGCGTGAGGGGAGAAACCGCTGCGTCTGCTGCTCGCGCTTCGTCCGAGGCCGGGGGCGCAGCAAGCAGGGGGCGGCCAGGGGAGGATATCGCGACGAGCAGCGGCGCAAGATTTACGATGACCCAGCCGCGCTCGAAGATGAGCGACATCGAGAAGAAGGAGATGCACCGCGACATGTACCAGGGCCAGGTGATCGGCGGTCGCTTTGAGGCGGGGCCGAAAGCCAAGTGCGACCCAGACCGCATCAGAGCGCAGTTTAGATTGCAGCCGCCCGTTCGAGAAGCTGAGGTGGCAGGCCAATGCCACCGCTGTGTGCGCCAAGTGCCAGGCGTGCGGCCTCAAGTCGGTGGTCCACTTCACCGTGGCCGACGAGGAGGGCAATCCAGAGGAGAAGGAAGAGGACCCATGGCTCAATGACGATCCATGGAGTAAGAGTGGCCTAGCAGGAAGCGCTAAAGCAAAAGGAAAATGAGGAGGACGTCACGAAGGAGGAGGACGCCACCCCAAGGACACCACGAAGGAGGGCGATGCGGCCACGACAGGTGCGTCTGCAACAGGTGCCGCGGGGACGTACATGACCATAAATGACGACACCGAGCCCTCTACTAGCGACGTTCCTGTGGTCGTGTTGCCCGGCGGCGTGGCTATGTTGGATACTGGTTGCAAGCGTGCCGTCGGCGTGCTCGTTTCCAGGATCAGCTGGGCAAGCTGGGTTTTAGCTACGAGCGCATCCCGCGGCAGGAGTGCTTCAAGTTTGGACCGGGGGAACCCATTTTGAGCTTATGCACGTGGCGGTGTCCTGTCGGTGTTGATGATAGTCTCTCTTACCTCACGATTGTGGAGGTTGCAGCGGACGTTGCTGGACTGATTGGGCCGGGCGAGATGGCCGAGTGGGACGCGAGCATCAGTTTCCGCGACGGTACGTTTTACGCAAACGGTGCGAAGTCTAACTTGATACCCTCGGCGAGTGGACATCCGCGCGTCTCGCTCCTGGACTTCCCAGTGGAACCTCCTGCCACGCCTTGCGCGGTAATGGCCACTACGGCCGGAGCCCCCGAAGACGACGCGCCAGAGTTAGACGAGCTGGGCGACGATATGTTCAGTTCCGATGGCTCTGAGGACCCGGCGCTCGATGATGATGCCCGTGGCGGTCTGGAGGCTTCCTCGGGCGTTGCATCGTCCAGTGGTTCGGATTCGGCTGAGAGGTCGTCTCGCAATCGCACCGGCTCCGAGGCAGAGCAGAGCGAGGGCGACGCGAGCGAGGGCGACGTTTTCATGGGGGACGTCGAGACAGAGGCGGTGATGTCCAAGGGGGCTAGGAGGCATGTTAGGAGTAACATCAAGGAGCTGCACGCCGCTATGTGCACAGAGGCGAGTCGGAAGCAGGAGCCTAGGCAGCAGCATCGGCCACAGCGGCCGGAAAAGGAGTTTTACCTTCCCTCCGGCCCCGACCTGAAAAGAACGAACAGGAAGCCAGGAGCTTGGAGGCTACTGGAGATTTTTACTTGGACGTGTCAGCTTACCATCTTGGCAGCGGCATTGGGTTGGGATGCGTATCAGCCTATCGCGTCGCCAGCCTTTGACCTCCTTGTGCCGCAGGGCCGGAACGAGGCTAGGAGGTATCTTATCGAGGCGGACCCGGATCTTGTCACGATGGTGCCTCCCAGTGCGAAACGGTACAACATGCAACACCAGCTCACGCCACTACAGGAAAGGCGCCGGCGTCGAGAGCAAGAGACGGACCGCGCCATCATCGCATTCGTCGACGAAGTTATGCAGTGGCAGGCGGACCGCGGTCGAGCAGCGTTCATCGGGATTCCTGCCCAGTCAGCTCGCTGGCAGGCGTTGCCACTCCAGGCCACGAGGGGACGATCCGAGTACGTGGAGGTGGTGACGGACGCGCTTCGCCATGACCCTCAACATCCAGACAGCGGTGAGCATCTTAAGATACCTACCCCGGTCTTGGCGAATCCCGAGATCTGCGACGCCGTTAGGGGGTCCCGCGATAACGACCACCAGCGCGAGAGCATTAAGGACCGCGTTACGACGACGAAGGACGACGCTTACATATCGATGTGCCTATCGAGTTTGGCTGGTGGCTACACCGAGGAGGCGGCGAAGAACATCCCTACAGGAGCTCTTGATTTTCTCACCCGCAATTGCGTCAACGTCTTCCCCTCCGACCCGCCCGAGCCGAGTGGGGAACCGCGCAGTTTTGGACCTGAGTTAACCGAGCTCGGACCCCGGCTCCAGACGGTCGCAGAGGAGACGATGATGCATCCAGAGGAGGAGGAACCCGACGAGCAGGCAGACACGTGGTCGGACCAGGAGCTTCCGGAGGCTGTCCGGGGAGATGTTTTGGCCAAAGTTCCGAGGGGCATCCGGAGAGCCGTGAGGAAGGCTCACAGTGGGCTTGGACATCCAATCCGTGACACATTCTTAAAGATGTTGCGGCTTGCAGGCGCGACACCACCAGCCCTGGTCTACGCGAAGCAGTGGCAGTGCCCGACGTGCGCGGAGTCGGCCCCGCCAGGCCGACATCTCCTCGCGAGCGCGGCGGTGCGACCCTATGGCGCCAACAAGGTTCTGGTGATCGATGTGAAGTACTTGAAAGATGCCGCCGGGAAGCAGCTCGTCGTGCTGAGCATGGTCGACGCGGGCACGGGGTGGCACGTGGCCACCTTCCTTAAGAATAGGCGCGCCAAGCATGTGGCCAGGAAACTCATGAGCGAGTGGTTTAAGCATGACGGAGTGCCTGAGACCATTATCGTGGACCAGGGTGGTGAGTTCGAGTCTTATTTCAATGGTATCCTTGAGCAGTTCGGTATCAACAGCAAGACGGTAGGAGCCCATGCTGCGTGGCAGCATGGGGTCGCCGAGCGGCACGGTGGACTATTGGGAACTATCTGGGCCAAGATCGTCCATGTGTTCGACATCAGAGCAGGTCATGCCGCGAACATTGCATTGTCCGCAGTAGTCAACGCCAAAAATTGTACTTTGACGCGTAACGGCGCCACCCCCGAGCAGGCGGTCTTCGGCAGAGCGCTCAACTTTACGAAGCTGGCCAACCGCGACGACGACGAGGTGCTCATGTCGGTCCTGGGCTCGCACGGGGTTGCATGGAAGGCGTCTCAAATCAGGACGGCTGCCAAGGTGATGTTGCTGGAGCGCGATGCCGCCGAGAAGGTGCGCAGGGCAATGCTACGCCAGGCGCCCACGGTGGTGGGGGACCTCTGCCCAGGAACCCGGGTGTATTTCTGGTCGCCGAATCCATTCAAGGGGGCGAGGCGCCAGGGCCCAGAACGTTGGAGAGGTCCGGCAACAGTCATTGCTAAGGAGACGAATGGACGTTACTACCTGTCGTGGAGAGGACGTGTACTTCTTGTTGCACGATGATGAAGCCGCAGCCGCAGCCGCAGGCGAGATCCAGGCAGACCTCGGCAGGACTTCCGAGAAGGAAGACAGGGCGTACCGTGACATGGTGGATGTGACGGCCACTCCCAAGGTGCACGAGCGTGTAAAAAAGTCCATCCTCAAGAAGTACCGGCCTAGTATGAAGGAGCTGGTGGCCCCGAAGGTGGCCTTCAAGGCTCTGCAAGCTTTGGGCGCCCCGGAGGGCGCCCCTGCGCGGCAGGCGCCGGAGCCCAAAAGGAGGTCGAGTCCTACGTCTGCGCCGCACTTAGAAACTCCAGCTCTCACGGAACCTCCCCCTGAGGGAGGAGCAGGTTCGAGTGCAGCTCCGTGGGCGGATCCTGTGGGCATGGATCTAAGCAAGCTTCCGCCGATGCCATATGACGAGTTCGACGCTGGGCGAAAGCGGAAGTTTCTTTTGGATGACGTGCCCGTGAGCATTAAGCGAACGCGCATCCAGGAGCAGCCGCCATCTGGACTGGCAGCTCTCCAGACGGTGGCCGTGAGCTTCGTGGTCCACGCGGGCGGGCGCGAGTGGTTGGATAAGGGCCAGCTTGCAAGCTCATCTACATTGCTACGTAAACAGGTGCAGGGCGCTCGCTTGCACGCGCAGCCCCGGCGCCGACTCTACGACCACCCGAGGCGCAAGGCGTGCAACAGGCTCAGTGTTATGGTTACGGAAGATGTTACATGTAAATTTATGGAGGACGGCGCGGAGCGGCAGAATCAGAAGATGGAATTTTCGTGTAAGGGGATGGCGATCTTTTACCACGACATTCCATTGGATACTGCAGTTGGCACATACTTCATTGACACCCCAGTTGGATTGGTTAAAGTGCCATGTGCTTACGAAGAGTGGGAGAACGTGTCCGATGTCTTCCAGACCTGGGGGCACGACGCCAGATTTGAGCATGCTGTGTACGCCATGGTCCTCAAGACCAACGCGAAAGAGTTGGATCCCCGGTTCTTCAACGAGGAGGAAAAGAAGTTGTTCGATGCCGCGGACGAGGCTGAGTGGAAGCAGTGGCTCGCGAACGGCGCTGTGGAACTCGTGGGTGAACATATGGAGAAGCACATCCCGAAGGACAAGATCATCAGCGTGCCCATGAGGCACGTGCGGACTAACAGGGGGAAGGCGCCGGACATCGAGACCAAGTCACGTTTAATCATTCCTGGACAACACGATCCGCAACTCGGCCTCCTCCGGACGGATTTACCCACAACTTCTTCGTTAGCAGTGCTTGTGTGCGCGACCATCGCCATCAGTTTCGACTGGGGCTTCGAGGTTTTCGACGTCGCTACGGCTTTCTTGTCAGGTATGCGTTTGGACCGAGAGCTGTATGTCCGAGCCCCCAGGGACGGTCTCCCCTCCCCTCCAGGATCTGGTTGGCCACCCGTGCGCCCCTATGCCCTTCTCCGTCTTTTGAAGGGCGCTTATGGACTGACAGAGGCACCGCGACTATGGTGCCTCAAGGCGCGACGGGTTCTCGTGGACGTGTTGCATTTCGTGGAACTACGCTGCGCGAGGGCGGTTTTCGTGAAGAGGCTGCGCGGGAAGATCGTTGCTTTACTTACCTTGCACGTTGATGACGGCATGCTGTTCGGAAACACGTCTTCCAGGGAGTACCGGCAGGTTGAGGGCGACATCAACGGCAATTTCAACGTTGAGCATTGGAAGCCTGGTAACAACACGAACCCCGTAGAGTGCTTAGGAGAGCACTGGTACCGGCACCCGGACTGCATCGAGATCAACATGCACGAGTACATCGAGAAGTTACCTATCCGCATCAGGCGCGACGAGGGCGACACGAGGGTCATGACCCCAGCTGAGGTGCAGGAGTTCCGTAGCGTGTTGGCCAAGGTACGGTGGCCTGTGGCGCGCTTGGTACCGCAGCTGGCCTATGGAGTCTCGGCCCTTTCGCACAAGGATTCGAGCGAGAAGCAAGTCCTACATATACGAGCTCTTAATGAGTTGATCGACCGGTTAAAGGGTTACGACAAGCAGGGGCTGGCAACACTGCGACTCCGGAAGCTCAACATCGAGAATTTGATGGTTCTTACTTTGATGGGCGCTTCTTTTGCCAAGGAGGCGGGCTGTAAGAGCCGAGTGGGTTTCATGAACGTGTTGACGGGGATCGGCATCCAGACAGGCCCGGAGACTTGCGATTTAGTGGAGTTCCAGAGCAATACTATCACGAGAGTTGTTGGCTCCACTATGGCGGCGGAGTCGGCGGCAATGCCGGTGGCCTTGGACAGGCAGTTGTATCTGCGTTTGCTCATCGAGAGTGTCCTCTTCGGTGAGCCCGATCTTCAAGGTGATTGGAGGCTCAAATTGAGGATCCCAGGAGGATTGGTTACTGATGCAAAATCGATGTTCGACCACATGAGCAAGATCGGATCTCTGCCGGTGTCGCGGCAGACCCTCATCGATTTGCTTGTGGCCCAGGACCTGATCGAGCAGGAGACCATCAAATTAAGATGGCTTCCGAACACGCACATGCTAGCAGACATCCTGACGAAGGCGGTGCAGCCCAATTCCGTGTTGGAGCTGTTTCTGAAGACTGGCCTCTTCAGCCTGGTACCGACGAGCCAGCAGGAGAACATGGGGCGGCACCGCCAGGCGTTACGACAAGGACAGCGTGAGCGAGCGAAGGAGAGGAGGAAGGCCCAGCGTGTGGCTGGGAACGCGGGAGCTGCGTCTCCCTAGTGACGGGGCCGCCGCGCGGGCCCATGGTAGAGACGGAGAGTTGCATCTCTCTTGCGAGCGGGGCTGTGGCCCGATCTCGCTGTGGTGAGTTAGCAGGAGCTGCGCCTCCATCGCGGTAGAGCGAGCGGGGCCGGCAGACGGTCGGCACCTTTTCCCACCCAGTGTGAGAATTTCACGGGTGCCCCGCCCGTCTGCCTTCAGCTTGCCCCAATCCTCTCTCCCTGCCTCTTGACCCCCCCTTTTTGCCGCGCACCCTTTTCGGCCTTAGTCTTAGGGCCCTAAGACAGCAACCGGCGCCGCGCGCCCGCTGAGAAAAAACATTACTGACAGATTGATGCATGCATGTACTGTGTTGTGTGCTGAAGCCGTTTTGACAAACAGCCCTCGAAAGGGACATGCCATAACATCGGTTATTGATGTCAAGACGGCAGCGGAGCGCGGGTGACACCGACCCGCAGATCCATTAGGCCCGGCGGCCGGCCCTTGAGGCAGCCGAGCAGCCGCGATGAACGTGGAGGCGCTCATGGCAGAGTTGCAGGTGGCCTAGAATCGGTCGAGACCTAGAATCAGACGACGGTCGAGACCTAGAATCAGACGACCACGGTGTTCTGGACGGAGCGAATAACGCAGGTGCGGCATCCATTCAGCAGCAGACGACAGAGGCTTTCGCCAGTGCGCTCACCCGACACAAAGGGAAGCCGCACACTTTCGACAATATCAAGAAGCTCGCCTCCAGGATTGGCACTTTCATACGTTCAGGGCCTTTATCGGCGACCGGGGCAGGAAGTGTTTGGAGGGCATGACGCAGGTGGAGTACAGCCAGCATGCCCTGAACCTGCACAAGCTACGACGACGAGTGGAGGCAGATGGCCCAGTCCCTGCACTATCAGGTGACGCTGTGCACGGAAGGGGCGCCGCTCGGTATCATCCGTCCAGTGAACAATTAAGGCTGATTCGAGGTCTTCGTCGCTTGCGTTTCCAGTGCGACCCGCAGAACATGGGCAGTAAATGGCCACGTTTGATGATTGTGTTGGGGTTCGTCGGCGGCGAGGCAACATTCCTCGACAACGTGGCGAAGTTCTAGATCTTCATCGACGTCTTCGACAGGATGGCCAATGAGGGTCTGAGGGGCAACATCCGCGCGGCGGTCCTGATCGCGAGGTGCCCCGAGGCGCTGCGGAACCACGTCCTCCCCTCGATCCCGAAGGAGGGTATCCAGTGGACACGTGGGATGAAGGATGCCGCTGGTTACCGTTTTGCGAAGCAGTGCGTGCCAGGTGGAATGGCGGACCAGACAGGGCAATGGCAAGCGCGACGAGATCAGAGGCAGGGGTGACGGCGCGGGCGGCGGGGACAGGGGCAAGACAGCACCCGGTGGCAGCGGCCAGGACCGGGCAAGGTCAACAGTATCACCGGCTGGGACAACACGAGCTGGGACGAGGGCGCCGATTGGAACGGACGGGGCCCCAGCAACATCGACGAGAAGGAGCAGAGTAACGCCCGGACCCGCGAGGATGCCAGCGCGGTCGGAACCGACGCCGCGACGTGCCTGGGGCGCGAAGGCGCTGCGTGGATCTTCGCCATCGGCGTGCCAAGCGGCCCGAGCGGCGCGAGAGTCGGAGACGTGGTGGACCTCATGGTGGATGCGGGTGCCAACGAGTCTTTGCCCGACCGTCGAGGACCGCGTGGTTGGGGCTTCAGTGGCGAACGAGATGATCCTCAAGCGCTGCGGCGACAAGCGGGTGAACCTCAGGACCGAAGACGACCAATAGCTGACTGCGAGGTTCCACGTCGCGTATGTCTCGTCGCCGACTCTGAGCGTCAACAGCGTCAATGTGGCAGGAGTTGGGTGGAGCTGCCGCCTGACGGCTCGATGGGCCCGCCCGCGACCGCGCGGGATTCGAGGATGTGTCGATCGCGGCCTGGGCTAATGCGGATGTCCGGCCTGTGCTTCCTGCGCGCGACCGTCTTGAGCTGCGTCGGCGCCGAGAGCGGCGCGGGCGGCCTGCTCGTCGACGACGTGGGGGCTGCCCCTTCCAGGGCGCTTCATCGCGACGCAGGTTTACCAGTCGATGGGGTTATCAGTGGGGCCAGAGGCTACGGCGGCGGCGGCGCCGCGAGGGCCGACGAGGGCCGAGATGGAGGCCCATGAGGCCCGCCACTGCCCGCGTGCGGCGTCGTGCGCGGGCCGCGCGGGGGGGCGAGGCCTGGGCGACAGGCGCGAGAGTGCCAGGGAGGTGGGAGGTGTGCCTGTGGCCCAGGTCGGCGGCGTGTTTGTCGAGGCGCGTTATGGCGAGAGAGCGCGCCCAGTCATGGGCGCGATCGACAAGGTGTGCCACGCGACGGCCTCGATCTGGTGCGAGGCCAAGGGGGGCGGGGGCCCGTGCGCGGTGGAGAGTGTCAAACGGTGCGTGGAGAAGCTCGGATTCGAGAAGGTCACCACCCAGTGCGACCCAGAGAGTGCTGCGAAGGACGTGGTTATGAAGGTCGCCGTCGACTTGGTCATGACCTTCGGGGCGACCCCGAAGGCGAGCCGGGGCTGCAACGGTGCGGTGGACAAGTTCCACTCGTTTGTCGAGGGCGTGACGAGGGCTTGGAGGACGGCCATAAGTGGCGAAATTCCGGTGTGCGATCGAGCTGACGCTCCCTGATGGCCTGCATCGCGCGCCGCGCGTCGTGGACTCGCGATCGGTTCCTCGACCGCCGGTCTGACTGCCAGTGACTGCAGGGCGTCCTGTGAGCGCCCGTGCGAGAGGTGCCGAGACACTGAGGCCCCCCCCCTTGGCGAGGCGATCATGTGGAGGCAGGCTGGGCCCATCGTCCGCGAGATCGAGACCGCGCGGGTGGCGATGCCCGCATCTGCGGCGCCGAGCGCGGCGCCGTGGTCGCGAGTTCCGTGCGGGGGCTCGGTGGGCGAGCGCCGCGACAGGCAGCTGCTGCTGGCGATGGAGGGTATCTCGAGCCGCGCGAATGCACCAAATGTGACGGCGCCAGTGACGGACCGACCCGCCGGCGACTTCGACCCCCCGCAGTCGCCCAGGCACCCGGGGCCGCGGGCGGCCGCGGCCGAGGGGGCAGCCGCGCGCGGAGGCCAGACCGGAGGAGTCGCAGGCGGGGGGGCCAGGAGGCGCCGAGGGAGCAGGGGGCCGCCGCCCAGCGAGCCGCGCGGCAAGAGGGCCGCGGTTGCGAGTTCTGCTGCGCCTGAGGCGAAGCGTGCAGCGGCTGAGGGGCCTGAGGGCTCGGCTGGTAAGCGGGCCAGCGAAGGCGCGCCCGGTGGAGGTGAGGCGCGTAAGGAGAGAGGGGTCGGCGCGGTAGGCGTTGACGGCGTGTCCGTCGCCAATGCCATATGAGGCAGCGCTCCGATTTCAGCAGTTCCTGGGGCGCGTCGTGACTGGCTTCGGCCTCCTCGAGGTCCGCGTGGCGGAGCCCGCCATCTGCCGCAGCGATGGGAAGGGCGTTCGGGTCGTGGTCCACGCGGGCGATCCTCCCGGCGCTGGCCATGCGCGAGGTGTGCTCGACGAGTTGTTCGACGAGCTGGTCGAGCATCTCGCAATCGAGGAGCGGCGCGTCCTGGGGGGCAGCCCCGCGTTATACCTCGGCTCGTCGATGCAGCGATGCCGTGGCGCGGTCGTGGAGAGGAGCAAGCCATTGTGTGTTGAGAGCATCCTCGATGCCGCGGGGATGCTGGGCTGCCGGCCTGCGGGCGCGGCGGGGGCTCGAGCTGACCTCGCCTTGCCTGTGGCCGAGCAGCCGCCCAACGGCGAGGCGCGCTCGCTGTGCTGGATGTGCTGCGGGAAGAGCCAGTGCGCGGTCCCGCGGCGGCTGGGCGTGCCGCGCCCGCTGATGGAGCTGGGTCGACGGCCGGGCGAGCCGCGTGCAGCCGACATGATGTCTTTGGGGCACCTCCTCTGCTACCTCAGTGGGGCGATGGTCTTGGCGATGGCCCGCCGGTCCGCGAAGTGCTGGGGGCGCCGGCGGGGAAGCGCGGCCTCCGACTGGGCTGGCTGCCGCGAGGCCCGAGAGTCGACGGCGCGCGGGATCGCGCGGTGGCGCAGCGCGGCCATCCGCGCGCGCGCCCGCGCCGAGTCGGTGCTCCCCCAGTCGAGGCCAGAGGCCGAGTGCCTGGCAGTGGTGGAGTTGGCGGCGGAGATGCTGTGCGTGCAGGAGCGCATCGCGTTCGTGGAGTTCGACGTGGCGCTGGAGATCGACTGCGGCGCTTCCTCCGCCATCGCGATCGCCTCGCGGCGAGAAAACGGGAGGCTGCGCCACTTGGAAGTGACGTGGCTGTGGCTTCAGCAGCTGGTCGGAAGCGGCCAGATCAGGATCGCGAAGGTTAGGGGCGCAGAGAGCCGCCTCCGACGTCGGCTCGAAGTATCTCGGCGGAGCTGCGCCCGAGAAATGCGAGTTCATGCTCGGACTGTGCCTCGCTGGCGCGCTCTGCGCGGGCGTTGTTGCTGCCCTGGCGAGGAGTGCGCGATGCTTTGCGACGTTCGTGTTGCCGGTGAACGGAGTGCGGCCCCGGGCAGATGCTCCTGGCCACCGTTGGGCCCTGCGCAAGTTGATCTTGTTGGCCTGGTCGGCGTTCTGCGTGACGCTGGGGGTCGTGATCCCTGTGCGCTGCCACTACCTACTCGGGCAGCGTCCCGCGGGGACAAGGCCATGGGCGGAGCCGCTGCCACGTCAGGCTTCACCAGCGCCAGTCTCAGAACCGCATGGCCCATCAGACGCCAAGAGAGAACTTCGTGAGCGTGCTGGATCCTTCTAGCTGTGCCACGTGGCGGGGGGGGATGGTGCGGGGGATGTCCTGGCGATGAGGGCGCGTCGCCTGATCAGAAGGAGTGAATGCTTGCTGTGCGCTCGGGCCGTGGGCCCCCGTGTCAGGACGTTATACCGCGCCGAGGATGATGATCTCGGGGGGGGCCAGACGGCGATCCACGCCGACGAGGACTGCCGCGGTCTGAGGGCGACGGTGCGCCGTTTGGTGTGCAGTGGCGCGTGTGCGATTTGCTCCGGCTTTGGTCGTCGCGGCTGAGGGGCGCTCGCCTCGCGCGCGCCAGCGGCGAGAAACTCGAGGGGGGGTGTCGAGAAGTGACCCGCTCCCCTGCGTATCATCACGCGTTGATGTGAGTCGATGAATGCGTGGGCTTTGTTGTGTGCAGAGGCCGTTTTGGTAAGCGGCAGTCGATAGAGAAGCATCATGCCATTGTTTATATATGCCAGAAGATTTCGAACGACGCGAACAAAACGCCGATCCGAACATGAGGCCCGCGCTGCAGCTGCGGCACAGTTTCGAAACGCCAAAAACACTCGGATTCTAGCGGCCCTTTCAAATTCAACTTTTGATTGCAGCCGCAGGACATGAACAACAAACCGATAAACCGATAAACCGACGAACCGATAAACTATTTCGGCCTATTGGTATCTCGGCAGGCCGACCGAAAAACCGAAATGCTTACATCGGTTTATCGGTCGATCTGCCGATGTACCGATAAACCGAAACATCGACTCATTGCAACCGTGTCAGGATCTCATCGCAGTATGTTTTCCGGTTGATCGGTCTATCGGTATGTTTCGCCGTTTGCCGGTGTATCGGTTTGCCGGTTTACCAGTTTATCGGTTTTTCTGTTTATCGGTTTATCGGTTTATCGGTTGATCGGTTGATCGGTTGACCGGTCTACTGCTACCGCTACTGCTACTGCTGCCACTGCTACTACTGCTACTACCGCTACTACTGCTACTACTGCTACTGCTGCTACTACTGCTACTACTGCTACTACTGCTACTACTGCTACTACTGCGACTACTGCGACTACTGCCACTACTGCTATTACTACTGCTACTACTACTGCTACTACTACTGCTACTACTGCTACTACTGATACTACTGCTACTGCTACTGCTATTGCTAGTGC